>VDFB02075321.1:99971801-100025217 GCA_007258455.2 Sequoia sempervirens | reverse complement strand
GTATAGTAAATATTTCATTTCCATGTGGAAAATTCAAACATTTGTGAACAACTAAAGGGACTTTTTTTATCAAGTGAAGCCAAGGGTGGCCTAGCCATAGAAGAAATTGATCTGATTATGGAATAATAGAAAATGTTACATCCAAAGCCTTGGGGCCTATCTTTATTGGGAGTATGATCGATCTGATTATAGGGCACGCAAAAAAAAAAGTATTTTAATCCATGCAATTGGTTTATCACAATCTTCTTGATAAAGTTCATGTAATACTAAACATTATGCTGTGATCACATTCTTGCCATAGGCGGGATCTATTAATATCCCACTGGTAGGCTTATCATAGATTCAACTGGCTATGTAAAGAGGAACATTGGGAATATTTTTAAGTATATCATGAGAAGAAAAGGTAATATCAAGATATTTTTTGGTTGGGCCCTTATGAGGGACAACATCTATTATACCCACAAGTTCATCCATAAGATTAACTTTGGTAAAAATTGGAGCAATATCATGTTGTTCATTATTTGTATCAATGTTCATCACATGAGTGTTTGAAGGTTCACTATCCTTGACAAATGAATCATTGTGTTTAGGAATGGGGTTGGTGAAAATTTGTAAATTCTAATTAGGTGGTGCAACAAACTTATTTCCTTGATCATTGACACCCACAATGGAAAAATGACCTGAATCGATGAGGTCTTGAACTAAGTATTTGAGACACATTGTTCAGTGTCATGTCCATTTTGGTGATGAAAATGAAAATAAGAATCTGGTTTAAAGGTAGGTGGTATCAAGTGGTTTAACAATAGGTAAAGTGATCATATGTTGTTGGAGCAATTGATTCATTGTGTTATGGAGGGTATCAAGTAAGGGGGTAAATTTTCTCTTTGGGTCCCCATAGGAAAAGGGCACCGATACTTTAATAGTTACCACTTGACTCTGAATAGGTTGAGTTGGTTGCAAATAAGTGGGATTAAACTGTAAGAAGCCTCTATTTCATTTTCTAAAGTTTTGCACATTGTTTTGGTTGCTTTGTTCAGACTTCTCAACTTAGTTAGAAGTGGACTTTGAATCATGACTAGTAACTGAGTTGTGATAGTCACAAAGGGTCATGCATAAATGCATGAACAAAGGAAATTTCATCATAGTTAACTTATCCTAAAGGTGAGTGTGCAAGTTTTCAATAAACATCTTTTGAAGATGTGAATCAGGAATCTTGACATCAAATTGAGTATACAATGACTAATAACATGAAATGAAATCAATTACTTTTTCATCTACATTTTGTTTACATCTCATTCAATCAACCATTATCTTTTTGGGAGTCATATGAACTTGGAAATGAATTATAAAGCAATCAACAAGTTCATTGAATGATCAGATTGAATGATTCAGTAAGCTTGAAAACCACTCCAATTTAGTGTCCTTTAAGGTTCAAGGAAAAAGTTTGGCCAATAGATTTTTGTCAAGGATAAAATCACTGCACAAGGTTTTATAGGAATTTACATTATTAGTAGGGTGTCCTTTACCTATATACTTCTCAAATCTAGGAATCTTAGTTCCTTGTGGAATCTATGTGCATATGATCTCTAAGGATAATGGGCTACTATGGACATGATACGTGGGTGGAGAATTTTTACTTTTGCTAATGGTGGAGATTTGTTGTTGGATGGAGGAAACAATGTTAAAGAGTTGTGTAATGATGGGATTGGTGTAAGTGGTATGAGGTGGAAGGGAAAATGGTGATGGAGTGTATGTAATGTTAGGAGAAGTTAAAGGAACACTAAGAGGGATGAAGGTGGAAGAGGGAACATTCGATGCCACAAAAGAACTAGGAATGCTAGTTGGAATAACAAAAGAAGGAGTCACATGAATAACTTGTTGCATGGTTGTTGTAACTTGAGGAGTGGTATAGGTTGGTATGGATGCTATGGTTGAAGTAGGAGGAATGTAAGATCCTCCTAGGCTCACAACAATGTTTGTGGATTGGGAAGTAGAAGGAACATGTTTGTTGTATATATCAACAATTATTTTCATAACTTGTAAGCCATCGTCACTTGCAATCAAACAATGAAGGTTTTCTATGGCAGGTATGGCAGTGCTTGTAATAACCCTCCTGGTTGCTAGTTGGACTCAGTGGTGTTATGTTTTGTTTTGATGCTCAGATACTATGATGATACTATTATTGTTGATATGGTTAGTTAGATGCTAGTTGATGCTGTTATTTCATTTTGGACATGATTACCTTATATGACATGATGGTTGATTATATCAGTTGATGTTCTGAATTATGATATGATGCAGTGTTTTAAATTTAATATGTTATGAGATGATTGTTAGTTAGAAATGTAATTCATTGAGTATGCTATAATTGTTAGAATAGGTGTGACGAAGGACAATATAGCATCACTCGTTCGCGAGTGCCCTGTTATGTTGCAATTCCTTCTCACAATGCAGTATCTTGATTTAATGCTTTGATATATATGTATATATGCACATGTACACAACTTCGTTTGTATGCAGGATTGCAGGTATAAGTCTCGATTCCACCTGCTTCGGCAGGACAGGGCGAGCACCAAATAACCCAACGGATAAATGTTGATACAGAGGTGACGATGAAGTCCTCCCGTTCCATGATGTCAAGTTGTCTCATTTGTTGGTATAGTCGATGTTGTGTAATTGTCGTCTTTGTCTGTTGTGTTTGTGTTTTGTCTTATTTTATGTGGGCATTGATAATTATGATTTATCTTAATGATTGAAATGGATTATTTATTTTAATGCTGGATTAAATTGTAATTTAATATTTAGATGATTTAATTATTTTTGAAAATCATATATTGCAATTATTTAATAATTAAATATTAAATATGACTTAATTATTTTAATCAATTAAATTGGTGGTGGATAATTATGTGAATAATTTATTTAAAATAAATATGTAATGTGAGGAGAAAGAAAAGTTGAAAAACTGGAATTAAAGCAATAAAATAAATAAAAGAATTAAAAAAGACAGTGTGAGCCAATAGGGTTTGAGAATTGAAAAAAAAACTTGTTTTAAAGAATTGTTTTTTTTCTTTTCATCTGGGTTTTTTTTGAGAGCTTTGAAGAGAGGAGGAATATATTTTATTTAATCATGAATTTTTGAGAAGCTTAGACAGACACAGAAGAATAGAAAGCTGAAGTGCTCCAGGGATTGTTGAGTTCGTTCTGGACTATGGATTGGAATCGGATTCGAAGGCATCTTCAAATTTGCATTGGACTCTAGGTTCCTCTCATAGTTTTTCTTCTCGTACCATTTCTATTCTCTGTTTGTTTCTGAAAAGAAAAATAGATCTTATTAAAAATAATTTTTGTGAATATAGAGAACCTCTGTTGAAAACTGAAACTAGAGAAAATTATTAGACTAGAAAACAAAGAAAATTCATAGCAAGTATACTGTCCAAATTTTGTCAAATCAAGAACCCTGATTTTCTGAAAACATACAATCTATCAAAATAGGATTTCAGAATAAGATGATTTAGTTATTGAAGAAAATAAACTTTTGGGGGTTTTCTCAGTATTTTAATATATAATGGATCTGTGCTATTGCTTTGTAATTTCTCTGTTTTCTTAACATTTAAGAAAATCTGTTTCTCTATTCTGTCTCTATTTGTTTTTATATTTATGAAAATGATATATATATATATATAATATTTATATATATATATATATATATATATATAATGTTTATTTTATCTTTCCTCGGGTTTCAGTCTGATTAAAAGAATTATTCTTCCTCAGATTTTTTTATGAATATATCTCTATATATCTATATATATATGACCTCAGATATATATATATATATATATATACATTTATTAGTAAATTTTTTACTGCCATGTTCCATGCAACCCAAAATTTCTTTTCGCCCTGTCTTCAACACAACCCTGCTGCCTGTGTTGTTCTTTATTTTTGCAGTCTTTTGGTCAAGTGAAGGACAAATGGAGGCCGCATTCTCCCCTTCCTCTCTGCCGCTGATTTCCGGTCATGGACAAATATCCGAGATCACTGCGGCGCTAGCTAGCCCTCAGAGATCTACAAGACACAGTCTCTGCATTTTGATCACAGGTGCCCACACCAACAAACTTTGGCCAAAGTACATGGCATTGTGCATTTACTTGTTTTTAATTTTATTTTTTATGTTTTATTTTATTTTATTTTTTGTATATTTTAAATATATATATATAAATATATATATTTTAAATATATATATATAAATATATATATATTTATACATATATATATATTTAATTTTAGGTATATATAAATATTTAAATTCATTTAATGGTTATGTGGTAATTTTTATTTTGTATAAATTAAATTATGATGTATTTTATTTAGATAATAAAATAAAATCATAATTAGTTAAAATTATTTATTTAAATGAAATTTTAATTAATTAATTGTAATATAATTTCATTACATTTTAAGAATGTAGCTGTGCATTGTATTAAAATGTTTAATTTTAGTTATAATCATGTAAATTTTATTTATTTTAAATTGGACATGGAATAATTTACGATTTGGATTAAACAAATAAGAAAGACAAGATTTTAGTCTTTAATTGTGATGGTAGACCTTGTTGAAATAATCATATTTAATTACATAAACCGGATTGGAGTCAAACGTGTGGGTGCGACCTTAATTATGTTATGTGAGTTTCCTTTCATGTTGTAGTTCTCGTTCAGTGTTGTAGATGTGGGAACCGTATTGGTCTGTGAAATTCTGTTTCCAGAGGCTTGTGATTTTAAGTGTTATTTGCTCTTATTTATGCTATTGAGCGTTATTGGTGTGATGTTAGGAAGGGTTGGACGGGTTGTAAGTTTGTTGCTTATGTGCAATTGCGAGATGGGTAATGCCTCATGTTTTGGATTTTGGTTTTATGACTTATATGTGTTAGTCCAACCCTTACCTGTTTTGAGATATGTTAGGGGTCATAGGAGGGAGAGTGGCTCTTCGTGGGTTCCGGCGCCTCAAGATGAGGAAGGGCTCAGGATAACCCATGAATGAGTAAGCTAAACAAGTGATAACCTAAACAATAGATTTAGGGGGTTGGGTAGTTTAAACACACAAGATAATAAAACTTTGGATTCCTCGGCTATGCATTAGGGCTACCTTAGACTAGTGATAGACTAAGAAGGCCGTGGTCAGCATAGTCATAGTTTTGTCTTCACGAGAGACTATTGGCTCCGCATCAGCTACCCTATGGTGTCGGCGCCTCAGTTAGGAGGAAGGGCCAGGAGATCCATAGATGGGTGCCGGTGCCTCAGTTGGAGGAAGGGCCAGGAGAATCCCATGAGAGCTATGCGATGACACTCTCCACTTGTCACCCTTGTGCTTTGTTATCGTTGCCTCTGGATGTTATCTCTTTGTGATGTTTCTTTGAATTCTTGTAATTTGATTCATGATTGTTAAGTGTTATTACTTCATGTTATCATGATGAGTTCTTGGATTAATCTTGTCATGTGATTTGTAAAGTTGATGGTTGTTCTTTGTAAGCTTTGAGTTGTACTTGTTTTTATATCATATTGTGGTTGAGTCGGTTTACATTCATGGTCGGGTTCACTTCCTCGTCACCTCTGAGCACGGGGGGTGACTTACTTCGTAATTCACATGGTTGGGTGGAACGTGCTCCGCACGCGTTGGGTTCCCCATCAGCGTCTTGTCATCTCAGCTTTCCGTAGTGCAGATGTTTCAGTGATCAGTTGTACTTCATGTTCATTATTCTTGTATCATCCCCATGTTGGGAAATTCAATGTAATTCATGTATCAAAGAAAATTGTAATGTAATATTATTTTAATGATGTAATAGTTAGGTTTGATTTGGATCTTGTTAAAAGATTTATCATGGATGTAATTGTGCGATGTTGTCATACTCGCATCATGGCTATCAGTTGTATCATTGTATATGTTTTCCTTAAATTAAATGGTTATGTTATTTTCGTTATCTTTATTTTGTGTTGTGGTTGCAATGTAACCTCGCGTGCCCCAGAGAACCAAGTGTATTAATGTTATGTGTTATGCTATGTGCTTTTGGTTTAATGTTGTTACATGTTACTTTTATTATTTTAAAAAAAAAATATTCGCATTATGTGTGTGTTCTCTGGGGTTTGCACGACGGGCGTTACAACTTGGTATCAGAGCCAAGGTTGCAAACGCTAGGGTCTTTGGGTAGTGTAGTCCATTAGGTTACCGTTTGTGCAACTCTTGTGCTCATGTTGTACTTTATCTTGTGGTGCAGAACTATGCCTCGAGGTAGAGGACGTGGTCGTGGAAGAGGCCGTGGTGCCGGACATGGAGAAAACCGGTGAAGTCCCTCAGTTCCTAGTTCCCATGGCTCTGAGCATGAGGAACAACAGAGTCTTCATAGCGTTCCATCAGGTGGCCAGAATCCAGCATAGCCAGGTCTAGACGGTCAGTTATAGAATATACTTAGAGAGATTCTTGACCGATTAGGACCCAGGCCAGATGAGGTGCACCAGGTGGAGAGGGAGAGAGAGAGGTCTCCAAGGCGCAGGGATACAGATGTGGTTCTAGATGCAGTCATAGCAGGCCATATGAGAGATCTGATGATGGCACACCCTCCTACTTTTGATGGTTCTGGAGGAGGTCTTGAGGCTGAGACCTGGTTAATTGACTTAGACCGTTGCTTCGCCATGCACCCCTACGGTAGCAATACCAAGGCTCGGTGCGCAGTGATGCACTTGCGAGGCTTCGCATCTACTTGGTGGCGCCTTGAGGAACAGAAACTGCATCTTGATCTCAGTATGGTTACTTGGGAGTTGTTCCTAGACAGGTTCAGAGCTCGTTTCCTCTCAGACCACTGGAGGCAACGCAGGGCTGACGAGTTTCACGATCTCAAGCAGTTGTCTATGTCAGTGGAGCAGTATGAGAGGCGCTTCTATGAGTTGAAGTAGTATGCAGGGATTAGCCACGATGAGGGCATGTTAGTGCAGCATTTTTTTCGGGGCTTAAATGCCCGCATTAGTGGTGGTGTACGAGTCTTCGAGCCGAAGATGATGGAGATGGCAGTGGAGAAGGCTCGCTTAGTGGAGGAGAATTTGGCCATGGCTTTGGGTGGTCACATCGGAGTACAGATTGGTAGCATGCCCACACCTGGTTATGTTACTCATGGAGGGCAGTCACAGGGAGCAGGATCTTCCAGGAATAGGTACCCACCCTCGAAAGGGGGTTATCAACAGCAACAGCCTCAGCAGCAGCAGTCAAAACAAAAGAACAATCAATCTCAGCAGGGTGGCAATTCTCAGTTTCGTAGGGATCGGAACAGGAACCGGATTCGTCAGGAACGTTTTGTACAGCCTGCACCTAGTTTCCAGTCAACACCGAGTCGTGGGAGTTTTCAGCAGTCAAATGCTCCATCAGGGGGCAGAGGTTTTGGCAGAGGCACTGGGTGTTTCTCTTGTGGACAGCCGGGGCATATTGCTAGGATGTGTCCTCAGAAGAACACCTCCGGATTTAATCAGAGGCCAACAGCATCAGAGCCGATAGTAGGTGATGCAGGGAGATCTCATCGTGTCTTTGCTTCAGTGGATAATCGTCAGACAGTTCATCAGAACACAGTAGTTGAGGCATCAAGTGTGTTGAATAATTCTAGCATTTCTATACTTTTTGATTCTGGTGCATCTGATTCCTTTATATCACCTTTAGTTGTTGAGCGATGTGGTTTGGTGGCAATTAGCCAAGGCGTAAAATGGCATGTTGAATTAGCATCAGGGTCCAGGGTTGTGGTAGAGAAACTTGTGCAGGATTGCAATTTGAGTATAGGTGAAATGTCAACCAAGGTGGACCTTAGAATTCTGCCACTCGGTTCTTATGATATTGTCTTAGGCATGGACTGGTTGAGTGCACATCGTGCTATGATTGACTGCCGACGAAAGGCAGTAAGGTGCACTGATGACTCGGGTAAGGAGGTGGAGATCTTGGGTATTCAGAGGCCCATCTCATTACGTATGATCTCTGCCATGCAGCTCAAAAGGCATTTCCGACAGGGTTGTCAGCTATTTGTAGTATCTGTGAGTGACTTGGAATCTGAGGATAGTCAGGGGTTGTCATTGGATGATTACCCCCTTCTTAAGGGTTTTTCTGATGTGTTTCCAGAGGAGATTCCTGGTATGCCGCCTAAGCGAGATGTGGATTTCTGGATTGATCTGGTACCTGGAGCCGAGCCCATATCTCGAGCTCCATATCGGATGACAACACAGGAACTACAGGAACTCCGTCTTCAGTTGGAAGAATTGTTGGCCAAGGGCTTTATCCGCCCAAGTGTTTCTCCTTGGGGAGCACCTGTGATATTTGTGAAAAAGAAGGATGGTTCTCTTCACTTGTGTATTGACTACAGGCAGTTGAATAAGGTAACAGTGAAGAACCGATATCCATTACCCAGAATTGATGATCTCTTCGATCAGATAAAAGGGGCAAAGGTGTTCTCTAAGATTGATCTCAAATCAGGATACCACCAGTTGAGGATTGCAGATGCAGATATTCACAAAACAACATTTCAAACTCGATACGGACATTACGAGTTCACAGTGATGCCGTTCGGGTTAACGAATGCACCTTCAGTCTTTATGAGTCTAATGAATGGAGTCTTTCATACATACTTGGATAAATTTGTTCTAGTGTTTCTCGATGACATCCTGATCTATTCTAGGTTGATGGAGGAACATGAAGAACATCTAAAGCAGGTATTGCAGTGCTTAAGGGATAATCAGTTGTTTGCTAATCTCAAAAAGTGTGACTTTTATAAGACTGAAGTTCAGTATTTGGGCCATGTGATTTCCGGTGAGGGGATTTCAGTTGATCCTGCAAAGATTCAGGCCATTGTGGATTGGCCCGCACCCACAAATGTCTCAGAGATTCGCAGCTTCATGGGACTTGCAGGTTATTATAGGTGGTTTGTTCAGGGGTTTTCTAGGTTGGCTCATCCTATCACCTCTGTGCAGAGGAAGGGAAAGAAATTTCTTTCGTTCGATCAATGTCAGTTAGCTTTTCAGACTCTGAAGGATAAGTTGACTAGTGCTCCAATCTTAGCAGTTCCTGATCCGGCAGGTGATTTTGTTGTTTGTACAGATGCTTCTTTGGAAGGTTTAGGGGCTGTGTTGATGCAGGAAGGTCGAGTGATTGCTTATGAGTCACGGAAACTGAAGGACCATGAACTTAATTACCCCACTCATGATTTGGAGTTAGCCGCAGTTGTGCATGCCTTGGTGAGGTGGAGGCACTTTCTCCTTGGGCATCGGTTCGAGTTGCATACAGACCACCGTAGTCTACAGTACATCTTCACGCAGCCGAATTTGAATGCAAGACAGAGAAGGTGGATGGAATTTTTGTGTGAGTACGACTTTGAGGTGAAATATATTCAGGGTAAGGAGAATGTTGTAGCAGATGCTTTGAGCAGATGCAGGCATGAGTTATCCGCTGTGACTCTTGAGGTTGATTTGAAGAGTCAGATTGTTGCAGCTCTTTCTTCTGATGATTGGTATCAGGTAGTGAAGACAGAGATTGAGTCAGGTAGAGCTTTGGAAGGTAAATTTGTGGGGTACTCTTTGGATTCGGATGGTGTTTTGCGTTATGCAGGCCGTATGTATGTACCTCCTGCAGAGGGTCTTCGTACCCTTATCTTGACAGAAGCTCATAGAGCTCCTTATTCGGCACACCCAGGAGTTAAGAAGATGTACGCTGATCTTCGTGCACTATATTTTTGGGCAGGATTGAAGCGTGACATTGCTGATTTTGTGGCTAGGTGTCTCGAGTGTCAGAGAGTGAAGGCCGAGCATCATCATCCCGCAGGCTTGTTGCAGCCGCATCTTGTCCCAGAGTGGAAGTGGGACATCATTTCTATGGATTTTATAGTCGGGTTGCCTATGTCCTCCAGGCGACACGACAATAGCATGGTTACTGTTGACAGGTTGACCAAGGTATCCCATTTCTCTCCTATTCGATCTTCATATGCTGCTTCAGTGGTGGCTAGGGTGTTCATGGAGGATATTGTTACACTACATGGGATACCACGCAGGATTATTTCTGACAGAGATCCGGTATTCACTTCTGCATTATGGACATCCCTTTAGCGGTCCTTAGGGACTAAGTTGAATTTTAGTTCTGCCTATCATCCTGAGACAGATGGTCAGACTGAGAGAGTTAATCAGGTGCTTGAGGATATGCTTCATATGTATGTCATGGACCAGCAGTCTCGTTGGGAAGACTACCTGCATTTGGTTGAGTTTTCCTACAATAATGGCTATCACAGTTCGATTGGCATGGCTCCATTTCAGGCTTTGTATGGTCGTCCTTGTCGTACCCCTTTGAGTTGGGATCGATTAGAGGACAGGGTTATTCTTGGACCTGAGATGCTTCGTGACATGGAGCAACAGGTAGCTCGCATCCGAGAGCATCTGGTAGCAGCTCAGGATAGGCAGAAGAAATTTGCTGATGCACACAGGGTAGATCGTCAGTTTGCTATAGGAGATAGAGTGTTTCTCAGAGTTCTTCCTCGGAAGAGCCCTATTCGTTATGGAAAGGGTTCTAAGCTTGCACCCCGTTTCGTGGGTCCGTTTGAGGTGTTGGACCGTATTGGTCCTGTCGCCTATCACCTGGCATTGCCACCTAGTCTGTCGCGGATTCATAATGTCTTTCATGTATCAGTTCTTAGGCCTTACTTTCTGGATGTTACTCATGTTCTTGATTGGAATGCTCTACAGGTCGAGGACAGGCAACTAGCTCTAGAGCCCGTGCCCGTGGTGCAGCATAGGAGGCTCGTACTCAGAGGCAGGGATATTGAGCAGGTGAGGGTCCAGTGGGATCCTAATGATGAGGCTTCAGCGACTTGGGAGGATGCTTCCCGTATGCGAGAATCCTACCCATACTTATTTTCTGGCTTACAGGAGTAAGCCGGATTTAAGGGGGGGAGGATGTAATAACCCTCCTGGTTGCTAGTTGGACTCAGTGGTGTTATGTTTTGTTTTGATGCTCAGATACTATGATGATACTGTTATTGTTGATATGGTTAGTTAGATGCTAGTTGATGCTGTTATTTCATTTTGGACATGATTACCTTATATGACATGATGGTTGATTATATCAGTTGATGTTCTGAATTATGATATGATGCAGTGTTTTAAATTTAATATGTTATGAGATGATTGTTAGTTAGAAATGTAATTCATTGAGTATGCTATAATTGTTAGAATAGGTGTGACGAAGGACAATATAGCATCACTCGTTCGCGAGTGCCCTGTTATGTTGCAATTCCTTCTCACAATGCAGTATCTTGATTTAATGCTTTGATATATATGTATATATGCACATGTACACAACTTCGTTTGTATGCAGGATTGCAGGTATAAGTCTCGATTCCACCTGCTTCGGCAGGACAGGGCGAGCACCAAATAACCCAACGGATAAATGTTGATACAGAGGTGATGATGAAGTCCTCCCATTCCATGATGTCAGGTTGTCTCATTTGTTGGTATAGTCGATGTTGTGTAATTGTCGTCTTTGTCTGTTGTGTTTGTGTTTTGTCTTATTTTATGTGGGCATTGATAATTATGATTTATCTTAATGATTGAAATAGATTATTTATTTTAATGCTGGATTAAATTGTAATTTAATATTTAGATGATTTAATTATTTTTGAAAATCATATATTGCAATTATTTAATAATTAAATATTAAATATGACTTAATTATTTTAATCAATTAAATTGGTGGTGGATAATTATGTGAATAATTTATTTAAAATAAATATGTAATGTGAGGAGAAAGAAAAGTTGAAAAAATGGAATTAAAGCAATAAAATAAATAAAAGAATTAAAAAAGACAGTGTGAGCCAATAGGGTTTGACAGTTGAAAAAAGAGCTTGTTTTAAAGAATTGTTTTTTTTCTTTTCATCTGGGTTTTTTTTGAGAGCTTTGAAGAGAGGAGGAATATATTTTATTTAATCATGAATTTTTGAGAAGCTTAGACAGACACAGAAGAATAGAAAGCTGAAGTGCTCCAGGGATTGTTGAGTTCGTTCTGGACTATGGATTGGAATCGGATTCGAAGGCATCTTCAAATTTGCATTGGACTCTAGGTTCCTCTCATAGTTTTTCTTCTCGTACCATTTCTATTCTCTGTTTGTTTCTGAAAAGAAAAATAGATCTTATTAAAAATAATTTTTGTGAATATAGAGAACCTCTGTTGAAAACTGAAACTAGAGAAAATTATTAGACTAGAAAACAAAGAAAATTCATAGCAAGTATACTGTCCAAATTTTGTCAAATCAAGAACCCTGATTTTCTGAAAACATACAATCTATCAAAATAGGATTTCAGAATAAGATGATTTAGTTATTGAAGAAAATAAACTTTTGGGGGTTTTCTCAGTATTTTAATATATAATGGATCTGTGCTATTGCTTTGTAATTTCTCTGTTTTCTTAACATTTAAGAAAATCTGTTTCTCTATTCTGTCTCTATTTGTTTTTATATTTATGAAAATGATATATATATATATATAATATTTATATATATATATATATATATATATAATGTTTATTTTATCTTCTGGTTTCTGTGCCTGTGATTAAAAGAATTATTCTTCTGTATTTTTTTTTATGAATATATTCTATATATCTATATATATATATATGAATTTCGTATATATATATATATATATATATACATATTTATTAGTAAATTTTCTATGCAAAGTATTGTTTATATATATGAAATTTGATAAATCAAATTTTATTTTATTTTTTTTGGCCGAATCGGCCGACGGCGCCGTACCGAGCGAACTGTTATTTCAAAATAAATAAATTTTATTTTAAAAGAAATTTCATTTTTTTTTAAGGGATGTATTTTTTTTATTGGGTGCAGGGGAAGGACAGCGGAGGTCAGACTTCTTCCCTTCTCTGCCATGCACTACTAAGGACAAGAATTAGATCGGTCAGGCGTTAGCAATCTCAGATCAAGTACAAGACGTTAGCTCCCATTGACCGGCCGTGGCACCACAATTAACAAAATTTTGGCCAAGGCCATGGCATTGTATTTCTTACTTTGTTGTTTTTTAATTTTATTTTATGTTTTATTTTATTTTATTTTTTGTATATTTTAAATATATATATATAAATATATATATTTTAAATATATATATATAAATATATATATATTTATACATATATATATATTTAATTTTAGGTATATATAAATATTTAAATTCATTTAATGGTTATGTGGTAATTTTTATTTTGTATAAATTAAATTATGATGTATTTTATTTAGATAATAAAATAAAATCATAATTAGTTAAAATTATTTATTTAAATGAAATTTTAATTAATTAATTGTAATATAATTTCATTACATTTTAAGAATGTAGCTGTGCATTGTATTAAAATGTTTAATTTTAGTTATAATCATGTAAATTTTATTTATTTTAAATTGGACATGGAATAATTTACGATTTGGATTAAACAAATAAGAAAGACAAGATTTTAGTCTTTAATTGTGATGGTAGACCTTGTTGAAATAATCATATTTAATTACATAAACCGGATTGGAGTCAAACGTGTGGGTGCGACCTTAATTATGTTATGTGAGTTTCCTTTCATGTTGTAGTTCTCGTTCAGTGTTGTAGATGTGGGAACCGTATTGGTCTGTGAAATTCTGTTTCCAGAGGCTTGTGATTTTAAGTGTTATTTGCTCTTATTTATGCTATTGAGCGTTATTGGTGTGATGTTAGGAAGGGTTGGACGGGTTGTAAGTTTGTTGCTTATGTGCAATTGCGAGATGGGTAATGCCTCATGTTTTGGATTTTGGTTTTATGACTTATATGTGTTAGTCCAACCCTTACCTGTTTTGAGATATGTTAGGGGTCATAGGAGGGAGAGTGGCTCTTCGTGGGTTCCGGCGCCTCAAGATGAGGAAGGGCTCAGGATAACCCATGAATGAGTAAGCTAAACAAGTGATAACCTAAACAATAGATTTAGGGGGTTGGGTAGTTTAAACACACAAGATAATAAAACTTTGGATTCCTCGGCTATGCATTAGGGCTACCTTAGACTAGTGATAGACTAAGAAGGCCGTGGTCAGCATAGTCATAGTTTTGTCTTCACGAGAGACTATTGGCTCCGCATCAGCTACCCTATGGTGTCGGCGCCTCAGTTAGGAGGAAGGGCCAGGAGATCCATAGATGGGTGCCGGTGCCTCAGTTGGAGGAAGGGCCAGGAGAATCCCATGAGAGCTATGCGATGACACTCTCCACTTGTCACCCTTGTGCTTTGTTATCGTTGCCTCTGGATGTTATCTCTTTGTGATGTTTCTTTGAATTCTTGTAATTTGATTCATGATTGTTAAGTGTTATTACTTCATGTTATCATGATGAGTTCTTGGATTAATCTTGTCATGTGATTTGTAAAGTTGATGGTTGTTCTTTGTAAGCTTTGAGTTGTACTTGTTTTTATATCATATTGTGGTTGAGTCGGTTTACATTCATGGTCGGGTTCACTTCCTCGTCACCTCTGAGCACGGGGGGTGACTTACTTCGTAATTCACATGGTTGGGTGGAACGTGCTCCGCACGCGTTGGGTTCCCCATCAGCGTCTTGTCATCTCAGCTTTCCGTAGTGCAGATGTTTCAGTGATCAGTTGTACTTCATGTTCATTATTCTTGTATCATCCCCATGTTGGGAAATTCAATGTAATTCATGTATCAAAGAAAATTGTAATGTAATATTATTTTAATGATGTAATAGTTAGGTTTGATTTGGATCTTGTTAAAAGATTTATCATGGATGTAATTGTGCGATGTTGTCATACTCGCATCATGGCTATCAGTTGTATCATTGTATATGTTTTCCTTAAATTAAATGGTTATGTTATTTTCGTTATCTTTATTTTGTGTTGTGGTTGCAATGTAACCTCGCGTGCCCCAGAGAACCAAGTGTATTAATGTTATGTGTTATGCTATGTGCTTTTGGTTTAATGTTGTTACATGTTACTTTTATTATTTTAAAAAAAAAATATTCGCATTATGTGTGTGTTCTCTGGGGTTTGCACGACGGGCGTTACAACTTGGTATCAGAGCCAAGGTTGCAAACGCTAGGGTCTTTGGGTAGTGTAGTCCATTAGGTTACCGTTTGTGCAACTCTTGTGCTCATGTTGTACTTTATCTTGTGGCGCAGAACTATGCCTCTCGAGGTAGAGGACGTGGTCGTGGAAGAGGCCGTGGTGCCGGACATGGAGAAAACCGGTGAAGTCCCTCAGTTCCTAGTTCCCATGGCTCTGAGCATGAGGAACAACAGAGTCTTCATAGCGTTCCATCAGGTGGCCAGAATCCAGCATAGCCAGGTCTAGACGGTCAGTTATAGAATATACTTAGAGAGATTCTTGACCGATTAGGACCCAGGCCAGATGAGGTGCACGGTGGAGAGGGAAGAGATCTCAAGGCCTTGAGGATACGGATGTGGTTCCCCAGATGCAGTCATGGCGAGGCCATATGAGAGATGTCGATGATGGCACCTCCTGCGCAGTGGTTGGAGGAGGTCTTGGTAGTTCCGTTAATTAGCTTAGACCGTTAGCCGCCATGCACCTCACATTGTAATGCAAGGCTCGGTGCTTGATGATGCATAGGGAAGCCATCTACTGGAAGTGGCATACCAAGGTAACTGCATCTTGATCTCGGTATGGTTACTTGGGAATTGTTCCTAGACAGGTTCAGAGCTCGTTTTCTCTCAGATCACTGGAGGCAACGCAGGGCTGACGAGTTTCACGATCTCAAGCAGTTGTCTATGTCAGTGGAGCAGTATGAGAGGCGCTTCTATGAGTTGAAGTAGTATGCAGGGATTAGCCACGATGAGGGCATGTTAGTGCAGCATTTTTTTCGGGGCTTAAATGCCCGCATTAGTGGTGGTGTACGAGTCTTCGAGCCGAAGATGATGGAGATGGCAGTGGAGAAGGCTCGCTTAGTGGAGGAGAATTTGGCCATGGCTTTGGGTGGTCACATCGGAGTACAGATTGGTAGCATGCCCACACCTGGTTATGTTACTCATGGAGGGCAGTCACAGGGAGCAGGATCTTCCAGGAATAGGTACCCACCCTCGAAAGGGGGTTATCAACAGCAACAGCCTCAGCAGCAGCAGTCAAAACAAAAGAACAATCAATCTCAGCAGGGTGGCAATTCTCAGTTTCGTAGGGATCGGAACAGGAACCGGATTCGTCAGGAACGTTTTGTACAGCCTGCACCTAGTTTCCAGTCAACACCGAGTCGTGGGAGTTTTCAGCAGTCAAATGCTCCATCAGGGGGCAGAGGTTTTGGCAGAGGCACTGGGTGTTTCTCTTGTGGACAGCCGGGGCATATTGCTAGGATGTGTCCTCAGAAGAACACCTCCGGATTTAATCAGAGGCCAACAGCATCAGAGCCGATAGTAGGTGATGCAGGGAGATCTCATCGTGTCTTTGCTTCAGTGGATAATCGTCAGACAGTTCATCAGAACACAGTAGTTGAGGCATCAAGTGTGTTGAATAATTCTAGCATTTCTATACTTTTTGATTCTGGTGCATCTGATTCCTTTATATCACCTTTAGTTGTTGAGCGATGTGGTTTGGTGGCAATTAGCCAAGGCGTAAAATGGCATGTTGAATTAGCATCAGGGTCCAGGGTTGTGGTAGAGAAACTTGTGCAGGATTGCAATTTGAGTATAGGTGAAATGTCAACCAAGGTGGACCTTAGAATTCTGCCACTCGGTTCTTATGATATTGTCTTAGGCATGGACTGGTTGAGTGCACATCGTGCTATGATTGACTGCCGACGAAAGGCAGTAAGGTGCACTGATGACTCGGGTAAGGAGGTGGAGATCTTGGGTATTCAGAGGCCCATCTCATTACGTATGATCTCTGCCATGCAGCTCAAAAGGCATTTCCGACAGGGTTGTCAGCTATTTGTAGTATCTGTGAGTGACTTGGAATCTGAGGATAGTCAGGGGTTGTCATTGGATGATTACCCCCTTCTTAAGGGTTTTTCTGATGTGTTTCCAGAGGAGATTCTTGGTATGCCGCCTAAGCGAGATGTGGATTTCTGGATTGATCTGGTACCTGGAGCCGAGCCCATATCTCGAGCTCCATATCGGATGACAACACAGGAACTACAGGAACTCCGTCTTCAGTTGGAAGAATTGTTGGCCAAGGGCTTTATCCGCCCAAGTGTTTCTCCTTGGGGAGCACCTGTGATATTTGTGAAAAAGAAGGATGGTTCTCTTCACTTGTGTATTGACTACAGGCAGTTGAATAAGGTAACAGTGAAGAACCGATATCCATTACCCAGAATTGATGATCTCTTCGATCAGATAAAAGGGGCAAAGGTGTTCTCTAAGATTGATCTCAAATCAGGATACCACCAGTTGAGGATTGCAGATGCAGATATTCACAAAACAACATTTCAAACTCGATACGGACATTACGAGTTCACAGTGATGCCGTTCGGGTTAACGAATGCACCTTCAGTCTTTATGAGTCTAATGAATGGAGTCTTTCATACATACTTGGATAAATTTGTTCTAGTGTTTCTCGATGACATCCTGATCTATTCTAGGTTGATGGAGGAACATGAAGAACATCTAAAGCAGGTATTGCAGTGCTTAAGGGATAATCAGTTGTTTGCTAATCTCAAAAAGTGTGACTTTTATAAGACTGAAGTTCAGTATTTGGGCCATGTGATTTCCGGTGAGGGGATTTCAGTTGATCCTGCAAAGATTCAGGCCATTGTGGATTGGCCCGCACCCACAAATGTCTCAGAGATTCGCAGCTTCATGGGACTTGCAGGTTATTATAGGTGGTTTGTTCAGGGGTTTTCTAGGTTGGCTCATCCTATCACCTCTGTGCAGAGGAAGGGAAAGAAATTTCTTTCGTTCGATCAATGTCAGTTAGCTTTTCAGACTCTGAAGGATAAGTTGACTAGTGCTCCAATCTTAGCAGTTCCTGATCCGGCAGGTGATTTTGTTGTTTGTACAGATGCTTCTTTGGAAGGTTTAGGGGCTGTGTTGATGCAGGAAGGTCGAGTGATTGCTTATGAGTCACGGAAACTGAAGGACCATGAACTTAATTACCCCACTCATGATTTGGAGTTAGCCGCAGTTGTGCATGCCTTGGTGAGGTGGAGGCACTTTCTCCTTGGGCATCGGTTCGAGTTGCATACAGACCACCGTAGTCTGCAATACATCTTCACCCAGCCGAACTTGAATGCAAGACAGAGAAGGTGGATGGAATTTTTGTGTGAGTACGACTTTGAGGTGAAATATATTCAGGGTAAGGAGAATGTTGTAGCAGATGCATTGAGCAGACGCAGGCATGAGTTATCCGCTTTGACTCTTGAGGTTGATTTGAAGAGTCAGATTGTTGCAGCTCTTTCTTCTGATGATTGGTATCAGGCAGTGAAGGCCGAGATTGAGTCGGGTAGAGCCTTAGAAGGTAAATTTGTAGGGTACTCTTTGGATTCGGATGGTGTTTTGCGCTATGAAGGCCGTGTGTATGTACCTCCTGCAGAGGGTCTTCGTACCCTTATCTTGATGGAAGCTCATAGAGCTCCTTATTCGGCACACCCAGGAGTTAAGAAAATGTACGCTGACCTTCGCTCACTATATTTTTGGGCAGGATTGAAGCGTGACATTGCTGATTTTGTGGCTAGGTGTCTTGAATGTCAGAGAGTGAAGCCCGAGCATCATCATCCGCCAGGCTTGTTGCAGCCGCATCTTGTTCCAGAGTGGAAGTGGGACATCATTTCTATGGATTTTATAGTCGGGTTGCCTATGTCCTCCAGGCGACACGACAATAGCATGGTTACTGTTGACAGGTTGACCAAGGTATCCCATTTCTCTCCTATTCGATCTTCATATGCTGCTTCAGTGGTGGCTAGGGTGTTCATGGAGGATATTGTTACACTACATGGGATACCACGCAGGATTATTTCTGACAGAGATCCGGTATTCACTTCTGCATTATGGACATCCCTTTAGCGGTCCTTAGGGACTAAGTTGAATTTTAGTTCTGCCTATCATCCTGAGACAGATGGTCAGACTGAGAGAGTTAATCAGGTGCTTGAGGATATGCTTCATATGTATGTCATGGACCAGCAGTCTCGTTGGGAAGACTACCTGCATTTGGTTGAGTTTTCCTACAATAATGGCTATCACAGTTCGATTGGCATGGCTCCATTTCAGGCTTTGTATGGTCGTCCTTGTCGTACCCCTTTGAGTTGGGATCGATTAGAGGACAGGGTTATTCTTGGACCTGAGATGCTTCGTGACATGGAGCAACAGGTAGCTCGCATCCGAGAGCATCTGGTAGCAGCTCAGGATAGGCAGAAGAAATTTGCTGATGCACACAGGGTAGATCGTCAGTTTGCTATAGGAGATAGAGTGTTTCTCAGAGTTCTTCCTCGGAAGAGCCCTATTCGTTATGGAAAGGGTTCTAAGCTTGCACCCCGTTTCGTGGGTCCGTTTGAGGTGTTGGACCGTATTGGTCCTGTCGCCTATCACCTGGCATTGCCACCTAGTCTGTCGCGGATTCATAATGTCTTTCATGTATCAGTTCTTAGGCCTTACTTTCTGGATGTTACTCATGTTCTTGATTGGAATGCTCTACAGGTCGAGGACAGGCAACTAGCTCTAGAGCCCGTGCCCGTGGTGCAGCATAGGAGGCTCGTACTCAGAGGCAGGGATATTGAGCAGGTGAGGGTCCAGTGGGATCCTAATGATGAGGCTTCAGCGACTTGGGAGGATGCTTCCCGTATGCGAGAATCCTACCCATACTTATTTTCTGGCTTACAGGAGTAAGCCGGATTTAAGGGGGGGAGGATGTAATAACCCTCCTGGTTGCTAGTTGGACTCAGTGGTGTTATGTTTTGTTTTGATGCTCAGATACTATGATGATACTGTTATTGTTGATATGGTTAGTTAGATGCTAGTTGATGCTGTTATTTCATTTTGGACATGATTACCTTATATGACATGATGGTTGATTATATCAGTTGATGTTCTGAATTATGATATGATGCAGTGTTTTAAATTTAATATGTTATGAGATGATTGTTAGTTAGAAATGTAATTCATTGAGTATGCTATAATTGTTAGAATAGGTGTGACGAAGGACAATATAGCATCACTCGTTCGCGAGTGCCCTGTTATGTTGCAATTCCTTCTCACAATGCAGTATCTTGATTTAATGCTTTGATATATATGTATATATGCACATGTACACAACTTCGTTTGTATGCAGGATTGCAGGTATAAGTCTCGATTCCACCTACTTCGGCAGGACAGGGCGAGCACCAAATAACCCAACGGATAAATGTTGATACAGAGGTGACGATGAAGTCCTTCCGTTCCATGATGTCAAGTCGTCTCATTGTTTGGTATGGTTGTTGATTTTGTGTAATTGTCGTCTTTGTCTGTTGTGTTTGTGTTTTGTCTTATTTTATGTGGGAATTGATAATTATGATTTATCTTAATGATTGAAATAGATTATTTATTTTAATGCTGGATTAAATTGTAATTTAATATTTAGATGATTTAATTATTTTTGAAAATCATATATTGCAATTATTTAATAATTAAATATTAAATATGACTTAATTATTTTAATCAATTAAATTGGTGGTGGATAATTATGTGAATAATTTATTTAAAATAAATATGTAATGTGAGGAGAAAGAAAAGTTGAAAAAATGGAATTAAAGCAATAAAATAAATAAAAGAATTAAAAAAGACAGTGTGAGCCAATAGGGTTTGACAGTTGAAAAAAGAGCTTGTTTTAAAGAATTGTTTTTTTTCTTTTCATCTGGGTTTTTTTTGAGAGCTTTGAAGAGAGGAGGAATATATTTTATTTAATCATGAATTTTTGAGAAGCTTAGACAGACACAGAAGAATAGAAAGCTGAAGTGCTCCAGGGATTGTTGAGTTCGTTCTGGACTATGGATTGGAATCGGATTCGAAGGCATCTTCAAATTTGCATTGGACTCTAGGTTCCTCTCATAGTTTTTCTTCTCGTACCATTTCTATTCTCTGTTTGTTTCTGAAAAGAAAAATAGATCTTATTAAAAATAATTTTTGTGAATATAGAGAACCTCTGTTGAAAACTGAAACTAGAGAAAATTATTAGACTAGAAAACAAAGAAAATTCATAGCAAGTATACTGTCCAAATTTTGTCAAATCAAGAACCCTGATTTTCTGAAAACATACAATCTATCAAAATAGGATTTCAGAATAAGATGATTTAGTTATTGAAGAAAATAAACTTTTGGGGGTTTTCTCAGTATTTTAATATATAATGGATCTGTGCTATTGCTTTGTAATTTCTCTGTTTTCTTAACATTTAAGAAAATCTGTTTCTCTATTCTGTCTCTATTTGTTTTTATATTTATGAAAATGATATATATATATATATAATATTTATATATATATATATATATATATATAATGTTTATTTTATCTTCTGGTTTCTGTGCCTGTGATTAAAAGAATTATTCTTCTGTATTTTTTTTTATGAATATATTCTATATATCTATATATATATATATGAATTTCGTATATATATATATATATATATATACATATTTATTAGTAAATTTTCTATGCAAAGTATTGTTTATATATATGAAATTTGATAAATCAAATTTTATTTTATTTTTTTTGGCCAAATCGGCCGACGGCGCCGTACCGAGCGAACTGTTATTTCAAAATAAATAAATTTTATTTTAAAAGAAATTTCATTTTTTTTTAAGGGATGTATTTTTTTTATTGGGTGCAGGGGAAGGACGGCGGAGGCCGTACCCCCCCCTTCCCCTCGCCACCGATGAGTGAGCTGCAATTGTCATTGAGATTTCTTGGCCTAATCCTACAGGGCTGTAGCTGATCGCCACTGACCTTGAAGTGGCGTGGCATTGTATTTACTTGTTTTAATTTTTATTTTTATGTTTTTATTTTTATTTTATTTTTGTATATTTTAAATATATATATAAATATATATATATATATATATATATATATATATATATATATATATATATATTTATACATATATATATATTTAATTTTAGGTATATATATATATATTTAAATTCATTTAATGGTTATGTGGTAATTTTTATTTTGTATAAATTAAATTATGATGTATTTTATTTAGATAATAAAATAAAATCATAATTAGTTAAAATTATTTATTTAAATGAAATTTTAATTAATTAATTGTAATATAATTTCATTACGTTTTAAGAATGTAGCTGTGCATTGTATTAAAATGTTTAATTTTAGTTATAATCATGTAAATTTTATTTATTTTAAATTGGACATGGAATAATTTACGATTTGGATTAAACAAATAAGAAAGACAAGATTTTAGTCTTTAATTGTGATGGTAGACCTTGTTGAAATAATCATATTTAATTACATAAACCGGATTGGAGTCAAACGTGTGGGTGGGACCTTAATTATGTTATGTGAGTTTCCTTTCATGTTGTAGTTCTCGTTCAGTGTTGTAGATGCGGGAACCGTATTGGTCTATGAAATTCTGTTTCCAGAGGCTTGTGATTTTAAGTGTTATTTTCTCTTATTTATGCTGTTGAGCGTTATTGGTGTGATGTTAGGAAGGGTTGGATGGGTTGCAATTTTGTTGCTTATGTGCAGTTGCGAGATGGGTAATGCCTCGTGTTTTGGATTTTGGTTTTATGACTTATATGTGTTAGTCCAACCCTTACCTGTTTTGAGATATGTTAGGGGTCATAGGAGGGAGAGTGGCTCTTCGTGGGCGCCGGTGCCTCAAGATGAGGAAGGGCTCAGGATAACCCACGAATGAGTAAGCTAAACAAGTGATAACCTAAACAATAGATTTAGGGGGTTGGGTAGTTTAAACACACAAGATAATAAAACTTTGGATTCCTCAGCTATGCATTAGGGCTACCTTAGACTAGTGATAGACTGAGAAGGCCGTGGTCGGCATAGTCATAGTTTTGTCTTAACGAGAGACTATTGGCTCCGCATTAGCTACCCTATGGTGTCGGCACCTCAGTTAGGAGGAAGGGCCAGGAGATCCATAGATGGGTGCCGGTGCCTCAGTTGGAGGAAGGGCCAGGAGAATCCCATGAGAGCTATGTGATGACACTCTCCACTTGTCACCCTTGTGCTTTATTATCGTTGCCTCTGGATGTTATCTCTTTGTGATGTTTCTTTGAATTCTTGTAATTTGATTCATGATTGTTAAGTGTTATTACTTCATGTTATCGTGATGAGTTCTTGGATTAATCTTGTCATGTGATTTGTAAAGTTGATGGTTGTTCTTTGTAAGCTTTGAGTTGTACTTGTTTTTATATCATATTGTGGTTGAGTCGGTTGACATTCATGGTCGGGTTCACTTCCTCGTCACCTCTGAGCACAGGGGGTGAGTTACTTCGTAATTCACATGGTTGGGTGGAACGTGCTCTGCACCCGTTGGGTTCCCCATCAGCGTCTTGTCATCTCAGCTTTCCGCAGTGCAGATGTTCCAGTGATCAGTTGTACTTCATGTTCATTATTCTTGTATCATCCCCATGTTGGGAAATTCAATGTAATTCATGTATCAAAGAAAATTGTAATGTAATATTATTTTAATGATGTAATAGTTAGGTTTGATTTGGATCTTGTTAAAAGATTTATCATGGATGTAATTGTGCGATGTTGTCATACTCGCATCATGGCTATCAGTTGTATCATTGTATATGTTTTCCTTAAATTAAATGGTTATGTTATTTTCGTTATCTTTATTTTGTGTTGTGGTTGCAATGTAACCTCGCGTGCCCCAGAGAACCAAGTGTATTAATGTTATGTGTTATGCTATGTGCTTTTGGTTTAATGTTGTTACATGTTACTTTTATTATTTAAAAAAAAAAATATTCGCATTATGTGTGTGTTCTATGGGGTTTGCACGACGGGCGTTACAGTGGTGGAATTTTTTTCAAGGGATAAATCTTGTTGTAAATGTGCAAAATCCTCATGAATACTAATGAATTTATCTTGTGGAATGGAACTAGTTTTTCTGTCAACATGCATGGGATGTGAATGTAAAGGCATATGAGTGGTAGTATCCATGCCTAATGCACCATTTTCCATAATAGGAGTACAAGATCTTGAGATCCCACGATCCACAATGAAAGTGCTATCACAAGAAGCCATGAGTCTAGAACTACGTCTCACTAAAGTATTATCAATGGGGAACCAAACACTCATACAAGTACCACAAAATATGGGGTGAATGTAAATGCAAACTAGGAACAACAAAATGCTAATGATAGAAATTCTGTAACTGAAACAAGAAGGTAATAATAGGAAACAAAAATCTAGGAAATACTATGAAAATGCCAAAAAATTTAATGTAGAAAATGCAACTAGACTAATTCACCCAGGGTGGTGAATGAGTCCAGGTATGGCTTTTTTATCCTTTTTTAGAAAATTTTAAAATGATTTTAATTCTTTTCATAGGCAAATTAAGGATGCAAATGCAGATTTTTAGTTTTTGAATGATTTGATATGCTAAAATGAAGTCTAAATGAGTGTTTCACTAATGTAGTTTGAGAAACCCTAGGATGCAAAAACAAAACAAAACCTAATTGAATGTTGATGCAATGGACACCTAGGATGCAAGATGCAATTGAAATCAAAAGATAAAGTGTTCAATATGCAAGTTCACCAAAATGAACCATGAATTTTTTGGTGTCAATTGTACCATAGAAAAATGTATCATTGGCATTTTCATGATCTTTTAGATCTTTCTCTCATGATGCTTGATCTATTTTTCTTTGATTTAATGTTGCAGTGTGACTTCTGCACTCACATTAGGTCCTAAAATTCAAATTATGACGTCTTGTAAAGGTTTTCTACACTCTTCTAGACTCCTCTCATTACAATTCACCTAAAAATACCTTTTCATCACTTATCAAGTCCTATTATAAAGTGTTGTAACAAGTTTTTACACTTTTCTAGACTTATTTCACTATTTACACCTTTCTTATGCTTTATTTGACCCCTTTATGCACTCATAAGGATGAATTAAGTGTATTTTTTAATGTAATCCTGACAAATAACATTAAATGTGACTTAATTCCTAAAATCCACTTACAAGCCCAAGGTGGGACCCATTCACCATGGGTGGTAAATGAGTCCCTCTTGGCTCCAAAATCAAAATAATTTAAATATTTTTTCAGGTATTTATTTAAAAATACCTTATGTCAGCCTATGATGAGGTATCATTGGGTTATTAGGGCATAGATGTGTATAAATAAGTTCTTTTCTCCTCATTTTACATCTCCTCATTCATCAAATTCACTTGTGTTCACTAAACATCAATGAGCATTTGAAGACTTTGCATCATTTAGTTAAGCATCAATCAAGTATCTTGGAGCAACCATTGACATAGCTTCATATTTATTCAACAAGATTGTGGTGAGTTTAGGAAATTTTCATGTTGTTTATTCATCTTTCCTTCTTCATTTCATTCCATTTGTTCATTAAGGGTTTGATTACCAAAGTGAGATTTGACCAAGGAAAATCCCTATACTCTAACCCTTAACAATTTTTCCCCTTTTGCATGTGTGTTTGCAGATTTTGGTATGCTGATTTATCAATAAATTAGGTGTTGAAAGGTCGCCAAGAGGTCAACAAAGTGTTTCAAGTCAACTAAACCCTATTTAAAGCTTGGAGACAACCTATAGTTTGTTTTCTGCAGATTTGACTCTGTCAACCTAATAAAAAGACAAGTGCAGATCTGGAACTACAGAATTGACCTTTGATTTCATAGAATTTTTGGAGAGGATTGATTTTCCATCAGTGGCAAATAGTCCCATCTTAAGGCTTAAAAAGAAGATTTTGACAGATTCCAGTTCTTGACAGCCGGAAACAAGTTTTTAGGAGTTTTTTCCAATAACAGGACTGATTTTCCATCAGTGAAAAATGAGTCCCACTGGTGATTTACACTGATTTCACCCAACATTCAGATCCTTCCAGATTCAACACTCATTGACCAAGTGCACTCTGTTCAACCTCATTCAGTTCTATTTGTAGTATTTTACATTTCCATTGCATTTTTTGCATATCATATCGTGTTTTCAATATTGCATATTTCATAGATTTTGCATTCATAATTAGTCAATTTCAATACTTAGTTGCATCTACAACATTGTGCATTTAGTCATACTCACATAATACAATCCCTTATTTGAATGAATCACCACAATTTTGAGGTTCTATTTCTCTCCTTTTAGGTGAAAGATCCTAAGAGCACAAGAGAAGCCCATAGACCTTAAAATTGTTTGTTCATCTATGTACTTCTCTTACACTCTTAGAATCTTTCACCTAAAAGGAGGGAGATAGAACCCCAAAATTGAAGTGGTTCATTCAAATAAAGGACTATATGATGTGATTAATGCTAAATGAAATGCTATAGATGCAACTAAATGATGTAATTGAATGATTATTGATACAAAACCTATGAACTATGCAATGTTTGAAAACACAATGTGATATGCAAGAATGAACTAAAACATGAACAAATGAACACAAAATTGAAAGGGACTAAATAGAGTGAACCTAGAGGTAAATTGAAGACTTGAGAAGATTTTGGATGCTGGTAAAATCATTGCAAATCACTAGTGGGACTCAGACACCACTGATGGTGAATGAATCCTGCTATTGACAAAAACACCTGAAAAACAACTTTCTGACTGTCGGGAACTGAAATTTGAGAGAATCAATTTTTTTAGCATTAAGGGAGGACTCATTTTCCATTGATGGAGAATCAGTCCTCCTCAATTTTTTTTTGAAATAGGGTCAATTTTGTAGCTCCAGATCTGCACTTATCTTCTTGTTGGGTTGACGGAGTCAAATCTGCAGAAAACAACTATAGGTGGTCTCCAAGATTGAAATAGGGTTTAGTTGACTTGAAACACTTTGTTGAATTTTTGACCACCTTTCAACACCTATTTTCTTGACAAATCTACATACAAAAGTATGCAAACACACATGCAAAAGGGGAAAAATGGTTAAGGGTTAGAGTATAGGGATTTTCCTTGGTCAAATCCCACTTTGGTAATCAAACCCTTAATGAAGAAATGAAATGGAATAAGAAAGGAATGATGAATAAATACCATGCAAATGTCCTAAACTCACCACAACCTTGTTGAAAGAAATCTGAAGATATGTCAATGGCTGCTCCAAGATGCATGATGAATGCTTGATTGGATGATGCATAGTGCTCAAATGCTTGAATGAATGGGTGAATTAGTGAACTTGATGAATAGGGGTTAAAATGAGAAGAAAGAAATTTATACAAAATTATACCCTAATAACCCAATAATACATCACAAGATGACATAAGGTAATTTTGAATAAAAACCTGAAAGAAAATTTGAATTATTTTGAATTTGGAGCTAAGAGGGACTCATTCACCACCCATGGCGAATGGGTCCCACCTTGGGCTTGTATGTGGATGTTGAGAAATAAGCCACTTTTAATGTTGTTTTTTCAGGTTTACATTCAAAAATACACTTAATTAAGTCTTTATGAGTGCATAAAGGGGTCAAATAAAGGATAAGAAAGGTGTAAATAGTGAAATCAAGCCTAGAAAATTGTGAAATCTTGTTACAAGACTTTACAACACTTTAGAATAGGACTTGATAAGTGAAGAAAAGGTGATTTTTAGGTGAATTGTAATGAGAAAGGTCTAGAAAAGTGTAGAAATGTGTTACAACACTTCACAAGACACCATAATTTGAATGTTTAGGACCTAATGTGAATGCAAAAGTTACATTGCAACATTAAATCAAAGAAAAATAGATCAAGCATCATGAGAGAAAGACCTAGATGACCATGAAAATGTCAATGATCCATTTTTCTATGGTACACACCTAAGTTGTGAATATTCTATTTTTTGATTGGTCCTCCCTTGGAGATGTTAGACACAATGTTCCCTAAGTGATGGACCTCACATGAACTCAACAATACTCATTTGAACATTTCTTTTACATTCACATTTTTGCATTTTTGCATTCACATGGCCACCATTCATAACACAGCTTGCATGCCTGTGGTACCATCCTATTTTTTCATGAGTTCTAAGCATATGAATCTTTTCTTGTCTCATGAAGCACAAACCAACATTGTCCTTTGTAGTGCCTTATTAATGTTATCAGGAGGTATAACTTTGCTATGGTGGAGTGGGAAGACCATTCCGCAACATGATTTTCCCCATAGCCACCATGTTTTTTTGAGTACATACCACCCGAGCTTATGTTTCTCACCTTTTGGGCCTTCTCACCTAGTGGACTGCCATGATTTCTGTCACCCCAGAGTCAATGTGCATTTTCTGTTTAGACAAACAACCTAGATCTTATTCACAACTATCTAGACAAATGATCGAAGCTTGATCTGACTTTTCCTTTTCTTGTTCCTTTCTTTTTCTCTTTCATATGTGTGTTACTTTGTTCTTATATTTAGTTCGTATCCCTCTTGATTGTTGGGTATGTGCAGGATCATCATGGAATGAAAAAGCCCTTAAGTGGCAAAAAATTCAGAAAAATCAGAGTTAGGAAACTTGACATAAAATTTTGAATAAGTTATCTATATTATTTCAAAAATATGTAAGAATAGAATCTATAGAAAATTGAATGTAGTTACTAAACTACTAGGTTTATTTAAAAAAAAATCTATTTGGTGAAAATTTCAAATTTCAATGCAGTCATACTTAAATTTTAGGGAAAAAATAAGAATTAGGTGTCTATTTGACCACCCTAACCACAATAAAATGATAATATTTTTTTATAATATTTTAGATATAAGTAGAGGACTCATGTCCCAATGTGATGCATATTTTTTTGTATTTTTTTCCAAGTAAATAATTAATTATGAATTTTTTATTACAAGTTTTAGAAAATATAAAAAACTCATATTTCTAACCACCTTAACTTGGTCAAAACTTCATGAAATTCATTTCTTTTTTTTAATCGTATATTATGCAAAGCATAGAATGTGACACATGTTTAGATTCAAAAAATGTGATATCATTTGAAAGCTATAGATTTTTCAATTAGCCTATCAATCTCTTTAGTCGTAATTCAAATAGAAAATGAATAATAATTAGTTATTAAATTCAAAGTAAAGCATAATTTATATTGGTAGAAAGCTAAGAATATCCTTTAAAAACCCTTTTTTTTCATCAATTTTGGGTAAAAATAAATTTGTTAGCCACATACTGTACACATACCCATCACATCACCACTTTTTGGCCCATAATGATCCTACACATACCCTATTGTTATTTCATCTTGCTAGCATAAGTGCACCTGGATCCCTCTCAATATGCATGGCTACTTTAGTGTGAGTTTGAAGCAAGTTCATCATCTCACTAAAGTGAGGGCTAAATGTGCCATAGAAAAATGGATAATTGACATTTTCATGGTTATTTATATCTTTTTCCTATGATTCTTGGACCATTTTGATATGATTTAATGTTGCAATGTAACTTATGCATTCACATTAGGTCCTTAATATTCAAATTATGTTGTCTTGTGAAGGTGTTGTGAAGTGTTGTAACACATTTCTACACTCTTCTAGACTCTTATTATTATAATTCATCTAAAAAACATCTTTTTATCCCTTATGAAGTCCTATTTCAAAGTGTGGTAAAGTCTTGTAGCAAGATTTAATGCTTTCCTATGCTTGTCATCACTAATTACACCTTTCTTATGCTTTATTTGGCCCTTTTATGCACTTATAGGCCTTAATTAAGTGTGTTTTTAAATTCAAACCCGATAAACCTCACTAAAAGAAACTTAATTCCTGACACCCACTTATGAGCCTAGAGTGGGACCCATTCTCCATGGGTGGTGAATGAGTCCCTCTTGGCTCAAAATTTAAAATTCAAAAAAATCTTTCATGTTTTTATTCATTAAAACCTTATGTCAACTTGTGATGTTGTATTCTTGGTTAATTATGGCATAATTGTGTATGAATAAGTGTTTCTCCATCCATTTTAACCCCTATTCATCTCATTCATTCATTCAACATCAATTAGCATTACTACATTCAATCTATCATAGCATCATTCAATCAAGCAATCATCAAGCATCTTGGAGTAGCCATTGACACATCTTAAGACTTGAACAAGAAGGATTTGGTGAGTTTAGGATACTTGCATTTTTTTTATTCATCATTCCTTCTTAATTTTATTTCATTTCTTTATAAAGGGTTTGATTACCAAAGTGGGATTTGACCAAGGAAAATCCCTATACTCTAACCCTTAACCATTTTCCCCCTCTTTGCATGTGTGTTTGTAGGTCTTGTGGGAAGATTTGTCAAATAAATAGGTGTTGGAAAGTGGTAAAAAATTCATCAAAGTGATTCAAGTCAACCAAACCCTAATTCAAGCTTGGAGACAACATACAACCCATTTTTTGTAGATTTGACTTTGTTAACCCAACAAGAAGACAAGTGCAGATCGGGACCCACAAACTTGACTCTTGAATTTGTACAATTTTGGAGGATGATTGATTTTCCATCAATGGTCAATGAGTCCCACTTTCAAGCTGAGAAACTTTGACTTTGTTAGAATTCAGTTCCCGACAGTCGAAAACTAGTTTCAAGACATTTTACCAGTAGGAGGACTAATTCACCATTAGTGGCAAATGAGTCCCACTAGTCATCAATAGTGATTTTTTTCCAAATTCTAGAACCTTCTAGCATCAGCATTTCATCTCTAGGTACACTTTGTTCAATCTCATTCAATTATGTTTGCATTTGCTTATGTTTCTAATTCATTTCTGCATATCACAATGTGTTTTAAAACATTACATATTTCATTAGTTTTACATTCATAGTCAATCAATTTCATCACTTTGTTGGATTTATATCATTGCATTTAGTCATAATTACATCATATATTCCTTAGTTTGAGTGAACCACCACATTTTTTGGGTTCTATCTCTCTCCTTTTAGGTGAAAAACCCTAAGAGTGCAAGAGAAGTTCATAGAACAACAAAAATTGATGGTTCAAGTTTCTATCAATTGTGGCTTTCAGAATATCCACCTCCACCTCTCACTTCTTCAACTTCTTCTCAAGCCTGGTGTAATCAATTTACACCACCTTTTGTGTTCCTTTGGCAAGGCCAATTTTGTTGTGGTAGAACACCTTATTCATATTCAGACCTATGGTCTGAATCTCATATTCTTCATACTCGTTTCTCCCTTGGGCTTGGTGACGAGTGGATTGATAGCAAAAATAATTAAGGATCTCTGCTCCTCATAAAAACATGCCTCCAACCTTGCAAAAGCTAGAGCCACTACATTGTTTTCTAGTTGTTTCTGCTTTCTCTTATTCCTATCCTACCTCATTAACTCTACTTGAGTTCAAAGATTCTACAGGGACTCAATATTTTTTGCACTAAGGGGAACATTAGGAGGAAGACCATAAAGGGTACCATAGGATGTGCTTCCAAATGTTTGATCTTGGGGAGAGGTAAAGGGGATACCTATTAGTGAAAAAGGTGGGATGCCTCATAAATGTTGTGTTGAATGTGGAGTGCTCATTGGGGTGATAGGTGTAGTAATTGAAAATAGTGGAAAATTCCTAGAGGCAAGTAACGGTGATGAAATTTGTACCATGGGTGGTTCCAAAAATGAAACCTAGGCCTCAAATAAAGAAATTAAAGTGTCTACTACAGTTGTAGTAGAAGACACCTGCTCAACATGTGGGGATTCCATATGAGGCTCATTGTCAAACACGAGAAAGGGAATATTAAGGATAAGCAGATCAAAATCAGTGGATGGGGGATTCTGTTTTATAGATGAGGGGCCAGAATGTACTAATGATTGAGTAGAAAAAAGAATAGTGGGCATGAAGCTTACCTAGATCATAGGGCCTGAAGATACTTGTTGAGTGAATTCTACTTCTCCTTCTCTAAGGATCCTTGCCCACCTAAGTCTTGGATTCTCCTTCTCTTTATAGGGACACATTGGTTGCTCTAGATCCTTTGACACATGACCTCGATGAACCTTGGGCTCCTTGAATAACCGAAGACTTCCTTGTAGATCATCAGGTCCATTTTTACCTTTTTCAGTGAAACATGGGAAAAGTGGTTCACCATCAATAGGGTATCAATGATGAACCTAATTTTTACTACGTGTGTGTTTCATCCAATTATGCATGTGCAATATGATGCACCTAAGGTGAAAAAATGAAACCTAAATATTATAATAACAAAAAGTGGTTTTAAGATGGTCAAATGATGTGTTCCTTATTGGAAAAGTTCTATTTCGGGGCCCACTAAGGACTTATTCACCTTTACTAGAAAATGGTTCCCTATTTGGGTTTCTGGAAAGTGTTTTCTAGGTTTTGTTTCTCTCAATCTACAACTCCATATTCCAAATGTTCACTACTTTAGGCCTCACTGAGAACTCATCTGCCTTTATTGGTGAATGGGTCCCTATTAAGGTTTTGAACACTGACTTCTAGGTTTTTTCTTCAAGGTTTTCACTCTCAAATCCTAGGTGACCAACTCCCAAAAGTCTGAAACAAATTATATACCTTCATTTTCATGTTTTTGCAATGTAGATAACAATTTTGCAATTTTTCAACTTTAACAATTTTGCTCCAATCTTGTTCTCCACTTGATCTTTGACTTATGAATCTGCAAACACACATCAAGGAGGAGAAAAAATAGTTGATTGTTAGAGGATAGGGTTTTCCTTAGTCAAACCCCATTTAGATAATTAAACCTTATGATGAAACAATGAAATTGAAGCATGAAACATAAGACATGAAATTATTATACCTTGGAAGTTATCTTGTAATGTAAATCTGCAAACTAACATGAAGTGGCCATGTAGAATGTAGTATTGGAATTGGATTCACTTTGAGAGGTGGGGGGGTGAATCAAAGTGAAATAATTTTTACTTTTGACATTGAATGCACAATGAAATTTTTTACTAATTTTAACCCAATGGGGAAATTTTGTTTATGCAAGTGAACATTAACACTTTAGATCAGATTGACATGAAACTTGACAAAAATTTACAACTCATATTAAAATAATCATATGATATTGTTCAATTAATGTGTGAACAGTCTTGTTTATGCTTTTGAAACATAACTACAACCTTTCCCAATGTAGATTTAACTTGCTTTATAGAAGGCTTTTTAAAATTAGATTTGAACAATTTTAACTTTGCATGATAGACTTGGGCATTTTGAAATATGAACCTTTTGAACACACTAAAAGAATTAGAGCATTGACTAAATGAGAAAATTAACATGAAACAGAATGAGAGAAAAATAACATCACATAACACAAAGATTTCCTGAGTGGAAAAAAATTCATGGGGTATAAAAAACCACTCATTAAAATTTCCTTTTGATTAATCAAAGAGCACCAACTCTATAAAAATGGTGGAGAAACAACTCAACACCTTTTCTGAAGCACCAACTTCATAGGAGCACTAACCCCTCAATGAAAAAAGTCATTGTCTAAAATGTAAAACACTAATGACTTTACAACTGCACTTTATTTGCAGTCCCAAAATCATTAATGAATATAGAAATATAAAAGATATTCAATGATTCCAACTACAATATGAATTGTTTATAATAGTACCATAATAATTTCTCATAAATCTAAATGATATCTCTATTACAAGAACTAGAGATTTTACACAATAAAAACCCTCTTTCCTCTTCTCAAATATTGTAGATATAACAATGATATAACCAAAAAATGCTATGTTCAGACTATTTCATCTTATCATAATGTCATATGTTTTTTGCCAAGTATATGTAGAATGTTTACAAACAATTACTCATCCTTGTCAAAAACCCCTATTCAATAACCAAGGTTTTACAAACTAGTAAAACAATGTTATTTAATCATTTTACCCCTAAGGGTTTAAAGAATAATCATAGATATATCAATGAATTTCCACTGAAAATGATAAAACCCTTGAGCAGACTCAGGTTAGTAAAAACTGAGATTAATCTTTAACACATTTCTAATCTCCATAAAAATATTAACCATAAAAATAGTTATATTTGAAACCAAAAAGAGATCTTGCAAATAAAAAACCAATTACCTGTCAAGGTGGCCAAACTTTTACCAGCTGACTATGTAACATCTTCATAACAACCTCAATGAAACTCATCCAACATTCAGCTTCAAAACCAGCTGCAAACTATAGTCTCATACTCTCCATGGCAGTGCTATTGTTACCTTAAAGCAATACAAGAATAACAAAAATATTTTCCCTAAGATCATTCGAATGCCTTTAGTCTTCCCTTTTTACTTTTTGATAACATTTGGAGTTTGATCAATTAAGAAAACACAATGATGGTTTAAGCCTTCTAATCAAATATTAACCAAATCCAAATGATGGTTGTCGTTCTAAGTCAACTCTCTTGAAAATGTAATGAGGCCAACAACATTATTAGAGATTTATAAAGTATGCTTGATAGAAAACCATAATAAGCCCAATAACAACATGTTATTCCCATCAAAACATATGTTATACTCAGTGAAAGATAGTCAACACCTACAAAAATGTTGTGATCAACAAGTCATGATAAGCAATAGCCATGTAATGGCTTTCACTTAAAAAAAAATATGATGAAACAAACTTTGTAACCAATGCAATATAGTATGCCTGGCCTGAATAATATCAAATATAGTATGCTTGGCTAAGACTTGGAGTGTTACAATGTGGACTAAATCAATTGTGAAGAGCTCGATCAAAACAAAGCCAAGAATGGTTATACCATCAATTCATTAAATATGGCATATTTTGCTATAAGAAGAAACAAACCATATATATCATTGTATGTAGTGATATGAAAAATCCAAACAATACCATTGCTTATGAAGCTATATATAATAGCCAACTCAAGAATACAAATCTGACTGTGTATCAACCCAGTGAGAAAACAATACACCTCATGTGAATTGAAGCCACATGCCATCGAATCAAGTAAGAAATGAAAAACATCATGTCAAAACGAGTCCATTCTGATTTAGTATCAAAGTGATATAATGATCAAACATATAGGATGATATCATGTGAAATTCAATACCAAAACCCAATAGCTGTATAAGCAAGATAGCCTTTATCTGCACATGAAGCTCAACTTGATCAGTACCACAAGGTATAACAAATTTGAATGTAAACCAAATCCATAATATTGACTAAATCAAGTATCACCATTTCAATAGTAAAATGCCATGAGTCATAATATCAAAGTGCCATAATTGAACCAATGAATATGCCAGGACCAAAGTGCCATATTATCCATTTTGACATGAAGGAAAAATATGCACAAAGAGAAAGTCAACATGTAGATATTAATCTTGAATTGGATATGAATCAATGCTTTTAAATGGATCTACAATGCTACATCAACACACACTAGCTCAATAACATGCTTGATGCACTATACCTTTGACATGATTATATGATCATGAATTGTTGCAATAAAACATCAATAATATACCTTTGAATGCCTTTTGAAATGCTCTTGAAGTGCTTTAATGCTCTTGTGAATGTACTCTTGATTGTTTGAAAGTATTAGGATTGATTAGATGAAATTATGTGAATTAAGCTTATATTTATGGGTCAGTGCAGGATCATGGGGATCCAAACTAGGCCTCTAAGTGGCGATGAAAATTCAAAAAATTAGAGTTAGGCAACTTGACATAAAAATTTGAATAGGTTATTAACATAATTTGAAAAATATGTAAGAACAAAAGTTGTACCAAATTGAATGTAGTTTATAGGCTACTAGTCCATTTTTTGAAAAAAGTAATTTTATTTTGAGAAAATTTGAAATTTCAATGTAGTGGTACTAAATTTTTTAGGAAAAAGATAAGAAGCAGGTGTATGTTTGACTGCCCTAACTACAAGAAAAGCATAATATTTTTTTTAATTTTTTCAATATAAGTAGAGGACACATGCTCGAATGTGCTAGATTTTTTTTGGTAATTTTTTTCCACGTAAATAATTAGTTATATTTTTCTATTAGAAGTTTTAAAAATTATTAAAATGTTTGTGTCTGACCACCATAACTTGGTCAAAAAATTATGAAATTCATTTTTTTTTAATCGTATATTATGTGAAGCATAGAATGTGGTGCATCTTGTAGATTCAAAAAATGTTAAGTAGTTTGAAAGTTATAGAAGTTTTTCAATCATCCTATCAATCAGGATGTTAAACATAATGTAGGTAGAAAGTCAATAATAATTATTTATTAAATTCAAAATAAGGAAAAAAATTATATTGGTGGAAAGTTGACAATTCTTTCTATAAACCCTTTTTGTTTGACAAAATTCAGGTAAGAAAAAAGTTGTTAGCCACAAGGGCGAACTTCGGAAAACTAAACAAATTTTCAAAAACACATTTTTTGGGTTGACTTTCTAGGTCAGCCAATCCAAAACCAAATCCTGAGCCAATATCCATTTTGGTTTAGTAATACCAAACCAAAACAAATATATGTTAGTTATATTTTGTTATATTATTTGTAATACATAATATTATGTATTATAGTGTGTATTATATATAAAATATATTATATACTATATACTATATTAAATTATATTATACATTATTCTATTATATATTAATATATATATTATATATATTATATATGTTATATAATATAATATTACATTATATATTAATATATATAATATATATATATATATAATATAATATAATATATATTATTATGGGTCTATGCGGGATCGTCATGGGAAAAATAGGCCTTTAAGTGGCAAAAAATTAGGAAAATTAGAATTAGGCTACTTGACATAAAAATTTGAATAAGTTATCTATATTGTTTAAAAAAATGTAAGAATAGAATCTATAGAAAATTGAATGTAGTTTCTAAAATACTAGGTTTTAAAAAAAAAAAAAAACTATTTGGTCAAAATTTGAAATCTTAATGTAGTAGTACTTAAATTTCAGGGAAAAAATAAGGTGTCTTTCTAACCACCCTAACCACAATAAAATGATAATATTTTTTTATATGATTTTAGATATAAGTAGAGGACTCATGTCCTGATGTGATGCATTTTTTTTTTCAATTTTTTTCCAAGTAAATAGTTAATTATGAATTTTTTATTGTAGCTTTTAAAAATATAAAAAATTCTATGTCTAACCACCTTAACTTGGTCAAAACTTCATGAAATTCAATTTTTTTAAAAATCCTATATTATGCGAAGCATAGAATGTGACACATATTTTAGATGCAAAAAGTGTGATACCATTTGGAAGCTATAGATGTTTTTCGATCAGCCTATTAATCAGGACTGTAGTCGTAATTCAAATAGAAAATGAATAATAATTATTTATTAAATTCAAAGTAAAGAATAATTTATATATATTGGTGGAAATTTGAGAATCTCCTTTGAAAACCCTTTCCGTTTCATCAATTTTGGGTAAAAGCAAGTCGTCAGCCACATACGCATCATATCGACAGTTTTTGGCCCATCATGATCCTGTGCATACCCTTATATCATATTGTTATAATATATTATATAATATAATATAATATTATATATTAATATATATAATATATATATTATATTATTATATTATTATATTATACTATATAGTACTGTAACATAGATTTCTAGCACCCACTTGCTTTCTAGCTCTCCTAGGGTTTTTCACCTAGAAGGAGAAAGATGGGCCAAAAATGCTTATGTTACCTTCAAATTCAATGCAATATGGATAGAATAAGGATGCAATATTCCTAGATATAATTCTTGAATGCAAGAAATGAATGACATTGATTGACTAATGAATAGAAACTAAAGGAAGACAACTTGTTTGAAAACTCATTGTGTAATGCAACAATGACCTATAAATGAATGTAAAACTTAACAAAAATGAATGAAACTGGAAATGTGCACTTGAGATATGGATGAGGACTGGAAATTACTTTTGGAATGCTACTAATACTGAAATTTAGACTTGGTGGGACTCATTCGCCATTCTGGGCGAATCAGTCCTAGTTCTAGAAAACTGTATTGGGGTCCATTTTAGCCAAATGGGTGTCTGAATCTACAAAAATATTTAGAAAACATGTACAATGTGACTCATTTGGCACTTTGAGAAAATTATTCTATTCTAGCTTTTCTGAAAACTCACAATTGGAATCTGTAGCTTTTGGTCTACTCAATCTGCACCTCTAAGTACCTAGATCTAAAACCATGATTTTTGAAGCTATAAATTACTTTTTATGTAAGTTTTTTCCTTGAAAAAGTGGAGATGACTTCAACAATCTTGAAAAATAATAGTCAATAATGTCCAAGCCATCCAAGCACCTAAATCTGCAAACACATAATGAAAGAGAAAGGAATGGTGAATGCTAGGGCATAGGGGTTTGCCTTGGTCAAACCCCTTTTTAGGTAATTAAACAAAATGATGAAAATATGTAATGAAGCATGAAACAATGGAGTTTTTACCTCACCATGATGATTGAACTTGAATGTCTACAATAAAATATGAAGATTCTACCCTTGAATATCTGAAAAGTGCTACCTTAGTGACTTAGAATTACAAAACCCTAGCTTGCTTGACTTGAGATGGAAGACAAATGATGAATGAAGTAAAGTTCTTATAAATTAAGGTTTAGAGACTTGTATTTATAGGAAATTCCCCTTATTTTCCAGTTAATTGGATCCCTAAGGCCAACATGGAGAAAAATTAAACTTAAAACCTAAATTTTCTTGCTCAAACCCCAAAAATGGCTTAAAATGGGACTCATTCACCACTAATGGTGAATGGGTACCACCTAGATGGGACTAATTCGCCACTAATGGTGAATGGGTCCCCCAGGGGCCATTTTTTCTAGCTGGAATATCGAGGAGTAAGAAAATTAGGCTTATATGATGACTATGTTGGTTATTTGATCAAATTATGCCTTGGGATGCATAATATGGCTTAATAAGGGCCTATTAATGATGATATAAAAGTCAATTAGGGCCTAGGACACAAAATTGAATGTGAAATTGTAATTAAATACACTTTACAAGACTAAAATGAGGCCCATACACCCTAGGAAGGCACAAGAACCAATGTGAATGTGCAAGACACATTACAACACTAGTTTATCATTAAGTTTCTTTTAGAAACCTTCTAGATTGATGCAATAATGTTATTAAACACATTTTATAATGTTGAATTAGGAATAAATGAGTTCATTAAGTCTAGAAAACTGTGAAAGTATCTTACAAGACTTTACAACACCTTTACAAGAAATTTTTAAAAGCATATTATTCAATTTGCAAGGGTCCAAGACCTAGTGTGGATGCATAAAATGCCTCACAATGCTAGATTAAGACCTAATTAAGTCCATTTGATCATGAATTAATCTCATTTCAAGCAAAGGGTCCTTTTTTCTATAACACATTTAGCCCTCACCTTAGTGAAAGGATGAACTTGCTTCAAACTCACAATAAAGTAGACATTCAAGAGAGATCCAAGTTTACAGATGTAGATGACAAAGAATGAAAAAGATCAAGGAGGTTGCACAAGCCCCCAGGATCCAAGATCCTAAGTCAAACCATCAATATAGAGAAAGATGAAAATGAGAAGATGGACCAAGATTCAAACATTTGTCCAAATAGTTGTGGATCAAATCTAGGTTATTTGTCCAAAAAGAAGATTCATACTCGCTTTGGGGCCACAAAACTTTTGGTTGTCTGCAGGGTGAGAAAGCCCAAAAGAAGTGGTTTAGTGAGAAATTCATGCCAGTGTGTCAGCTTCCCATTATACAAACCATACCAAAGGTGTGCCCCTAATAACATTGATAAGGCACCACAAGGTAATGCTTTTTGTGAATGTTTTTAAATGTCATGTAAAAATTTTGAAGGGGATTTTGATATGTTCATGTACAAGGTTTTCTTCTTGGGGAAAATTATGCCTAATGTCTCCAAGAGAGGAAAATTCAAGATGTCAGATCATTATCCATGGAATGCCTCATTCACATCAAGCCACTTTAGTTGATCATACACTCTTGGAAGGCATTAAGCCCAATGACACCACTAAGGAGAAGACACATCACAAGAACAAGTAAATGACACCATGAAATTTGTAAAAGGATGTTTCCTATGTATGTCTCCCACTTTAAAGTGGTTGTTAACACCATTACTATGAGAAATTTCTTTAAAGTAGAAGAAACTATGATATTTTATTCAAAAATCCTTATGCCAAGTCATATGTTTTTGATAAGTTGCACCATGAAAAATGGTTTTATGTCACATGCGAGTCAATCTTAAGACATTTAATCCACATCCCAAGCTTTCTCTTACATGTTCATGAAAGGTTAATGATGAGTCAAAAGAGACAATTACAAGTGACATACAAGGTCAAGGCTATCAAACCCCTTTCCCCACTTAGTGCAGGACAAAGGTGAGCCTGAAATGGATGATGGTATGTTGCCCCTTGTGATGGATGTAAAACATCAAATGGTGAGTATGCTTATGATTCTACAACTATTGCATGGCAAGGAGTAGCAACTAATGTTATTTATGTGGATAAGTAAACAAATTTTTGGCTTGAATGTCTTTGATTGTATATACTTTGGTACATATGTGAGAAAAGTCATTGTAACTTGGTTGGTATGAAACATTATTCTTGGGTGGGTAAAGGATGAGTTGGGTTGGTGTTGAGTTTGTTGCTTGTGTGCTGGTGGGTAAACGATAAGTTTTGGTTGGTGTTGAGTTTGTTGCTTGTGTGATGTTGGGTAAAGAATTAGAAGATTCTTTGGATTTCCCATGGGGTATGTAGGTGGTTCATTGATTGAAGGGGATCTAATAGACACTTGCACATTCAAAACCTCGGTGGTCATGGTTTTATGGATCGCCAAGGAAGACATATCATTTTCTTGTACCATAATAGTCTCCCTGGGAGGAGGGTTGTTAGGAGAATGAAAATCCAAATGTTCATGACATTCAAGAATTTTTCCTTCCAAAATGTCATCATCGTAAGTAAGGGAGCTATCCACAATTGAATTTTCTTGTTCTATAATGTGTTCCCACGTAAGATTCTCATGATTTTAATTGATTTGATCATGTAACACCATAATATCATCTTCACTAATAGGAGAGATATTAGGAGCGGGGAAAATTTTATTGTTGTCCATAATATCATTGTCTTGTGCCATAGTATCTACCCTAGTAGGAGAGCTTTGAGGAAAGTGACAATCAAGAGGTGAATCACATGTCAAAGCTTCATCACAAATAGGGGAGTCATGAAGGGGAGGACAAATAGGATTTTCATGTGTGTAAATGATTGGATCTTCTTGTTAAAATAGAGCCTTCCAATTGTTAGGAACATTAAGAAGGAGAGAAATAATGTTATAACTCTCAATCATTGGGTTTCTTGATACCAACATATCCTCCTCACAAATGTGTTGGTCATGATCATTCATGAAAGTATTTTCACAAATAGGGGATGTGTTGGGAGATGAATGGAGACTAGGTAAAGTGGTGGTAATGCATTCATCTTGTATTGTTATATTATCTTCCCAAGGGGAATGAGAAGGACAAACAAGACCTTCATGATGCTCAATGATTGTACCTTCTTTTGCCAAGATACCTTCATCACTAAAAGGGGAGGTATCAGGAGAAGTACAATTAGGATCATCATGTTTATCTATGTTTGTATTCCCTTCTAACACATCATCCTCACAAATGGGAGAGATGGGAGGGAGTGTAAGTTTAAGACAAGTTTTTACATTTTCATTCTCTTGCGCTGACAGGCTATCATAACTAGCAAATGCATTGAATGAAAGATTAGAATGATTTTTGACTAGCATTTTCTTTGCAAATTTGGAAAATATTGAAACTAACATTTTGAAATAAAAATCTATGCTAACTCAAAATGCAATGTAAAAGGCTGAAATGAAATGAAATTTTTAGATAATAAGTGACTAATTATACTATGTAAGAATATGAGAATGCAAATGTGAAATTTAAAGCATTCATGAAATGAGCTAATTTAGGATAGATTTGATGAAATGCATGATATAGAAATGCAACCAACTGATATAGGTATGAAATGGCACCAAACAGAAGCCTAAAAACAAGGTTTTTAGCTCTGTATAAGACAGTTTCAAGGGTCAGAAGGGACTCATTCGCCTAGGGTGGCGAATGAGTCCTAGTATGGACTTTATTTAGAATTGTCAAAAAAAAAAAAAGTGAGTTTGATGTGTTCTAAGTTCTATGATGCATAACTAAATGAAAAATATAGAATTTCAGAAAATTTAAATGAATTTAGATGCCAAAAATGTAACCTAAATGCACTTTTTCTGAATGCAAAATTTAACACCTAGCATGCAAATGAATCATGCAAACCCTAATGAAAGCTAGATATATGATGATGAAGGACTCCAAATCAGAAAAAAGAAGTATTCAAAAAGTAGGTTCACCCAAATGTAACATAGATTTTTGGCACCCACTTGCTTTCTAGCTCTCCTAGGGTTTTTCACCTAGAAGAAGAAAGATGGGCCAAAAATGCTTATGTTCTCATTAGAAGAAATGGAAAAAAGAATGTGAATTTTGTGTGTGGATGTATTTGAATATGGAAAACCTACTGAAAATGTAGACTAAGGAATGTAATTTTAATCTAATGTAAAAGTGCTGGAAAACACAATGTGTATTTAAACTATTTGACTAGAAATGTAAACAAACTGTAACAAAAAGTAAATCAATTGGAGATATCTACCTGGAATTTGTAGGAGGGTTGAATGAGGCTCTGAACACTTACATAAGACACCAAAAATGCTCACTAGGATTGATTCTCCATTTTGGGCGAATGAGTCTTGTTTTTGCCAGAAAGTGCATGAACCAGTTTTAGGGAATCGGATATGCAATTCTACAAAAATTACTTTTCAAGCCTATAAATGGGACTGATTCACCATCAATGGTGAATGAGTCCTCTTCTAGAAAACATAGAATTGTGGACAGGATTCTCTGTCTTATGATCTGTAATTCTATTTCTAAAGATTCCTTAGATTTAAATCTACAAAACTCAACCTGTAGACTCTCTCCAAGCTTGAAATAGGGCTTGAGACACCTTGAATGATGTTTATGGGATATATACACCCTTTCTCACCTTCCCATTTGATAAACCTACATAAAAAAACACATGCAAAGGGGAAAAAGTGTTGAGGGTTAGGATATAGCGGTTTGCCTTGGTCAAACCCCACTTTTGGTAATCAAACCCTTAATGAAACAATGAAATGAAAGATAATGATGAACTAATAACTTGCAATTTCTATCAACTTACCAAACCCTCGATGATGCAAATCTTAAGTAATGTCAATGGATGCTCCATGTTGGAATATGTGCCTCAATCCTTACTGGCATGGAACTCCTAAAGGGAAAAGTCGTTGTGACAGTGTTCATGTCTAGGCGACTAACTGTTCTAAAAGTTCTAAAAGTTCATGTCGCTGTGACAAAGTAGATGTCTTGCCGAATGAAGTCTATCGCTGTGACTCTCTGAGTTCGGCATGACCTTTTGGCGATTGATAGAACTATGGGCGACAGTTGATCTCATCGGTGTAACTCTCGGGTCGTGGGGAGATGTCACGGTGAAAGTCTCATGTCTTACCGACAGTGTGTATCCTTGTGGTGACTTCGTGGTAACTGAAAGACTTCACTGAGAAGTCTTAGCGAAAGTCATAAGTCATGCCGACGGGAGAAGTCATATTGTCTTCACGGTTACAAAAAGGTTTGGCTGGGATGTCTTAGCAAATGTCTCAAGTTTTTCCGAGTAGCTTTGGAAGCTTGATGAAACGTCGCGGCGAATCACCCGTCTTGGCGACAGAATGTTTTTCGGTGGAAGTCTTTGTTTCGGTATGACGTCTCACCGAAACTGTGGGAGTCTAGCCGATAGGAGAAAGGCTTTGGGGTAACTTAAGATTGTCGACAGAATGTCTTGGCGAGGTTAGTATGTCTTGCCAATGATGAGATGCTCTCGGTATAGGACTTGCTGTATGGAAGTCGTCGGTATGACTGAGGGATTTGGTATGAAGTCCTGGCAAAGATGATAAGTCTCGCTGACTCGTTAAAGGTTTCGGTGTAGCCCAAGGAACTCGACAGAAGGTCTTGGAAAAGACGTAGTGTCTTGTCAATAGACTGTTTGTTCGATGAGACTGGTGAATTCGCTATGTGTCTCGCCGATAAGGGAAATCCTTGCCGATAGAATCATTTTGGTCATCGTTGGTTTTGGTATAACCTGCTACAGTCGATATAGCATCTTGCCGACTCATGGAAGTTGTAGCGATGCCGATAGAGGAACTTTGTGGCATCGGGAAGACACTGAAAGTGTCTCACCGATATGCCAACAAAGCTAAATTCTCTTGACCAGCTTGACCGTCCTACATGGAGCATCATCGGCCAATCACAGGAAGCAGTTTTAAAGCATGATGATAGTTGATTTTATGCATTAGTTGAAACATTGGAAAATCAACATGCAAGGAAAATTCAAGGCTCGAATGTAAATTGTCTTTGGTTGGCAATGGCGGATAAGAATGCATAGTTGGAAAATCAGAATGAGATTGTTTAAAGTAGATTGATTATGTTATGAACAGAGAGATGAGTTTATCGAATTACATGAGAGTTTTGTTTTGATTAGAGTTTTTTGAACAGTGAATGTTGTAGCTACTGTAAAACAACAGAGAGTTGAATTTATTGATTGTATGTAATTATTGATTACTATAATACAAAGAGATTCAGCTTGGTGTGGTGGGTTTTTTCTCGAAAGGGTTTCCCACGTAAAATCTGTTGTTTGATTTGTCTGTGTGTATTTGTTCTATTTCTGTTATTCCTTCATGTGTGTCTTAATTAGATTGTAATTTGGAAAATTAATAGCCCTGTATTGCATTCTCCCCTATGGTTTGATGTTAGGAAAGTTGTTTCCCACACCTCTCCTTTCCTTACAAGTGGTATCAGAGCCTGGCCAGTTGTGTTGTCCTTGTGAGTGGGTTAGGTTTTTTGTGTTAAATCCTTTTCAGTGGGAGTCTTGTAGAGGTCTGTTAATTTAATTATAGATTAAGATGGCAAGCACATCCAGTAGGATGGAAATAGAGAAATTCAATGGTAGCAATTTTGAGCTGTGGAAACTCAAAATGGAAGATATGCTAGTTGATCGAGATCTTTGGACTGATGTGTCTGGAACAATGCCTCAAGGCATGAAGCAAGAGGATTGGGACCTGTCTGATAGAAAATAAAAAGGGCTGATAAGGCTTTGTTTAGCTGACTCTATTCTTCTAAACATGCATGAAGAAAAGACTGCAGCCTTTTTGTGGACAAGACTAGCTGCTATTTATCAAGGCAAGTCCTTGGTGAACAAGTTGTTCTTGAGGAAGAAGCTGTACAAATTGAAGATGCAGGATGGAGTTGGTGTTGCTAATCACTTTAATGCTTTCAACATGTTGATTGCTGAGTTAGCATCTATTGGTGTGAAGATAGAAGAAGAAGATCGTTGCATGCTACTGTTATGTTCTTTGCCTGATTCATGGGATCATTTGGGGATGGCCATTGGGAGTGCAACATCCTCATTTAAGATGCAGGATGTTGTTGCTTCTCTTCTATCAGAAGAAATGAGAAGGAAATCTTCTGAGTTGGCAAAGGAGGCTCTGGTTGTCATAGGAAGACCAAAGGAGAAAGGCAAGAAGGACAAGAAGTCCATATCGAAATCAGAAGGGAGATCAAAGTCTCTTGGCAAGAAGTCAAAGGTGAAGTGCTGGAACTGTGGGAAACCTGGTCATGTCCAAAAGGACTGTAAGGAGGAGAAAAAGAAGAAGAAGAACTCTTTGGGAAATGATTCTTCTCATAGTGATGCAGACGCCTTCATTGCAGCTTTGGCTACATGGGCATTAGATGATGTCTGGCTGATTGATTCTGGAGCATCTTTCCATATGACATCTCATGAAGAATGGTTCACGAAGTATGAAGAATACAATGGTGGAAAGGTGTACTTAGCAAGTGATTCATCTTTGGAAATTATTGGTCGTGGAAGAGTTAGAATTCAATTCCCTGATGGAAGAGTAAAGGGAATCAATGATGTGATGCACATACCAGGTCTGGCTCGAAACCTACTTTCTGTAAGTAAGTTGAATGATATCAAAGTTTAAGTCACGTTCTCTAGAAATGGCTGCAAGATGACTAGAGGCTCTATGGTGCTAGCTAGGGGTGCTCAAATTGGTACTCTGTACAAGCTGGATGCATAAACTATTCAATGCAATAGTGTCTCTGCAAAGTCACTTAAGGCTGCTCTTGAAGAAAAGAAGGAAAACATTCCTGATGGTGTAAAATCCATGGAGAGTAAACTTCCAGCAGAGAAGACTATGCTATGGCATCATAGGCTTGGCCACATTGGTGAGAAAGGTCTAAAAACCTTGAAAAATAAAAACCTGGTAGAAGGGCTTGAAGATTGTAACCTTGAATTTGATTTCTATGAGTTCATTGCATATATGGAAAGCAACACCATGTTTCATTTTATTTGAGTCCTCACAAAATGTCTGGTTTACTTGATTATATACATTTTGATGTGTTTGGTCCATTGAATGTTCCTTCTTTGTCTAAATCAAGATACTACGTGTCATTTATTGATGATTATTCAAGAAGAGCATTTGTATATTTTTTGAAAAGTAAATCGGAAGTGTTCAGTCGGTTTAAGGAATTTAAAAATCTTGTAGAAAATCAGACTATAAGGAAAATAAAGTGTTTAAGGACTGATAATGGTGGTGAGTTATGTTCAGATGAATTTGAAAGGTACTGTAAAGATCATGGGATCAAAAGACATAAGACTACACCTTATACTCCACAACAAAATGGAGTTGCTGAAAGGTTCAACAGGATGATAATGGAAAGAGCATGAAGTATGTTGAGCAGTGCTGGTCGAGAGGAGAAGTTCTGGGCTGAAGCAGTCTCTACAACATGTTACTTGGTAAATTGCTCTCCGAACTCTGCTCTTGTTGAGAAGACGCCTTTGGAATCATGGTCTGGAAAGAAGCCCTCTTTGAGACATATTCGTGTCTTTGGCTGTGAGGCATATGCATATGTGCCATTTGAAAAAAGATCTAAGTTGGAAAACAAAGCTGTAAAGTGTATATTTATAGGCTATAGTGTTGGTATAAAATGATACAAGCTTTGGAATCCTAAGACTGAGAAGGTTTTTCATAGCAGAAGCGTTATCTTTCGTGAGTTGAAACCTTCTAATTTGGATATGTAGTCAGAGAAGAAATCAGAAAATGAAAAGGATGTAGCAGCAATTCCTCAAACACCAGATAAAGAGGAATTGAAAAATCAAAATGTACCTGATACTGAGGAGAGCTCAAGCAGTTCTAAAATTTTTGAAGATGATGAAGAACCACCTCAGCCTCAGCCAGTGAGGAGGTCAACTCGTGAAAGAAAGAAAGGTATGGGTTTTCTTTAATTGAGTCTACTTGTGCCTATGCTTTAATTTCTAGCATGAACCTAGGACTGTAAAAGAGGCATTTAAAATGTCGATTCAAACTCTTGGTTGGAAGCCATGAATGAAGAAATGGCATCATTAGAAAGAATGACACCTGAGTTTGGTTCCATTGCCTAAAGAAAAAAATCTGTGGCTGCAAATGGATATTCCAAAGAAAATAGGTCTACATGGAGTGTAAAAATATAAAACAAGGCTGGTTTGCAAAGGTTATTCCCTGTAGAGGGAATTGACTATGGAGAAATCTTTTCTCCTATAGCTAAGCTGACATCTATTAGATTTCTTTTGTCACTTGCATTAGCATATGATTTAGAGATTGAACAGATGGATGTGAAAACAACGTTTCTTCATGGTGATCTTGAAGAAGAAATTTATATGTCCCAGCCAGAGCACTTTGTGGTAAAAGGTAAGGAAAGGCTAGTTTACAAGTTGAAGAAATCTCTGTATGGTTTAAAATAGTCTCCTAGAATGTGGTACCAAAAGTTTGACACATTTGTCTTGTCTTTGGGATTTGTAAGATCAAAATGTGATCACTGTATCTATTACAAAGCTGAAAGTGATCAAATTCTTATTATTGCTCTATATGTTGATGATATGCTATTTATAGGCAATAGTAAGCTAATGATTTCTGATCTTAATTCTCAGTTGTTTGCAAAGTTCGAAATGAAAGATCTTGGAATAGCAGGGTATATTCTGGGAATGGAAATAACCAGGGATAGAAGGAATAAAAAACTTTGGCTTAGTCAGAATAAGTATATCATGACTATTCTAGAGAGATTTTGTATGACTGAGTGCAAACAGCTAGTTGTTCTAGTTACACAGGGAACGAAGCTATCTGTTGAGGATTGTCCAAAATATTCTTCTGAGATGGAGGACATGACCAATGTGCCTTATGCAAGTGCAATTGGCAGTCTCATGTATGTTATGGTCTGTACAAGGCCAGACATTGCCCAAGCAGTGGGAGTTCTTAGTCGGTTTATGGCTAATCCTAGAAGAACACATTGGGATGCTATGAAGAGAGTGTTTAGATATCTAAAGGGAACTTTAGACTATGCTTTGTGTTACCATGGTAACTTGGTTGAATCACAGAAGACTCTCAGCATTCAAGGTTATGTAGATTTTGATTGGGTAGGGGGCATTGACAGCAGAAGATCCACCAATGGATATATTTTCACGATGAATGGTGGTGCAGTGAGTTGGATGAGTAAGCAGCAGGTTGTAGTCGCTTTGTCTACTACAGAGGAAGAATACATGGCAGCCACACATGCTTGTAAAGAAGCAATCTGGTTAAAACATTTTTGTTCTAACATTGGCTTTAATGCAGAAAAGATTACTATCTACTGTGACAGGCAGAGCGCTATATGTTTGGCAAAGAATCCTACTTTCCATGCCCGGACGAAACATATAGATGTACAGTATCACTTTGTATGAGATATGGTGGAGGATGGAAAGGTCTCTTTGGAGAAAGTGGATACTTTGGAGAATGTTGCAGATGCATTGACGAAGCCTATAAGCACAAACAAGTTCAGTTGGTGTGCCAGTTCAATGGGCCTCTTGGCCCATGAATCTCAGTAGTTTGGTTATGCTTTGGAGATTTCAGTAAGATATTCATCAAGTGGGAGCTTGTTGGAATATGTGCCTCAATCCTTACTGACATGGAACTCCTGAAGGGAAAATTCACTGTGACAGTGTTCATGTATGGGCAACTAACTGTTCTGAAAGTTCTAAAAGTTCATGTCGCTGTGACAAAGTAGATGTCTTGCCGAATGAAGTCTATCACTATGACTCTCTGAGTTCGGCATGACTGTTTGGCGATTGATAGAACTCTGGGCAATAGTTGATCTCATCGGTGTAACTCTCAGGTTGCGGGGAGATGTCACGGCGAAAGTCTCATGTCTTATCGACAGTGTGTATCCTCATGGTGACTTCGCGGTAACTGAAAGACTTCACTGAAAAGTCTTTGTGAAAGTCATAAGTCACGCCGATGGGAGAAGTCATATTGTCTTCATGGTGACAAAAAGGTTTTGCTAGGATGTCTTAGCGAATGTCTCAAGTTTTTCCGGCTAGCTTTGGAAGCTCGATGAAACATCACGGCGAATGACCCAAGTCTTGGCAACATAATGTTTTTCGGTGGAAGTCTTTGTTTCGGTATGACGTCTCACCGAAATCGTGGGAGTCTGGCCGATAGGAGAAAGGCTTCAGGGTAACTTAAGATTGTCGACAGAATGTCTTGGTGAGGTTAGTATGTCTTGTCGATGATGAGATGCTCTCAATATAGGACTTTCCGTATGGAAGTCGTCGATATGACTGAGGGCTTCAGTATGAAGTCCTGGTGAAGACGATAAATCTCGCCAACTCGTCAAAGGTTTCGGTGTAGCCCAAGGAACTCGACAGACAGTCTTGGTGAAGACGTAGTGTCTTACCGATAGATTGTTTGTTCGATGAGACTGGTGAATTCGCTATGTGTCTCACCGATAAGGGAAATCCTTGCCAATAGAATCATTTTGGTCATCGTTGGTTTCGGTATAACCTGCTACAGTCGATATAGCATCTTGCTGACTCGTGGAAGCTGTAGCGATGCCGATAGAGGAACTTTGTGGCATCGGGGAGACACTGTAAGTGTCTCACCATATGCCAACAAAGCTGAATGCTCTTGACCAGTCTGATCGTCCTACGTGGAGCATCGTGGGCCAATCACAGGAAGCAGTTTTAAAGCATGACGACAGTTGATTTTATGCATTAGTTGAAACATTGGAAAATCAGCATGCAGGGAAAAATCAAGGCTCGAATAGAAATTGTCTTTGGTTGGCAATGGCGGATAAGAATGCATAGTTGGAAAATCAGAATGAGATTGTTTAAAGTAGATCGATTCTGTTATGAACAGAGAGATGAGTTTATCGAATTGCATGAGAGTTTTGTTTTGATAAGAGTTTTTTGAACAGTGAATGTTGTAGCTACTATAAAACAATAGAGAGTTGAATTTCTTGATTGTATGTAATTATTGATTACTATAATACAAAGAGATTCAACTTGGTGTGGTGGGTTTTTTCCCGAAAGGGTTTCCCACGTAAAATCTGTTGTTTGATTTGTCTGTGTGTATTTGTTCTATTTCTATTATTCCTTCATGGGTGTCTTAATTAGATTGTAATTTGAAAAATTAATAGACCTGTATTGCATTCTCCCCTGTGGTTTGACATTACAAAAGTTGTTTCCGTACGTCTGCTTTCCTTACACTCCAAAGTGCTTGATTAATGCTTGAATTGATGTTGTAGGATGATTGAATGCTTGAATGAATGAGGAGATGTAAAATGAGGTGAAAATTGCTTATTTATACAATCTTCTGCCTTAGTTACCCATTCATACCTCATCATTGGCCGACATCAAGTGATTTTGAATAAAAACCCAAATGGAAATTTTTTAAAAAAAAATTGGAGCCAAGGGGGACTCATTCGCCACCCATGGCAAATGGGTCCCACCTAGGACTTGAAAATGGGTGTCGGGAATTATGTTGTATTTAATATTTTTTTTCAAGCTAATATTAAAAATACACTTAATTAAGATATATGAGGGTATAAAGGGACCAAATAAAGCATGTGAAAGGGATAAATAGTGAAGTTATTCCTAGAAAAGCATGAAATCTTATTACAAGACTCTACAACACTTCAAAATAAGACTTGTTTAGTGATGAAAAGGTGATTTTTAGGTGAATTGCAATAAATAGAGTCTAGAAGAGTGTAGAAATTTCTTACAACACTTCACAACACCTTCAAAAGACATCATTATTTAAATTTTGGTACCTAAATATGCATGTTCAAGCCATGTTACAACACAAAATTAGATAAAAATAGATCAAGCACCATGAAACAAGACCTAAAAGGCCATGGAAATGACAAGGGGCTATTTTTCTACACCACATGACTGTCTCCTTTCCTCTAGCCATTGTTGATTCTCATCTAAGTCCACTTCCATGGACCTAACCACATCAACAAAAAATTATATTTTTGATGCAAAATTCCTCAATAATGGGTGAACACATTCTTCATTTTGAATAGCATTAAATTGATCCTGAATGGTTCTAACATTCACATCAACTTGTTCTCGAAAGTGAACACCATTGGATGCAAGTGGTGGAGGTGGAGTGTTTGGAGTTGGAGGGCATGGATCCATGATTTAGATTTAAGTGAACCTGCATTAAATTTGTAATTTAAAAATGTAAGATACATGTTTAAAATCCCCTTAAACCATTTGATATAAATGAATTAATTGAATAAAAATGAAAAAATGTGTAAGGTTCATTTATGTCTAAAGAATGTAAATGGAAAACAAATAATTTTTAAAATGATGTGAAATCTCATTTAAAAATACATTAAATTTTTACCTCGCTACAATTTGGAAGTGTTAAGCTCCAAATTGCTAATACTTAGTGAATTTGTATACATAGTTAGTAATGGTTAAACAAAAATTTTCCTTGTAGCCATAGGGAAATGGGAAAAGTTAATGGGAAATAGTCGAGAGGTTGTGCGGGAGGCTATCATTTGTATATAATACAATATGATATCCTTCTGCATAGCGCATCGATTATTACCCATTCACTTTACCCATTTCCCTATGGTTGTAGGGAAAAGTTTTGTTTGCTTAGTACTAACAGTGGATCTAGATTCACCAAATATTGGAAATTTAGAGCACTTTCAACAAGGATCCTTTCTATTTTGAGAGCTGGGGAGAGTCAAAACAATTAAAACATTAAAAAAAAAATTGTTTAGCAAAGAAATAATAATTTAAAAATAAGAAACAAAGAAAGTATTTAAGAAACATGATAATAAATGATAAAGAAGAAGGAAAAATAGACAAGAATGTAAAATAGTTTAAAAAATACAAAAAGGGGGTAATGAAAGTTCTATTTTATATTTGTTTAGTATGCTAGGTTCAATTTTATGTTTTTTTTCTAGTAATGAAGGTTCCATTTCTTTATTTGATTTATTGTTCTTGATATCCACTAACTGGGGTTTCAAATTTTTTGTAAGTTTAGATAGAAATGAAAAAAATCAATAAAACTACAAAGAATGCAAAAAAAAAACTTAAATTAATTAGTAATTAACAAAAAAAATTGAAAAATGCAAAAAACACATAACCGAAACTCATTGGAGGTCATTGCTTGACTACTGTGTCACGAAAATGAGGCAAGGTTTGTGAAAATGAGGAAGAATTCACGTTATAAAGTCCTAAAGAAATAGATATCCCTTATAAACAAACATCAGTTTATTATATAATACATTTATTGTATATAAATATACAATAGTATATTTCAAATATAAGTTTTATATTATATATTATATAATATATCATATTATTTATTATATTAAATATATTATATATTATATATTATATTATATATTATATATTATATATTATATGATATTTTATATATTATATATTATATGATATATATATTATATATTATATATTATATGATATATATATATTATATGTTATATATTATATGATATATATTATATATTATATATTATATATTATATATTATATATTATATTTTAGATAATATATAATAAATAATATATATTATATATTACATGATATATATTATATATTATATATTATATAATATATTTAATACATTGTATCCATTTGAAAATGAGGCGGGCTTTCTCCTCAACAAAATGGATATCTATTTTCTCTATTATAAATTTAATAAATATAATTATACTATATATTATATACTAAATATATTGTAGTATATATTATATATAATATATACTATAATACATATTATTTATATTCTAGATATATTGTATATATATTAAATATATGATATAATATATTCAAC
>VDFB02075321.1:99823004-99971781 GCA_007258455.2 Sequoia sempervirens | reverse complement strand
ACAAAAGAACCCCAAAATGGTTGTTTGAAATAGATGAGAACATAATTTATAATCTTGAAGGAAAAAGGTCAGAATGAATGGTTTATTTGTGGGCTACCAAAATTCTCAATGAATTCTTTTTCCAGTAATACATTAACTGAACAATGCCAACTTTTTGTGCAATTAATTAAGATTTACAAAATGAGACCATTATTAAAAAAATTGAAGATTTGTCTCACAAAAAAATTAGAAAAAAAATAGTCTTATTGTAATTTTTTTTTTAATTCTCTAACCTCTATTAGAAAGACTAGTAAGGAAAAATATAAAAGGGCTACTTGAAGAGTGATCACAACCTCACTAGTAAGCCATCATTTTAAAAATTCTTGTTTAATGAGACAAATTTGTATTGATTTTAACTGAAATCCTAAAACATTGAATAGAGAACTCTCAAGAGGAGGAGGACTCGATAGTGCTCTTCAAAATGATACATTGGATTTTAGTGGGAGGTTTCCATGTGTTGATAAAAATCTAATCAACAATGTAAATATGAAAATTGAACAATATTGGAATTCTCACTCTAGAGTATCTCCGAATGTAAAGAATGTTTTAAAGTTATGAATTAGTAATCGAGATCGTACACCGTATCCTAAACATTTTTTGGAATGTAGCCAAATAATTTTGTACAAACATTTTTTTCAAGAACATCCACATTTTCAAATATTGCAAAGGGCTTTTGAGTCTTGCAAGCCATTTTATTGTGTTCCTATTAAGGTTCGTAATACATGTTGTAAATATCATGTTAATTTTTTAATGTATCATGAATTGTTATGCCATATTTGTTCCACTATTCATACTGATGAAATTTTGTAGGAGTTTCACATGTAGTGCAACTTCCCAAGTCATCTAGGGAGTTGTTAGATCCATTTTATGGGTATGTTTAGGATCATCATGGAAGAAACGAGCCCTTAAGTGGCCCAAAATTCAAAAAAACTATAGGCAACTTGACGTAAAAATTTGAATAAGATATCTATATTATTTAAATTTATGTGAGGAAAAAAATGAATAACACTAAATTATTTAAATTTGTGTGAGGAAAAAAATTGGTAGAGGCTAATTTTGAACTTAAAGGTTCAATTCCATTACTATGTAGTTGTCTCTCCAAAATTAAATATCAAAATGAGTAATTTTTTTAATATATTGAACAAAGCTGAAAAACTTAACAAAGAATACAAAGAAAATAGAAAACATTCCGAAAAAGGGAATTGGGAGGAAAATGCACATAAATGTAAGAATAAAATTTGTAGTAAATTGAATGTAGTTTCTAAACTACTAGGTTTATTTTAAAAAAATTGATTTGGTGAAAATTTGAAATTTCAATGCAATAGTACTTAAATTTCAGGGAAAATATAAGAAGTAGGTGTCCGTCTAACCACCCTAACCATAATAAAATGATAATATTTTTTAATAAGATTTTAGATATAAGTAGAGGACTTATGTCGCGATGAGATGCATATTTTTCTGTAAATTTTTTCCATGTAAGTAATAAATTATGAATTTTTTATTACAAATTTGAAAAAATATAAAAAACTCTTGTGTCTAACCACCTTGGTCAAAACTTCATGATTTTTTTTTTTTTAATCCAATAGTATGAAAATCATAGAATGTGACACATGTTTCAGATTCAAAAAAATGTGATACTATTTGAAAGCTATAGATGTTTTTCAATCAGCCTATCAATCAGGACTTTAGTCGTAATTCAAATAGAAAATGAATAATAATTATTTACTAAATTCAAATTAAAGCATAATTTTTATTGGTGGAAAGATGAGAATCTCCTTTAAAAACCCTTTGTCGTTTCATCAATTTTGGGTTAAAATAAGTCGTCAACCACATACCCTACACATACCCATCATATCGCCACTTTTTGGCCCATCATGATTCTGCACATATCTTTATGCATTAGAGGTGATGGTTGCTTATTTTATAGAAATGATTGTTTAAATGAAACATTTTTGCAATGTGGTGATTTATTGAAGTTTGTAACATGCTTACATGAGGGTAGCGATGATGATTTTGGTAACAAAGTTGTTTAGAAAAACAAGTATGAGATAGTTAAATACACATTGAAGAGTGGAGTTGAGGGTTCTAGATGTGAGTTGGTTGCAAGAGAGGTAAGTATTGTTGATTTTATTTCATATTTTAAGAAAAATCTTTTCTACAAGTATGCAAGGCATATCCATAGGTCATAGTGGTTGGATCGACAACTCGGGATGTGTAAGGACTCTTTCCCCATTGGAACTATTGTATATGTAGTTGATTTTGCTGAAAATTACACATTGCAACCACAAAATGAAGGTCAATTACAATATTATAATTCTATTCAAATTGTTATTTTTTTCCACATAACATATAGGCATGCCCCTGATAGTACAAAAGAGGATAGGAAGACAATTAGGGAGTACCATTTTTACTTGAGTGATGATAGATCTCATTCATCTGAGTTTGTACAACATTGTTTTGAAAACCTTTTTGAGTTTTGGAAAGAAAAATGAATTGCAAAGGGTCAACATTTCTTTTGTTCAGATAACTACATAGGGCAATTCAAGAATGCTCACATGTTTGATTGGTTGAGCATGATGCATATAGAGAGGGGTGTACAACATATTTGGAGTTTTTTCAAAGTTGGGCATGGAAAAGGTGAGCATGATGATGCAGGTGCATGTGTGAAGAGAGATTTGGTTAAGGAACAAATGAAGATCAGAGGTGGTACAACATTCAGTGATGCATGTTCTATTGTGGATTTGTGTAATTATGCATTTTCATGAGGAGGGACATTTGATTCACAAGTGTGTAGGTTATTTTGGTTGGTTGAGGAGGGTACAGTGAGAGACATAATGGAATGTCAAAAAATTAGAGATTCTTCAAAGATGCATTTAGTTCAAAGCTTAGATGCGAGTGCATGGACCATATGGACACAAGAGATGGTGTGTTTTTGTTAGAATTGTATTCAGTGTGATTGGGATCAATGGGAGTCAAGTGAGTGGGCAGATACATGGATTCCACAGTACCTAACCCCTTTATCTATAGCACAATCCTCAAATGTTACAAGATTTAATGGAAAGTTCACTTGACTACAATCATCTTTCAGATCTTGTGTAGCCAGGACATGTCTATGTAGTTGTAGCACCATAGGGGAATGAAGAGGGATTAGACTATTGGTTGGAACGATGTGTATAGGGAAAGAAAAAGTTAACACAACTGATGAAAGATGATGATGGGTTCATGTATCCTATAGGTTCAGTTGTTGTTTCTCGAACTTAGTTTCATTACCATTTCATCATCATTAAGGTTGTTTGCAATAATATAGATTTTTTATTCTAAGTATATTAAAATGTTGATAAAAAAGTTATGATCACACATGTTTAGTTGTTGTTTTCAGAACATGGTTGTGAATATATATGATTAGAAAGAATGAAAAACATGTATTTGAAAACTATGAGAAACAAAAAACCATTCTCAAGTATTCACACCTTGTTATAGCAAAAAAATTTAAATTATTGAGACATCATGCTAGACCAAAAACAAAAAAAACTATGGCCAATTAGTAGTGTTGATCATGAAGCAGTACTATAAACTCTGAAGGAAAGAGATGACCCTGTAGGTACACTTGAGTAGTAGATCATTTGTTGTATGGGATAGGTATGATATTTTTCATCACATTTTGATATTTTTTATCTACTAAGGTTCATTATTTAGGATGTTTAGAATAATATAGATTTGCTATTCTAAGCATTTTTTATAGTTTGCATTACCAATTCATCATCATTCAGGTTGTTTAGAATAATATAGATCTTTTATTCTAAGCATATTTTCTATTGTGACCATATAGATTTCTCATTTTAAGTATATTGCATGATGTTATTGGCACAATTGATTATGGAGCGCCTGCAATAATAGCCAACTTTGATCCTTTGGAAGAGGTATACGAGAGATTAGAATAATATAGATTTTTTATTCTAAGCATCTTTTCTACTTTGCATTACAAATTCATCATCATTTAGATTGTTTAGAATAATATAGATTTGTTAGTCTAAGCATCTTTTCTATTGTGACAATATGGATTTGTCTTTTGAAGTGTATTGTGATGTTCCTAGCACGATTGATCATGGACCTGCTGCAACAATACCCAACACTAATCCTTTGGGAGTGGTATGTCATAGATTACAATATAGATTTTTTATTGTAAGAATCTTTTATAGTTTGCAGTACCATTTCATAATCAATTAGGTCATTTACAATAATATAGATTTTTTAGTCTAAGCATATTTTCTATTGCATGTAGTTTAACTGCTACCTTGATGGTTTGTACAGGTGCTTGTTACTCCAAAACGTCAACATGCTACTCTTGTGGAAGACTATGTCAATTGTGAAGGAAATGTGTGCTCTATTTCCTTCCCCTATTGGGAAATGACTATGTATTAGGGTTGTTTGTTGTATGCCTATGTGACATTTTGAAAATTCTATATTTGATAGCAATTATTGAATGATAATATCATGCATATTGTGTAAAATTTACATGTATTCAAGTGTATACTTTATGACCTAGATGTTTTAATGCGTATACTTTGTATTCATGTGTGTAGTTCACGACTTACGTGTATTTGAGTATTCTAATGTATTCTTTAGCACCTATGTGTTTTAATGTGTATACTTTGTATTCATGTGTGTAGTTCACAACTTAATTGTATTTGAGTAAATGAATCACTTTTTCACTTACTCATGAGTAACAAAATGAACCCTAAACTCCTTTGGACCTTTACATCGCATCCATCTGACCCTTTTTCCATCAACTGGAAACTCGAAACCCCAAGAAAATGCCTTAGAGATATCAAAAAAAAAGAGAGGTTATTGTAGAGGGTCCCAACATAATCCCATATCCCCAGATGTAGATTCGATAAGCTTCATGGTTTTTGAGAAATATCCCTTCAAAGATTGTTTCCTTTTAGCACTTTGGACTCTTAAGGGAAATCATCAAACCAATGTAGCTCACAGTGATTTAGCATATTTGGGTGCAAAAGATGACCATATCTAGCGTAAAAATACCCATTCAGATGCATTGGAATAGTCCATTTGGTCGTATGAGATGCAAAACAATAGTTGCATCACTTTGCAACTTTACATTGCTTGCATCTAACAACTTTTTCCTCAACCGAAAAATTTTCACCACGGGAAATTCCTTTGAGATATAAAAAATTGAGAGAGGTTATTGTAGAGTGTCCCAACATGATCCCATAGCCTTAGACGAAGAGTCTGTAAGCATCACGGTTTACAAGAAATAGAACTTCAAAGATTGTTTCCTTTTACCACTTTCAACTCTTAAGGGAAATCGCCAGCCCAATGTAGCTTGGAGTGATTCAGTATATTTTGGTGCAAAAGAGTACCATCCATAGTTTAAATGTACCCATCTAGATGTGTTGGAATAGCCTATTTGGTTGTATGAGTTTTAGAATGAAAGTTGCACCACTTTGCAACTTTACACTGCTTGCATCTAACAACTTTTTCCTCAACTCAAAACTCATCACCACAGGAAAAACCTCTGAGATAGTAGAAAAAAATAAAGGTTATTGTAGATAATCCCAACACGATCCCATAGCCTCAGACGGAGAGTCTGTAAGCATCACAATTTCCATGAAATAGCGCTTCAAAGATTGTTATCTTTTAGCACTTTGGACTCTCAAGGGAATTCGTTGGTCCAATCTAGCTAAGAGTGATTTAGCATATTTGGGTGAAAAATAGGATGATCCCTAGCATATACATACCCATATAGATGTGTTGGAACAATATGTTTGGTCATACGAGTTATAGAATGAAAGTTGCATGACTTTACAACTTTACACTGCTTGCATCTGGCAACTTGTCACCATGGGAAAATTCCTAGGAGATAGAAAAAACCAAGAGATTTTATTGTATAAGGTCCCAAAACAATCCCATAGCCTCAGAAAAAGAGTTTATAAGCATCATTATTTTTGAGAAATAGCCCTTCAAAGATTGTTGCCTTTTCGCACTTTGGACTCTTAAGGAAAATTGTTTATCCAATGTAGCTCAAAGTGATTCAAAATATTTGGGTGAAAAAGTGGACCATCCCTATTGTAAACATACCCATCTAGATGTGTTGGAACAATCCATTTGGTCATATGAGTTGCAGAATGAAAGTTGCACCACTTTGCAACTTTGCACTGCTTGCATTTGATAACTTTTTCCTCAACTGAAAAATCATCACCGCAAGAAAATGCCTCGAAGATAGAAAAAATAGAGAGAGGTTATAGTAGAGGGTCCCAACGTGATCCCATATCCTCATATGGAGAGTTTGTAAGCATCATAGTTATTGATAATTAGCCCTTCAAAGATTGTTTCCTTTTAGCACTTTTGACTCTTAAGGGAAATTGTCAATCTAATTTAGCTTAGAGTGATTCAACGTATTTGGGTACAAGATAGGGCCATATCTAGCTTAAAAGTACCCATATGGACAAGTTGGAACATTATATTTGGTAGTACTAGTTGCAGAACGAAAGTTGCACCACTTTGCAACTTTACACTGCTTGCATATGACAACTTTTTCCTCAACTAAAAACTCATTACCATGGGAAAATTCCTCCAAGATAGAAAAAACAAAGAGAGGTTATTGTAGAGGGTCGTAACATGATCCCATAGACTGAGATAGAGAGTCTGTAAGCATCACGGTTTCTAAGAAATAAACCTTCAAAGATTGTTTCCTTTTAGCACTTTGGACCCTTAAGGGAAATCATCGGTCCAATGTAGGTCAGAGTGATTCAACATATTTGGGTGCAAAAGAGGACCATACCTAGTGTAAACATACCAATTTGGACATGTTGGAATAGTTCTTTTGGTCATATGAGTTGCGGAATGAAAGTTGCACCACTTTGAAACTTTACACTACTTACATTTGACAACTTGTTCCTCAAATGAAAACTCGTCACCACAAGAAAATTCCTATGAGATAGCAAAAACCAAGAGAGGTTATTGAAGAAGATCCCAACATGATCCTGTAGCCTTTGACAGAGAGTCTATATGTGTCATGGTTTTGGGGTAATAGCCCATCAAATATTGTTGTCTTTTTGCACTTAGGACTCTTAAGGGAAGTCAATACAATGTAGCTCAGAGTGATTCGGTGTGTTTGGGTGAAAAAGAGTAACATTCCTAATGTAAACGTACCCATATAGTATGCCTAGTTTTCTTAATTATGTATTATTGTTAGCAACATTCATTATTGTGCATTACGATAATACAAATTGCATGTCGAAGGTCAAATAACATGCATGTCATGGAGTTGTATTTGGTTTGTGTAATGGTAGTATCACACTCATTTGGTCTATTTAATGGTTGCATCATGTTTGAGTGATGTCTTAATTGTTAATCATGATTATTGTATAGATTTCACATGAGCAATCTAATGAACATGTATATTGTTTAGTTGTAAGGACTTTGTTTGAAGGTTGCATCAAAACCCTATGGTTGAAAGATATTGATTCATACTCAAGATGATTTTATACCTTTTACTTGTTATTAAGATTGAATGAACATTAAGTGACATTGATTTTTATCAAGATGGTTATCTTACTTTTGAATGAACACTGTAACATGAAATTCATTTCATTAAGTTGTATCCACTTTTCATTAATTTTAACTTCTTTTGAAATAAAAATCAGCTGCACACTTCATTATACAAGTTCAAAAAATAAAATAATTTCAAATGTAAATTTATTCAACAGAGCTTGAAATAATGGGAATTCTGAAATTTAGTGTTTGATAAAAATGTATGGGTAAACATGTATGAAAAATGTGGTCCAATAGAAAAGGCAATGAATTGTTTGAACAAACTCCTCAAAGAAATAAATGGATTACCAATTCTAATTCATAAGTGAACTATTAAAATGTAATTTTGTTAATCTATAACATACATTATCAATCATAACTTTAAACCATTTAAAGATAATTATACATTCCATTTTGAAAATTCAAAGTAGAAAGATATGTAGACGAACAAATTAGATCAAATATCAATTCTAATATATGAAACTCTAGAATAATTATGTTTGTGCATATACAAATTTTCCATATGCATACACAAAACAAGTTTTACAAAATGTGGCATATATTCCATCTCAAGATCTATCAAACCCTAAGTACATATCAATCTATATCATATCATAATCCTGTGCTAGACCATCAAAATTGAGTCTCCTTGAAGAAGTTAGTTGCTTCGAAGTTTCCTACATAATAAAATTTCAAACCACAAATTAGATTAATTATGTGAATGGTTTACAAATAGACTAGTAAATAGAAACTTATATACCATCATTTATAAATTACAAATTTAACATCAAAATTAGTATACATGTACTATATTATATCAATAATGCAATTCTTGTTTACCTCAAGTCTTGCTCTCTTTACTACAAGACGTTCTGCATATGATTGTCCCTTAGGACGATTAGAGTACTCATATAAAGTAATGGTCTCACACTTGTAACAATGCTAAGTTGAGAAAAGGACTATACTAGATAAAACAAAAATGATACAAATTAACATATAATTGTTGAAAAATAATAATATCTACTAATCACATATCTACTTCTATCTAAACATAAATGATCTGCAATATAAAAAAAACACATACCTACTATGATGTTATGACACTAGATGGGCTCATATTGGATGAATAAGCTAAGATGGTAAATCCTATATAGAAAATGAAAATAATGTAAATGCACATGCACATTTAATTATAATGTCAAGATTAAAAATAATATATACCTATTGTGCAACTTCATCCAATGGGTCAGACCCAGTCAACAAGGCTATATACAAACCAAGTTGTTGCATAAAAAGAAAATATTACATTAGACTACCAATATATCTAGTACATGTATTTAAACATAATAGATTTCAAAAATTAACATCTAAAATAATAGTTTAAATAATTTACCGTATACGGATTCTCTAGGGAAAATGAAATGGCAGTATGCATAGCCTCCTGCACTTCCAACATTTGCTCATTTGTCAACAACTGTTAAAAATTCTAGCACATAAACATATATTAGTACAAATATCTCTCATAAAATATGAAATAATTTACATAAAACACACTATGAAATTACTTTAAGTATTACCGGTCCTCCCATATCATCCTTGGCAGTTGATGTCTCTCCTGCAAATGATCCACTCCATTCTCTATCAACTCCTACATTTGACATACAATGAATCTCATAGTCATATGCGTATATAGAGGCCTCAGTGGACTGTTGGAGAGGTCCCAAACATAAATTGTTGCATGTCATGAAATGATGAGGCACACAAATATGTCGCAAAGAGGATGGTGTACAAGTGGGGGCTAATGACTGTGTAGCAATGGGAGCTGATGCAGTAGGTGCACTACCATCATGTTTGGATGTATCAGGTGCATCACCATTGTGATGGGATGCACTGCCAAATGGTTGTGCAACATGATGGCTCTATGTGAACAAATGATCACTCAATGAATGTAATGCATAAATGCTTAGAGTCCTTGCATCTACAACAATCTCAAGCTAAGGTAGTGGAGTTATGGTCGCAATAGGCAGAGGAGAATGAACTGGGGTGACTCAGCATGCTTTAGGTCGATCTTGTGGCATCCCTCTACTAGTACCCTAGAAATCTCGCATGTCAAAGTTGTTGTGCCATCAGTACACACACCCTGTTCGGAATGGGGACCCTCTTTTCTTTTGCCTTGCCAGGTCATTCTATTGCTGTCTCATTTTGCGTGCCCTCTTTTTGGTGTCCTGAATGGTGAACGTACCTTTGAAATCTCATCTTAAACTGACCATGTGTTACCCACTCCATCTTAGTCAAGTCCTAGTGCCTTGTGGACTCTCCTTGGCAGTTTTATTTTGCCAACGGCCTTGGGGCTTGGCGGGCTCGCCCCGCCGGGTTTCCCTTTCCGGGTTTCCGTTGGGTGTTCGCCGTTCCAAATGGTAGAAGGCTCCCGCCTTGCCCAACCCTAGGCCCCAGTCCCTATTTTCTACCGGTTTCAAATTTGTAAAGTTTCAGACTTCCTTCATCTGCACCGGATCCGGTCCACCAGACTTTCGTCCTTGGATTTCCCTGCCAACTTCGTTGTTTCCGACAGCTGATCTGAGGCATCTTTTTGCATTCCAAACTCTGGGTCTCCCTTCACCATTGGCTTCCAAACTACACTTTCAAATAGTCACAGACCCACGTCCTTCCAGCCCTCAAGGCCCTCAAACCCCGGGCCTGCCACCGCTTCCCATAAGTTTAAACTCACCAACCCAACTACCGGCTATACTGGGCATTAAATGCAAACATTAAATGCTATTGAGGGTATAAATATAAGGGTTGACCTATCATTTTCATTTGTCAGGTTTTCCAGAGCAAATTAGAGTGCTTTCCAAAGGAGATCATTGCATCCATCGCTTGCTACCTTCGCATCTGAGATCATCATTCGACCTCCCTCAGTGGATTTAACACCCTCTCCCTTTGAAACTTTGAGGTAGGTTTTCCGTCCACCCTCCCGAGAGGTTTTTTTATGATTTTGTACTTAAAATAATGAACAACATGAGCTAAAATTAATTTAATTGATAGAACCTAATCAAACGCACAAAACCCATGTCTTGGAATCCTCGAACACCTCCAAGTCATTTCCTAGGATCAATTTGGAACTCTCCCTCACCGCTGTCATTCTTCATGCAGGGCATTCGCACCCTCCGGGCCCTTGTTGGTTCATCCCCATGAAAATTATCAAATAGACAAAACTTTTCCAAATGGCGAGACAGCCTCTCGGGCCCGCGACCCCATATTTCTACTAGAAGTTCACCATCAGGCTTAAGGAATTTAGCAAACTTGAGACTGGCTTACATTTTTGTTTCCTAGGCCCAAACCCTCAGACTTCTGTTTCTAGAACACCGCGAAGCTTCCACTATTCCCAAACAGCGGAATGACACCATCTGCCTAAGCTCCGGGGCCCACCTTGGCTCTCGCCGTCTAGCGTTACAATGCGCAAGAATAATGGTTTGATCTCATTTTTGGGTCCTAGTTCGCGGACTGTCGTCCGCAAAATTTTGTCACAACTTTTCCGTTTAAAATGGCCATCTAACGACGACCTTGCACCTCCCAGGTCCCAACCTTCCATTTCTATGAGCAACAAATAACAATCAACTTTGATGTCCTTGCCCTTGCCGGGCTCTACCCTTCGAGATTTCATACCGCCTTCATCGTCTCACAAGAGAAAGGCATGCATGTCTTCTCGACCTCTGGGGCTCGCCGTCTTAGCCACTGGAAGAAAACTAAAGAGGAAATATAACATCCAAGTGTGAAGCCAGATCCGGTTCGTCGGGCTACTCCCACCGGGTTTATTTGCCTTGACTGCTGTTCAAAATGGCAAAACCTTGACAACTTCTCACTCCTTCAGGCCTGAATGCCTCGAAATAGAAAGAGAACATCGGCCGCCTTTCAGCCTCTTGGGTCCCAAACCCTAGAGTTTCGCTCCTGAACTTTGTTTCCTCCTGGCTGTTTCAAACAACAAACTCCCAACAGCTTTCTGGCTCTGAACCTTCGGGTGCTCCTAAAGTGATCAAAATAACCTCAAATTTGAAAACCAATCTCGGCCTACGTGCTAAAATTTGAACTTCTTCAACACAAGCCTTCTAAACCATCAAAATGTGAAGGGAGAAACCACCCAGATCGTCCCATCCTATTCACCCTTTCAAAACAGCATTCCTGCCAGGGAAATCTGGCCCCTTGTGCCCGAATTGTCCAAAAGCCCTTCAGAAAGTGACTAACGACATCTAAAATAAAAAATTTAACTTTGTTAATCATATGATGTCTAATTGGATTGAGTTCACAGGATTTTGGCCAATGTTAGTGCTTTCATGATTGATTGTACTCATTACGTCTATGTTTGCAGGATATATGGAATCAGGTGTAGGATCCTCGGGGGCAGTTGCAGAGAAAGACAAATGAAAGAAAGCAGGAAAAAATCCTCATGGAAGAGAAGACAAAGATGCCTTCATCAGCCACATCATCAGAAAATTCAAGGAGGATTGTAGTGTGAATGATTCCTTCATCCGCCACATAATCAGACTGCTAGGAGGGGATTTTGAGAGAAGGATCTCACACAGTGTGCAGGCATTCTTGAAACAATATGCCTTCTTGTTTATACAGTTCCCAAAATTCACATATATTCGTGCCCATGGCTTCACAGAAAGGCTGAATAAGCTACCCCGGTACCCCAATGACTGGATCATATTGTTAAAACTTTCTTGGTAGCTACAACATACACACTTAGTCCTCGGCAGTAAACACTTGGCAGGGATCCCTTATCCATTAGCCTTTGGTCAGTGGATGTATAAATTACAAACATCCCAGTCTGCTGGAAATTTTGAAAAGGAATTGGCAGAGTACCATTTTCGCCAACACACTGCTCGCCCGTGGATGGACCCATATGGGCATATAAGAAAGGCATTGGCACCAGGGTATGCCCACCTACATCACGTTGAAGATTTTTGGGAAGATTATTAGAGTGACAAGGAGGTGCGTGGAAGGCATTACATGCGGATGACCGCATACTTTGTGAGAAGGGTATAACTATTTCCCATACCAGAATAGGTTGAGGAGGATGAGGGTACCGTCATGGACCCTAGGTATGTAGTAGTTGCTATCTTTTTGTTTCCAATGATAGATTGGGATGAACAGGAGGTTGATGACCTCCAAATTGTGACTAAACCAATCATGGCTCCAACCAAAAAATGGATTGATGGACAAGTAGCCCGATTAAAGAAACAAGGGGTTGTCCTGACATATGAATGGCTCAAGAGTGAGCCTAGTGCTACAAAAGATGTGGCCACAACAACTTCAACATGAAGGACATCCGAATACCCTCAGATTACAAGATCAAAGAAGAGGAAAGGGACTGAAGTGGAACAGTCTCCAGACCCCAATGTTTATTCATGGAAAGACTTAGGAGACTCACCTTCTAAGAGATCCAAATGGAGGAGAGTCTCAGAGTAGTCTCCAATTTAGGAAGATCCCCTTCAAGAGGGTGAGGAAGGGCAGATAGATTAGGCAAGACCTCCACCGGCTCTCCCTATCTCTGCCACCCTTACGTCTATTTCCTAGGCCGTGGTCACTACAACCCCACCTTTAGTGGACATCTCAGTCCATCTTGCCTCTTGTCCCCTGGTAGGGCCCATAATAATGATTGAATCTTCCTCCACCACAACTACTATGCCTTCCTCCACCACCATGTCACCTACTAGATCACTCCCATTAGCAGCAGTGACAATGCCAATGCTCACACTAGCATTACCTGAGACTTTCTCGCATCACATACAGAATGTCCCCTCCAAAATTTCTCAGATCTTTCTGGATCCCACCATCCAAGTTGTTGTAGCATGGGTCCTTCCTAGTGCTACACCTTCACAACCTCCAACAGGACCACTGGAAATGGAGGCCATAATGTTAATCTCCAAAGAATGGGAGAGGCAGGAGAAAGAAGCCTCAAGGGAAATGGAGGAGGAAGCCAATGAGTACCATGAACATCTGGAGTATGAACACCAGCAAATTCATAGGTTGGTCTATGAGGAAGAATGATCAGGGTCTTCCAAGAGTGGAGATGAAGAGGAGGGTGCAGGTGGTAGAACTATTGTGTAGACCTTCGATGATGATCTCGAAGAGGAAATGGCCAGACAACTGAAGCATGATGAAGAAGAGGCAGAAAGGTCACATCCCAAAGAAGAACAAGAAAGTGGTAGGACAACGGAAATGGTAGAACTCCCTATAGGGGGATAGCTGGAGGTTGTGCCACCTCCTTACAAAGAGGAAGGAAATGTAGAAGAAGACAAACCTGAGGAGCATGGGTACGAGGACAAACAAACTGAGGAGAAAGGGAAGGAAATTGAGATAGAGGAAAGTCCCTGAGGGAGATTGACTACTAAGCCTCCCATCAAACGCCTCACATTCATCCAATACTCCCATGAGGAAGAAGGAGACAACTCGTCAAAATGAAAGAAAATACTCCCACAGGTGAACAAACAGAGGTCAAAATAGGGGAAGGTGAGGGTGATCAAGAGTCACCAAAGGGAAAGCCTACCATGCCCGAATGGCTAGAGAGGCGGCTTGAGAAGAGAACTCCTACCCCGAAAGATCCAAGAGCGAGGCTAGAAGCTATCCTAGCCCGAGCAAAAATCTCAACCAAGAAGGAGAAGAAGCCTAAAGTTAGGTCCAGGGTAACGATGGATGCTTCCGGATCCGAAACAGTGTAGATAACAACGCTAGTGGTAGGCCAGGAGGGAGTAAGTTATAACATCTCCATCATTAACTTGGGGACTACTACAAAAGGTAGAACATCTTGAAAAGTCAGTAGCTATGGTGGTGCACCTAATACAACAAGATAAGGTGTCGAAAGAAGAGCTTAAAGAACAAGTAGCCACCTTGATGGATTACATCAAACAATGGTCTCCAGTGGATGACATGCCTACCACGTCCATGGCTCCACCCCAAGTACTATCCAAATAACAGATTGATTAATTGGAAAAGAGGAAGAACTTGGATAAGACTACGGATAGCTGGTTGCGACAAGTCTTGTACGTCGAGAACATGGGTATCAGTTAGGCTGTTTGGATAGCCAACAAGTTCTTACATTTATAGCAGGCCCTGGAGGGAACCAAGAAGCTTTGCACCGACTTCCCTGCAACATATAATTCCACCTATCGAAAGATTGTGGACATCCTATGGCTACCAAAGGCCATGTGGGAAAAGGAGATCACATTCAAAAGGGATGACCATTGGTTGGTGGACGTGTGGAAGCGAGATTTTGATAGCATGAGGGAAAGACTAGAGCAGATAGTGGATAAGGTGGATCTGGATATGGAATGGGTCATGGAAATAAGGGTGGACTACACCCGGTATTTGAAGCTAGTAATACGATATGACATGCCCATGTTGCAAATGGATCCAGAGAAAATAAAGCCTTATTTCCAGAAGAAAATGGAGGATGGGATGTTTAATGAGATAACTATAGATTTCATGAGTTTTTTCGCCCGTGCCTTTGCTTAGTTGGAGCTGTTCAGAGATCACACAACAAAGTATGACGAAGACTGGAAATGACTTGAGGACAACTCAAAAGAATGGATTTATCAGATGCTATAATCTGATATCATAGAGGTTGACAAACTCCAATCGGTGATTCTAAAATTCATGACATATGAAGCTTTCAAGAAGCAAGAAGGCAGCCCTATTATTAGTGAAGAACTCCTAAAGGAATAGCTACAACAAAAAGAGCAATCAGCAAAAGCCAAAATGCTATAATGTTGTCACTAGATGACGAAATAGGGATATGGACAAAACTGTATTTTAAATTGTAATATATTTGGGGGTAGGTAGAACCCTAGTTTGTAGTGAATCTTGGCCACACAATGAGATTGAATCTTGGCCATTCATTCTAAACTTTTGGGCACTATAAATAGGGGGTCTCCTCTCATTTCCAAAGAGAGTTTAGGTGTTGTAAAGACATGCTGCTGAAATTTATAATGAAAATACATTGACTTGGGAATTTTCTGAATTCTTCACATGTTTCATGATTCAATCTCCTTGGTTAGATGCTTTATTTATATTTACATTGTTGTTTTAAGTTAGATTCAAAATGCTTAGATAGATTATGATAATGTTGTTCGGTAGTTATAAAAATTGTTGTTGTGTAGATGGCTTCTTAGTCCACACTTTTTGTTGTTTGCTGCTAGTAGATGTCTGTGTAAAGTTACTCTGGGCTTGAATTCAAAGCTTCCCCTTACATTTTATCTTTTTTCATGCATATATATGGTGAATGAATGGTGAAATATTTGCAGGCCTTAGAAGATAGCACAAATTTCATGAGACTATGAGATTTCTAGTTAAGTGAAATTTTGTTTGAAGGAAGTTGTCCACGACAGTAACTCCATGATTAATGTTCATAGTTAGTTGCAGATCGAGGAACCTTCTCTCTTCCCTGCTCTTTTTATTTTTATTTTTAAAATAGCCCATGCTAAGGTTCATTACACATTGTAAAGGAAAAATTAAAGAAAACACTAAAGTTTTAGATTGTTGTTTGAACCTACAACAAATTGCACTGTAACTCCCATCTCATAAACTTCAAAATTTAAGATCCACTTCGCTTCTAGCTATGTAAGTCTTCCCTATGATTACCAAAAAAATCAAATCAAACATCAACTGAGGAATTCCATGCAAGTCATGACCTGACACCCAAGAGACCTTGGGGATATTTTAAGCAACTTGCTGTTGGAGATTTCCTTTCAAGAAAGGTAGTGTACATATGCACTGCCTGTGTTGAGAAAGTGTACAAAAAACCCATCAATATAACTAGCGCTAGAAAGAGGGCCTTGTGAACCTAGATCGAATTGGATCATTCTCCCTAGAACAATTTCAAATATTTTTACGGTTGACACCAAACAAAGGAGAATTTTGAGAGTTGCAACCCCCCACAAGGGCCAAACAAACTAAGGGAGGAAACACTGCTTCTTCTTCTTCCTGCATCCCACCCACTTCCCTTCCACCTTCACCTCGATTTAGCTCTTGTTCATCTTCCAGCCAGCCATACCAAACTTCTTTTCCACCTCTTGTTTCCAGCAGCCAGGAAGTTGCCTCTCTCCTAGCCCTTTCAACCCAAGGTACAGTCCAAATAGTCGTAGCCTAGGTACAATGTCGGGCTACTATTTTACAATAGGTGTAACACCTAATTGTTGTTCCTTAGTAGTAGATACCACTTCCACCTCCCGCCATGGCTTGGTTGCTGCAAAATCCCTCACCATTGTAGTTTGGCATGTACCACGACATGCCCAAGAATCTAGAGGGCTTCTGCTCAAAATTCAATCCTCGTGACCCACAAAGAATGGAAAAAGAGCATATCAAGATATTTGAAACAAAAAGCACAGATATGTAGGTTGGTCACGAAGACATTACATGTTGCCTTTTCCCCTACTCACTGGGCAAGGAAGCTTTCTATTGGAACATCAATTTTCCCAGGGGGTCCATCACCACGTGGGATCTCCTGAAGAATGCTTTCCTACAAAAATACAAGATTTCGATCAGCCCCTCAGAGCTATACTAGCAGTTTATGTCTATCTGGAGGGAACTTAATGAACCTATTGGATCCTTTAATGATCATTTTCATCGTGCCTTTATGAGACTTTAGGATCCATACATACATAATGATGTTGCTGCCCTTCCCATCTACTATGCGGCATTGGACAATCTTACATTAGTATTGGTAAAAAGGATGCGTCCACCGCTCATCCAATGCAAGTTCAAGGGCTTAATCAAGCATTCGCCCACCAGAATCCTCTTATAAACCAGGTGCCCCAGCTGCCTATCATTCTGCATCCTGGAGAACCAATAAATTACACACCTCTTGGGCCTTCTTATTTGCAACCTCAACAACAACAAAGTTATCCTTAGGGTCCCCAAATGTACTCTCAACAGTCGCAAGCACCTTTGTACTTGTCGAGACCAGAATTCCCCCCTGCACATCAATATCAGCCGGTGGCCCCTCCTATCTTTCTCCAAAATCCAATACCGCACCCAAGCAACAACACTGAGAAAGACAAACTTGAAGAGCTAACTGAGATGATAAAGAAAATTTCTATGGAAATGACACATCTAAAGAATCAGAATAACCAATTGCAAGTATCCTAGTGTAGCATCCAGACTAATTTTAATCGAGAAAACTAAGACAACAGGGATGGTAGGGACAACCAAGAAGTAAGCACTTCTTCTGGGCAGAACTATGATAGAGGGAAGAATTCAAATCAAAAATTTGAAAGGAGACCTTCTTAGAGGAAGAATCACACTTGGAATACAAGGCCCAATAACGAAGGTGTCCCTACTCCTCTTGATCAGCTGACGAGCAATGAAAAAATGATGAGTGGGGTATATCTTGCTGAGGCAGCCTTGTCTGGATGGTGGCAGATTCACAAAACCAGCAGACACTCCAAGTTGGATTGTCCTGAATTCCAGATAACCGCTCAAATCTTCCAAGTGGAGGTCCAAATTGTTGTTGATAGTGCTAGTTGCAGAGACATCGTTCCATCTGAGCCTTATGACTCTTCTTGTCTCATGGTGAACCAAATGCCATTCCTGCAAAGTGACCATAATTAGCCCAAGGTTGAGCTTACCCTCGTTGAGAGAGAGGAAGTGCAAGAGGTAAGTAACGAACAAACCTTGGCTTAGCTTTTCGATTCAATAGATAATGGTCCATTAGATGAGGGAGAAATGCATATAGATGAAGTTCACATGTTCAACCAAAGAACAACTCCCTACTTCCCTAGAAATAGGTAGGCAAGTGGACCCTTTACAACTTCTACTCGACCAAAAAAATTTACTACCCCGCCAGACCCTAATGACAACAATAACCCCAGGCTTCCCCATGTACCTACTTAGTACCTTAACAAGGATAGGCCTCAAAATTAGTCACAGAATCAGCCTCTAGGCCAACCCAAAAACCAGTCAAACAAAATGAAAGCCCAACCTTCCAGCTCTGCCATAAGCCATTCCTTTGACTCAGAAATCGAACAAATGGGTGAATATGTGGTAGAGGAGTTCAAGAAAGTAAAAATAAGCTTATCTGCCTTTGAACTGTTGAAATTCCCTACTGTAAGACATGCCTTCTTTAGGGTACTTAATGGGACCCCATCCTCTAAAATTCCATAGGAGGCGTCAGCTAAAAGAGTCACCTTTTAAGAACCCAGGCATGAACCTATTGTTCATGACAGCATAGGGAAAAGGAAGGATGTTCCCCAAAGTCAATCTACGAGTAAGTAGGTCAAAAAAGAACCAGATCGAAACAATAGGCATATATCCAAGGATAGAACCAATGATAAAGATAAGGCTCAAGTGGCTTAGGTAGAAACACCTATGGGCCTCTTGAAAGGAAAATTTGAAACTCCCCCTGTCCTTACTACCATTCAGATATTGGGAAGAATTTGCACAATTTCCTTCTCGATTTAGGAGCATCTGCTAATGTTATGCCCCTTGCAATGTGCAAGGCTCTTAGGATTACCCCAACACCCTCGAGAAGGAAGGTGACTCAATTGGACAAAACAAAGATCAACATTGTGGGAGAAATGAATCAAATCCCGATGCAAATTGATGTAGGTCCAAGAATACAACAAGTCATTGATATTCAAGTGGCTGACATTCTCGATTCATATGGGATCATCTTGGGTAGAGACTTTAGTAGGACATTGAATGGATATGCCGCTACGGATCATTCTCACATGTGGCTGCCATGGAAAGGGCTACCAAATCAAATCCATATAGACCATGAGCCCCATATGAAGTACATGATCATAGAGTACAACAACCTGACCGAGGTGTTGTTTGTTGATGCAAAATTGGGAAACTACCGTCCCTTTGCCTACTAGGGTGAATTTGAACCACAAGAAGAGTGTGCTGCCAAAGTCCTCTTGGTGCAATGCAGTCCTCCAACCGACTTCACTCAAATACCTCAAAGTACAGAGATGCTGGTAGAATTATATGATAAGCCCGATGAAGACAATAACTTGGGACTACTCAATGGTTTCTAGGAATTCATGGAAAAGCGCACAAATGATCAACTATGCTTGGGTGCCTGAATGGATTTCTAGGATCTCTTCCTACCAAATTGGTGTAGAATTGACAATGCTTCCCACTCTGAGTTCGATTGTTGCTTGTGCCAAAGAGCAGTGGAGGATGTCAAAAAATTAGCTGTCCCTTAGGAGAAAATACCAAAGGAGGTGCTAGGAGAACCACCTATTATTAAACACACTAAGCTGCAAGACTCCCCAAAGGTTGTAGAGGCAACCACCCAGCCAAAAGGAAATAAGAGCCAAGTCAGGCCTGGAGTCAAATAGCTTTCCAACTTTTGGATGCTTCAATTTGATGGATCCAAATGAAAACAAGTAGCTGGTGCTGGGTTCGAACTCATCAGCCCAATGGGTAAGACCTTTCTTGCTGCCCATAGGTTGTAGTTTTATTGCACTAATAATGTAGCAGAATACGAGGCACTATTGCATGGTCTTCTTATGGCCTTAAAGAAAAATTGTCAAAATGTTGCAAGTGTTCGGGGACTCTAAACTCATAGTCAAACAAGTTAGGAAACTTTATTCCTGCCATGATAGGAGACTTGCAAACTATAGGAATAGGGTCTAGGATCTCTTAGAAGGTTTCGATGCATTTAATATACAACTGATCCCTCGTGCTCAGAATCATATGATCGATGCTTTGGCTTAAGCAAACAACACTTTGCAACCCCTCTCCTTGTTTGGGCTTAAGAAATTTATAGTTGAGTTGAAATCCATACCATCTATCCTAGATAATGTCCCTCATTTTTAGGTTTTCAATGATGATAAGAACATCCTTGACTTCATCATGAGTTTTGATGTCTTTACGACCCAAATAATTGATGAAGCAGATCTGGAAGAGGCTGAATTAGACATAGAGGGGGTCATTAACCTCAAAACCAACATGATTCCTAGAGGTATGGTTCATCTTAAATGAATATTTGACTTGGATCAAATTAGAGACCAACATTGGCACATAAAGAAGGAAGCCATAAGCAACCAGTGTGATGCTCATAACCTCGGGACAACCGAGGAGACCAAAAATGTTTTTATTGGCAAAGTATGCACGCCCGAAAGAAAAGAAGGGAATCATCAATGCATTGTGGTGGTATCACGACATGGTGGCATGGAGCTACGAGGATTTAAAGACTTATGACACCTCCATCATCACACACACCATCCTTCTCAAGACAGAAGTTAGGCCTTTTTGCCAACGACAACATCTTATTAATACCTTGCTAGAGCCAATCATCTACATAATTGCTGAGAGTAACGTCTATAATCATCGTCATAAGACCGTGTTCACCACTAAGTGGGGAACCTTCACTTGCAAGAGAATTCCCTTTGGGCTCATCAACACTGGCACCACTTTCCAATGTGCCATGGATATTGCCTTCAAAGATCTGATTGGAAAGTGCATAGTCATCTACATGGATGATTTAACTGTGTTCTCCAAAAGGCGGAGTGATCATGTCTCTGATTTATGCAAGGTGTTTCAGAGGTGTAGGGAGTTTGGATTTTCCCTTAACCCAAACAAGTGCATTTTTGGCATGACTGACGGTAGATTGCTTGGACACATCATTTCAGAGTAGGGATTATCCATAGACCCTGAACGTATCCAATCTTTATTGAAGATCCCACCTCTAGGCAATAAGAAAATTGAAATCCTTCTTCAGAAAGATCAAATTCGTAAAGAAATTCATCACGGGTTTTGCTGAGATTGTTAAACCACTCAATTCAATGCTAAAACAAAATTCCAAAATTGAGTGGACTGCTAAAGCCAAATAGGATTTTGAAGAAATCAAAAGGGTTATTACTGAGGCACCTATGCTCATCAGCCCAAACTATTCGAAGCCATTTTGTATCTATTCATTCACTTTAGAGCATTCTTGTGCCAGTATTCTGACTCAAAAAGATGATGAAGGAAATAAGCACATGATCACTTTTATGAGTGCTCCTTTGAAAGATGTTGAATTATGCTACCATAACATAGAAAAAAAATCCTATGCCCTTGTTAGGGGAGTGAAGAAATTTAGGCATTATATCTTGCGCAATAAAGTGTTCACCATTGTCACCAACCCAGCAGTGAAAATGCTACTTATGCAAAAATTAATTAGGCGAACGGAGGTCTAAATGGGTCACATTGCTCCATGAATATGATACAAAAATCCAACTGATGAATTTGGTGAGAGGACAGGCCCTCACTCGCACAATGGCCGAAGCAGCAGTAGAGGTAGGACTCGAATTCACTATGCAGCAATATCAGCTTGGAGATGTTTCCCTGGGAGAGTGGTACAAAGACGTTATTTATTATTTGTTGAATCACAAGTTTCCACCTCACCTACAAGGAGTCCAAAAAAGCACTCTCAAACTGAAGAGTAGCAGTTACATGTTGCAGGGATCCATTTTATACAAGAAAAATCATGAAGGCATTTACTTGAGATTCCTTGGCAAGGAAGAAGTAGATCGAGTCTTAAAATAATTTCATAACAAGTTTGGCATGGGTCATGGATCCAGACCTTCCACTGCACATCAGATACTAAGATCAGGGTATTATTGGCCTACGATCTTGAAGGATGCTTAATGTCATGTTCGCTCATGTCACACGTGTTAGACCGCCACTACCAAGGAGAAGAATGTTGTTGTCCCCTTCCAGCCCATGCTAGAGGTGAGGCCGTTTGCACAATGGGGTCTCAATTTCATTGGTCTAGTAAGCCCTCCATCATTTCCGGGACACAGGTACATTTTTACCGCTACTGATTATTGTACTAGGTGGATAGAGGAAATTGTATGTAAGCAATGCATAATTGAGGTAGTTACAAATTTTTTGGAAATTTTTATTTTAAATCGCTTCAGTTGTCCTTATGCATTGGTGTGTGATAATGGACCTACTTTTGCTTCATTACTATTTTCTAGTTTCAAGAGCATTTGACTATGGAATTGCCCTTAAATTTTCATCGAATTACTACCCTCAAGGCAATGGCCTTGCCGAGTCCACAAACAAAAACCTAATCACCTTGATCAAAAAGTTGCTTGATAGGAATCCCAAGGACTAGCATAGCCAGCTCTGATTCGCCCTTTGGGTAGACCGCACCCGCCACAAGGCTGCCCTTGGTGATTCCCCATTCCATCTTGTTTATGGCCTAGAGCCCATATTTCCTATCCATTTGAAAATTCCCACTCTCCAATTTATCAATGACTTTTACGAAGGGAGAGACCATAGAGAACCTTGATTAACTGATCTCTTGCATTTAGAACAAGTTTGAGACCGTGCGATAGAAAATTTTGCCAAACATTAGGGTGTGGTTAAGAGATGGTTTGACCACTGAGCCAAGGTCAAGGCCTTTAGAATTGCAGATTTAGTCCTATATTGGGACAAGGCCCATGAGAAGAAAGGGGGACACAACAAATTCAACAAGCTTTAGCTTGGCCCTTTTCAAATAGCTAAAATTTTGGGAGAATGCTTCCTGCTTAAAGACCTTAACTGGTGAAGATGTCTCATTGCCAGTCAATGGGCAACACCTCAAGCATTAATTCCAAGCCTGAGCTTTGTCGAGCTCTTTCTTGTAAATACATGTACATCAGTTAGAGTAGGCTGCCTTTTGGCTTGCTTGCATTTTGTTGTTTCTTGTTGCTTTGTTTTTCTTTTTCCCTGACTATTTTGTTTCGAGGAAGGTGTTCTCTATCCCATTATGGTGGTCATCCTCATTTAATGAACGATTCTCTTTGATGTTCGTCCTTGGTGTTCTTTGGATAAACATTCATTCCCAACTGTTGGTCCCTGAAGGTTGCTTAGGAATGGTTTCCTTGTTTGAACTCTGCTTTAGACTTTGACCCTTGGTTGCCTTTTTTTATGCATATCTCAGATCCTTCACCAAACGCATATTAAATATTTCCAAAGGACTATACAATGGTTGCTATGATACCCTAGTGAGTGAAAAACCCTAAGTCCGCTCCAGTGACCAATACGGTTCCCAAACCCATTCTAGGCTTCAGTGCTTACATGGTTGAGCAAAAGATAAGTGAGGAAAATAAAGTTGAAAGAAACATCAAAACATAGAAAAGAAAATTTTGAAATCAAGCGAATGTATGGGTGTGCGGATAACTCTACTAGGGCTATGGATGCCCAGTTGGTAGTAGAGAAATATCCATGGGATCACAACGACAACTCCACCAGGGCTATGGATGCTTGAATGGTAGTGGGGCAATGTCCAGGTTACTTTTGGTGTTGGACGGTACATGTAGCTTAATTGGTTAGATTAGCAGCCACTTTTCACAGGCCCACGAAAAGGAATGAATTCACCAACGAAGGATCCTGTTCTCCCAGTTCACTCTTGGAAGCTTGCTCCTGGTTTGCGAAATTAGAGATTCTGGGTCCTGAATGAATGCGTATCCCTAGAACACTCGGGAGCATTTCCCAACGGAGTCATTATTTGTTGTGCCATCAGCACACATGCCTCATTCAGAATGAGGACACTCTTTCCTTTTTCCTTGTCATGCCATTTTGTTGCCACCTCATTTTGCGTTCCCCTATTTTGGTGTCTTGGATAGTCAATGTACCTTCGAACTCTCATTTTAAACTGACTATGTGTTGCCAACTCCATCTTAGTCAAGTCTTAGTGCCTTCTAGACTCTCCTTGGTAGTTTTCTTCTGCCAGTGGCCTTGGGGTCTAGCGGGCCCACCCCACCGGATTTCCCTTTCCAGGTTTTCGCCGAGTGTTTGTTGTTCCAAACGGTGAAACGCTCCCGCCTTCTCGAACCCCGAGCATCGGCTCCCTATTTTCTGCCAGTTTCAAATTTGTGAAGTTTTGGACTACCTTTGCCCACATTGGGTCCGGTCCACCAAACTTCTGTCCCCGGATTTCCCTATTGATTATGCCATTTCTAATAGCCGATCTAAGGCGTCTTTCCGCATTTTGGACTCCAGGTCTCCCTTTGTCATTGGCTTCCAAAGTGCACTTTCAAACAACCGCTGACCCACATCCTTCTAGCCCTTGGACCCCAGGCCTCCCACCGCTGCCCATAAGTTTAAACTCACTAACCCAATGGCTGACTATATGGGCATTAAATTCTATTGAGGGCATAAATATAAGGGTCGACCTATCATTTTAATTTTTTAGGTTTCCCAGAGGATATCAAAGTGCTTTCCAGAGGAGATCATTACATCCATTGCTTACCGCCTTCATGTATGAGATCATCATTCGACCTCCCTCAGTAGATTTCACACCTTCTCCCTTCGGACCTTCAAGGTAGGTTTGTTGTCTGCCCTCTCGAGAGGTTTTTTCATGATTTTGTATTGAAAATAATGAACAACATGGCCTAAAATGAATTTAATTGATAGAACCCAATCAAACGCACAAAACTCGTGTCTTGGAATCCTCGAAAACCTCCAAGTCATTTCTCAGGATCAATTCAGAACTCTCCCTCATCGCTGTTGTTCTTTGTGTAGGGAATTTGTGCCCTCCTGGCCCGTGCTGGTTGTCACCATGAAACTTAGCAAATAGACAAACCTTTTCCAAATGGCAAGACCGCCTCTTGGGCTCGCGACCCCAGATTTTTGTCTGCAATTTGCCGTTAGGCTTAAGGAATTTAGCAAACTTGAGACCGGCCTGCATTTCTATTTCCCGAGCCCGAACCGCTGGACTTCCATGTCCAGAACATAGTGAAGCTTCCATCATTCCCAAACGGCGGAATGACATCATCTACTCGAGTTCTAGGGTATGCCTTGCCTCTCGTTGTCTGGCATTACAATGCACAAGAATAATGGTTCTATCTCATTTCTGGGTCCTAGTCTGTCGACTTCCGTCACAACTTCGCTATTTCAAATGACCATTTGATGGCGACCCTCTGCCTCCTAAGTCCCGACCTTCAATTTTCTGCAAGAAACAAACAACGATGAACTTTGACGTCGCTTCCTTTGTCGGGCTCCGCCCTCCAAGATTCCGTCCTGCCTTTGCCGTCTCACAAGAGAAAAGCATGCATGTCTTCCTAACCTCTAGGGCCCACCATCTAAGCCACTGAAAGAAAACTAAAGAGGAAATCTAATGTCCAAGTGTGAAGCTAGGTCTGGTCTACCGGGCTACTCCCACCGGGTTTCCGTTCCTCAACCACCATTCAAAATAGCGAAACCTTGAGAAATTCTCGCCCCTTGAAGACCGAATGCCTCAAAATATGAAGTGAATGTTGGCCACCTTTTGGATTCCTAGGTACCGGACCCTGGAGTTCTACCCCTGGAACTTTGTCTCTTCTTGGTTGTTTCTAACAGTGAACTCCCAACAACTTTTCGGCCTTAAACCTCCGAGTGCTCCTAAAGTGGTGAAAATAACCTCAAATTTGAAAATGAATCTTGACCCACATGCTAAAATTTTACCTTCTTCAACACAAGCCTTCCAAACCATCAAAATTTGAAGGGAGAAACCACTTGGATTTCCCTAGCCTGTTCACCCTTTCAAAACAACATTCCTGCCAGGGAAATTTGGCCCCTTAGGCCCAGATTGTCCAAAAGCCTTTCAGAAAGTGACTAATGACATCTGAAAGAGAAAATTTAACTTCGTTAATCATATGATGTCTACTTGGATTGAGTTCATGGGATTTTGGTCAATGGTAATTCTTTCATGATTGATTGTAGTCATTACGTTTATGTTTGTAGTATATATGGAATCGGGTGTAGGACCCTTGGGGGCAGCTACAGAGAAAGACAAAGGAAAGAAAGTAGGAAAAACTCCTCGTGGAAGAGAAGACAAAGATTAGATGAAATACCAGGTCCAGGGTGAGCCTCTACATTTGAAAATCATCACCGATTGGAAGGAGATCACCGACATCAATATCAGCCACGTTGATATTGACGAATTCAAACAAAGGGTTAGAGTCCACTCAAAGAATGATAATGGAAGATCAATCAAACATAGTGGGATTGAAAAAGCCATAGGCTTCCCCCCGTCTCTCATAGCCCCTAAATTGGTCATGGCCTGCCAGCAGGCCTACCAGCCATAGACAAGAACCATCATTGACAAAGATGAGAACGTCCTCGCTGATATGTCAGCTGAGGGAATTACCATAACTTTTCACATTCATACCTTTGAAGAGATGGAGATGCCCACCATCGAAGAAGGGAAGGCAACATGGAATGAAAACCCGATGGGCTGTAAGAAATTAATAAATTTATACTGGCTGAAGGAGAAAAGGGGCAGTGTTGCGAAGGTTCCTCAAGAGCTCTTTTGCAGCGATTTCTTTGAGGACTATCATGACCTAGTAACCATGTTGATCAGGGTGATGGACTTCCCCACTACTGCATTGTGCTAGGAGTGGATGGTGTACTTTGTTGAAAAAATCCTCCATGGGGACAAAGATGTCACCACAAAAGCCTCATTCTATTGGGGAGGTATTATAAGTGACTGCTTCCACGAGCAGTTTGTGAATGTAAAGAAGAGCTCTAAATTCTATATGACCTCCTATTTGGTCTATTCACTATTTGAGCAGAGGAAGTATAGTGGATTATTTGTGGCATCTGATGAGGAGCCAGGCTGAAGATTGAAGGCCTATGACTGATATCCCCAGTTAAAGTTTAGAAACTTCAAGGAGTACTGCAGGGTCAATGACACCTTCATCGACCACATCATCAAACTGCTAGGAGGGGATTTTGAGAGAAGGATCTCACACAGCGCGCAAACATTTTTGAAACAATATACCTTCCTTTTTATACAGTTACCAAAATTCACATATATTCGTGCCCAGGGCTTTATAGAAAGGATGAATAAGCTACCCTGGTACCCCAATGACCGGATAATATTGTTAGAACTTTCCTGGCAGCTACACCATATACACTTGGTAGGGATCCCTTATCCCTTAGCCTTTGGTTAGGGGATGTATAAATTGCAAACTTCCTAGTGCGCTTGAAATTCTAAAAAGGAATTGGAAGAGTACCATTTCCGCCAACACACTGCTCGCCTACGGATGGACCCATATGGGCATATAAGAAAGGAACTGGCACTAGGGTATGCCCACCTACATCATGTTGAAGATTTTTGGATAGATTTTTAGAGTGATAAGGTGTATGCAATGCATTACATGCGGATTACCACATACTTTGTGAGAAGGGTACAACTATTTCCCATACCAGACCAGGTTGAAGAGGATTAGGCCTCCGTCATGGGCCCCAGGTACACATCAAACGCTAATTTTCCGCTACCAATGATAGACTGGGATGAACTGGAGGTCGATGACCTTAACATTGTGACTAAACCAATCATGGCTCAAACCAAAGAATGGATTGATGTACAAGTAGCCCGATTAAAGCAACAAGGGGTATTCCTGACATATGAACAACTCAAGAGTGAGACTAGTGCCACGGAAGATGTCCTTGCAACAAATTCAATAGGCGGGACATCCAAATCCCCTCCGATCACAAGATCAAAGAAGAGGATAGGGACAAAAGCAGAATAGTCTCCAGACCCCAAATTTTATCCAAGGAAATACTCAAGAGACTCACCTTCTAAGAGACCCAAACAGACGGGGAGTGTCTCAGAGTAGCTACCAATTCAGGAAGATCCCCTTCAAGAGGGTGAGGATAGGCAGATAGATCAGCCAAGACCTCCTTTGGCTCTCCCTATCTCCACCACCCTTACGCCTATTTCCTTTGCCATGGTAGCTACATCCCCACCAATAGTGGACATCTTGGTCCATCTTGCCTCCTCTCCCCCGACGAGGCCAATAATAATGATTCACTCTTCCTCCACCGAAACTACTCCGCCTTCCTCCACCACCATGTCACCTACTACATCACTGCCATTAGCAACAGTGACAACGCTAATGCCCGTACTAGCATTACCAAAGGCTTTCTCACATCACATGTAGAATGTCCCCTCTGAAATTTCTCATATCTTTCTGGATTGCACCATCCAAGCTACCATAGCACGGGTCCTCTCCAGTGCTACACCTTCGCAACCTCCAACAGGACCACTAGCAATGGAGGCCACAATGTTAATCTCTGAAGAATGGGAGAGGCAGGAGAAAGAAGCCTCAAAGGCAATGGAGGAGGAAGCCGATGAGTACCATGAACACCCAAAGTATGAACACTAGAAAATTGATAGGGTGGTATATGAGGAAGAAGGAACGAGGTCTTTCGAGAGTGGAGATGAAGAGGAGGGTGCAAGTAGTAGAACTATTGTGCAAACCTTCAATGATGATCTCAAAGAGGAAATGGTCAAACAACTAAAGCATGATGAAGAAGAGGTAGAAAGGTCACCTCCTAGAGAAGAAAAAGAAGGTGGCAGGATAGTTGGAGGTTGTGCCACCTCCTTACGAAGAGGAAGGAAATGTAGAAGAAGAAAAACATGAGGATCATAGGCATGAGGACAAACACACTTAGGAGGAGAAAGGGAAGGAAATTGAGATAGAGGAAAGTCTGAGAGGGAGATTGACTACTAAGCCTCCCATCCAATGCCTCACATTCATCCAAGAATATGATGAGGAAGAAGGAGACAACACCAAAATGACAGAAAAGACTCCCACAGGTGAAAAAATGGAGGTCCAAACAGGGGAAGGTGAGGGTGATCGAGAGTCACCAAAGGGAAAGTCTACCATGCCTAAATGGCTAGAGAGGTAGCTTGAGAAGAGGACTCTTTCCCTAAAAGATCCAAGAGCAAGGCTAGAAGCTATCATAGCCCAAGCACAAATCTCAACCAAGAAGGAGAAGAAGCCTAAAGTTAGGTCCAGGGTAATGATAGATGCTTCCGGATCCAGAACAATGTAGATAGCAATGCTGGTGGTAGGCAAGGAGGGAGTAAGTTATAATGTCTCCACCATTAACTTGGGGACTGTTAAGGTAGAACATCTTGAAGAGTCAGTAGCTACGGTGATGCACTTAATACAACAAGATAAGGTGTCGAAAGATGAACTTAAAGCACAAGTAGCCGCCTTGATGGATTACATCCAACAATGGTCTTCAGTGGATGACATGCCTACCACGTCCGCAGCTCCACCCCAACAACTATCCAAAGAACAGATTGACAAACTGGAAAAGAGGAAGAACTTGGATAAGACTACAGAGAGCTGGTTTCGACAAGTCTTGTACGTCGAGAACATGGGTATCAGTCTAGCTATTCAAATAGCCAACAAGTTCTTAGATTTACAGCAGGCCCTAAGGGAACCAAGAAGCTCTACACCAACTTCCTTGCAACATATAATTCCACCTATCCAAAGATTGAGTTTATTCTCTAGCTACCAAAGGCCACGTGGGAAAAGGAGCTCACATTCAAAAGGGAAAACCATTGGTTTGTGGATGTGTGGAAGTGATATTTTGATAAAAGGAGGGGAAGACTAGAGCAGATAGTAGATAAGGTGGATCTGGATATCGAATGGGTCAAGGAAATCAGGTTGGACTATGCCCAATATTTGAAGCTAGTAACAATATATGACATGCCCACGGTGCAAATGGATCCAAAGAAAATAAAGCCTTATTTCAAGAATAAAATGGAGGATGGGATGTCTGATGAGATAACTGTAGATTTCATGAGTTTTTTCACCCGTTGCTTTTCCTAGTCGGAGCTGTTCAGAGATCACACCGCAAAGTATGACGAAGATTGGAAAAGACTTGATGACAACTCAAAAGAATGGAGTTATTAGATGCTACAGTCTGAGATCATAGAGGTTGACAAACTCCAACCGGTGATTCTGAAATTTATGGCATATGCATCTTTGAAGAAGCATGAAGACAATAAAAAGAACAATCACCAAAAGACAAAATGATGCAGTGTTGTCACTAGATGACGAAATAGGGATATGGAAAAAACTGTATTTTAAATTATAATATATTTGGGGGTAGGTAGAACCCTAGTTTGTAGTGAATATGGCCACACAATGAGATTGAATCTTGGCCATTCGTTCTACTTTTTGGGCACTATAAATAGGGGGTCTACTCTCATTTCCAAAGAGAGTTGAGTTGTTGTAAAGACATGCTGCTGAAATTTATATTGAAAATACAATGACTTGGTGCATTTTCTGAATTCTTCACATGTTTCATGATTCAATCTCCTTAGTTAGATAATTTATTTAGATTTACATTGTTGTTTTAAGCTAGATTTAAAATGCTTAGATAGATTCTGATAATGTTGTTCTGTAGTTATTAAAATTGTTGATGTGTAGATGCCCTCCTAGTCCACACTTTTTGTTGTTTGTTGTTGGTAGATGGTTGTGTAAAGTTAGTCTGGGCTTGAATTCAAAGTTGTCCCTTACATTTTATCTTTGTTCATGCATATATATGGTGAATGAATGGTGAAATATCTGCAGGCCTTAAACTGTGAGATTTCTAGTTAAGTGAAATTTTGTTTGAAGGAAGTTGTCCACGGCAGGAACTCCATGATTACTATTCATAGTCAGTTGTCAATCTGGGAAACTTCTCTCTTCACTGCTCTTTTTCTTTTTTTAAGAAACAACCTATGCTAAGGTTCATTGCACATTGTAAAGCCAAACTTAAAGAAAACACTAAAGTTTTAGATTATTGTTTGAACCTACGAAAAATTGCACTGTAACTCCCATCTTAGAAACTTCAAAATTTAAGATCCACTTCACTTCCAGCTACGTAAGTCTGCCCTATGATTACAAGAAAAATCACATCAAACATCAACTAAGGAATTCCATGCAAGTCATGACGTGACACTCGAGAGACCTTGGGGAGATTTTCAGCAACTTGTTGTTGGAGAATTCCTTTCAAGATGGGTAGTGTACATATGCACTGCCTATGTTGAGAAAGTGTACAAAACACCCATCAACAAAAGTAATTGACATGTTTCCTTAGCACAAACTCAGCATATAATTTTTGGAGAAAATACTGAGGGACATCAAGATTTTTGGTGGGTGGTTTATCAAAAACCATCAACCAATGTCTCCAAAAATTATCTAATATGCCTCTATGGGTGCACCATTTAATTAAAAATTTTATTTTTCGCACATTAATAGGCTGTCTTGTTCTCTGATCGATGAATAACTGGGCTAATTGGGATTTCTCAATATCAAGTTCTTTCACCTCATCATATGATAAACCATCAGCATAAAATTGTCTTTGTTCCTATCACCATTATACAAATCTATTATGTTGAGTTGCCAAAATTTCAACATTTGAAATGATTGTTTTTGATAAAGGGTAAAACGGGTTTTATAGGGACCCAAAACCACAAAGTATACAACAAAAAAGAAAAGAGAAGTCCAACATAAACAACCAGCTGCACAAAAGATAAAAACAGGAATAAGCTATAGCTCACCGCAAAAGACCAGAAAGGTCAAGCAAAAAAGCCAGCTGAAAAGTCAGCTAAAAAATGACACCAATTAACCCAGCGTCTTTAGGACATACTTTGTCTCAGCCTCCAGGTTCTTCATATCATGAACCCCCTTCTTAAAATTTTGAATCATATACGGAGTGGGGGAAACCTTCCTCTTCATGTTGGCCCTGGTTCTCTTAGAAATGCCAGCATCCACCTCCTGGTTTTTTTCATTGGTATCCTCCAGGTCAACCACCAGAGACCCCTGTTGGGCTTTGTCCAGCTTCTCGGTCATGGCATTGATAATGATGGCGTTGTGTCTGGCCATACGATTGTTTTGCTCAGCAATAATTTTGATAGTATTTTTCATTTTCTCCACCTCAATTTCAACATTTTTGTTCTTGCCAGCTTGGTATTGAATATCTTTGCTAAGACTGTAATTTTGATTATTTCCAGACTAATTTTCATGTATGATAGCTCATCGAGTGTCTCATAGATTCAACATACCTTTCTTAATTGATCTAAATTTCTATGAATAGACTCGTGTATTGTTGGCACATTTTGATTTGGAAACAACAGTTGCGGTGAAGGAGGATGTGGAGGGTTTTCATTTTCTGCAAGATCAAGGTTTTCATTTTGTGCGGGAATAGGGTTCTCATTTTGTGCGAGGTTAGAGTTTTCATCCTTTGCAGGTTTAGGATTTCCATATTGATCCATTTTAAACATGTTAACTAATAAAAATATTCAAAATTAAGAATGGTTTTAATGCAATAAAAATTACATCAAATTTACCCTATTTTTCACTGAAATTAAAAAAAAATGCAAAATGAATATAAATTGAATGAAAATTTAAAAATTCAAACATACCTTACAAATTTGAAATTTTTTGAGCTAATTGACCTCTAGTGAATGGATCCAAGTTGTTGAGTAGAAAAAACCAATGCACAAGTAGCTAAAATGAGCACTTAGGTTTTTCTTTTTGATTTCTGATGCAGGAAACAAATATCTATTTTAAAATGGATATCCATTTCCTAATTTATAGCTTTTTAAAAATATGGTCAGGTTTGAGACCCGACCATATTGAATTGGCGATGCTTTTTTTAAAATGTATAATATATATATATATATTATATTATAATATAATATACATTATATTATGTATAATATAATATATATTATATTATTATAATATTGTTATTATTATAATATAATATTATATTATATTGATATATAATATTATAATTATATAATATGAGTTGTCGAGTTTTTTTAAATTATAACACAGAAAACGAATATTCATTTTGTGTTTTATATTTTTTTAATATATGATCAACATTTTTTTCAAATGTATAAATGAAAAATTATAATATATATAATATATATTATAATATAATATAATATAGATTATATTATGTATAATATATAATATAATATATATTATATTAATTATAATATATATATATTATAAATAATATATATTATATTATATTATATTATATATATTATATTATTTATAATATATTTTATTATATATATTATATTATTTATAATATATATATTATATTATAATATTATAATATAATATAATATAATATAATATAACATTTTATAACATTATTATATTAAATTATATATTATATACTATACTATAATATAATATAATATAATATTATTATATAATAATATAATATAATCAGAAAATATAATAAATATAATATTATATTTAATATATAATATTTAGTATTATATAAATATTATAATATATTAAATATATTATGATATAATATTAAATTAACAAATGTTAGTAAAATGTTTTTTAATTCAATCCATATATGACAAATATATTTTAAAAATAATATAATATATAAAATAAAACAATTGGCCAAGGCAAGACCCGACAAAATTATAAACTCTAACATAAATTAAATGGATATTTGTTTAGAAAGAGATGTCTATTTAGAAATAGATATTTGTTTCTAACAAATATCCATTTTGGTTTGGTATTACCAAACCAAAATGAATATTGTAGTTGTGCCTGGAAAAGGTCAAAGGTGTGAATTTTGCATTTTTGGGCATGTTAAAAATGTCTTTTTTTCACATCGCCACTTTTTAGATCCCCATGGTCTTGCACAAACGCTTATAGTAAATCTTAGGAGTAACCTCGAAATTCAAATAATCCAAGTTGACATCAGATCTAGGATTCAAAATCATGAAAATCCCACCACAAACAAATTCAAAAAGGGGTATCCTGAGTGAGGAGGACCCATTCACCACCTTGGGAAAATGGGTCCTAGCACAATTTCCTAGGACCAAGTTTTGAGGGGATGAAATAACATCAAAAACCCTTTTCAAATGTGCCAAGAAATGGGTTTCCTATGTTAGAAGGACCCATTCGCCAGTAAAGGTGAATGAGTCCTAGCATAAATTTCTAAAACACCATTTTTTCCAATGTAAGTTTAATGGAATATAATTAATGGGTGTTGGGATGGATCCTTGAAAAATGCAATTAATAAGGCTTAGGTTTGAATTAAAGGGTCAATTAAGCTCAATTAATTAATTAAACCCTATATTAGTGTGAAATTAGAAGAAAACACTTTATAACACCCTAAATAATGCACAATTTTAGTATATTTTATTATTAAAAAGGACCCTAGATTCAATGTGAATGTGTACAACACATTACAAAACTAAATCAAGGAAACATTAGGTTCATTTGTCATTAATTATTTCCAAATGTAGGAAAAAGGGATACTTTTTCCATTAATATAGTCATAATGCTAGTAAAGAATGAGACGATTTTGTTGCACTACTACTTTTTCTTTCCCTTTCCTAGCTTCGACTATCAGAGGTGGTGAGATAATGCATTGGAAATTTTCCTGATCAGGATCTCGATTGGTTTCTTCATTCAGATCAAACCCAACCTCTTTATCATAAATTTCCTCAAATTCATTATTAGTGGGGATGGTGCCACACAAGGGGATTGTTTGCTTGATCTCTTGCTAATATCTCTAGAAATTGGTTGCTTTCCTTTTGGACCACCCTAAGGTAATGATTGTAAAATATGGAAATATAAGTACTGAATAGATATCATGCACAATTTAATGTAAATATATAATGAAATATTTTCAAATCTATGATAATGATGGTAGTGTAGTATAAGTACTTGTCAGATGTGATTAAAATAATATCACACATGTGAGGTTGATTCAAAAGTATTTGTAGTATGATATTGATTTGACAAGAGTTAATTACAATGTTTGGTTAAATGAATGGAAGGCTAGCATGCGTAAAGAAATGAAGTGGATTGTATGGATGATGGGATATGAAGTGATACTTTGAATCCTTGAAATTTGAATTGGAAATGTGGAATAGAATGAGCATGTTGAATTTAATTAATATGATAGGATTAATGTTGCATGTATGAGAAAAAAAGTGAAATGAAAGGTGATGAACTATAATTAATGTAGTGCAAACTTTTAAATTCTCTTATAGATAGTGTTGTGGGCACCTTCTGCAACAGGTCCTGAACTAAACTATGAAAAATCACATGTATTAAGCTATAGGTCCCTTCTAGAATAGGTCCCAAACTAGATTATAGAAACTTTAATACATGAACCTACAAACCCCTTCAGTAATTTGAAGCATTCATTTAAGAAGATTGTGAATCATAGTAACTGTGTACATGTGTGCATAAAGTTGTGGAATAGTAATTTATACCTGAGTAAATTTAGGAGATGAATTGTGCATATCATCTATTGAGGAACTATTAGAATCAATAATATCTAGTACTGAGGTGTTATCTTGTGATTGATTGTCTATATCTGAACTATTATTTTGACCATATAGATGCATTAGTGAAAGAAGAAAAACATTTTTCTATGATGTCTATTTTTATATCTTCAATCTATTTCCATTCAATAGCAATGGAAATCTAACTACATTTGTAGTTTGTAACTTGACTACTCCATTGGGAAATACCTATTGAATTTCATAGGCTCCCAACAATCTAGTTTGTAACTTTCCCTTGTGTTCTTTGTACCTTGAATCATATAGTAAAGCCTAGTCACCTAAAATGAACTATTTGGTCTTTATAAAATGATTATGCTATTTAGTTCTTTATTTCTGAATGATCTTTGTATGATGGATGGCCTCCATTCAAAATTCATCTAATCTATTTAGACTATGTAACCTTTTTTTTTTGCTTATGTCAAATCCATCCCTAAATCCATTATTGTCCTAAGTGTCTTGTAATCAAACTTTGTTGGTAAAACTATTTTTTTTACCATAGAATAACTCATCAGGTGTGAAACCTGTAGTTGTTTTCCATGTTATTCTATAGGTGCACACTACTTCAGGTAATCTTGAGGCCTAGTCCTTTCTATGAATTTGCACTATTTTGGTCAAAATATTCTTGATCTATTTGTTTGTATACTCCACTTACCCATTGGCTTGGGGATGATAAGGTGTTTATTTTCTATGTCTTATTGAATATTCATTAACCAATTGATAAATAAGGTCAAAACTAAACATATGAACTTGACCAGTGAAAATTTCCCTAGGTACTCCATTTTTTGTAAAGATGTATTCATAGAAGAACTTAGCTACATTTCCATCTCTTGCAAATTGCAATGCTTTGACTTCAACCCATTTTTTCAAATAGTTTGTGCAAACGAAAATATATTCTTTGTTACTAGAGCTTGGTGAAATTAGGTCAATGAATTCAAGCCATCTTTTTTCAAATGGTGCTAGTGTTATTTCTGGTTGCAAGGGAATTTCATCTATCCTTATTGGTTTTCCTATTCTCTGATATGTGTCACATCTTCTGGTATACTTCAGTGAATCCTTGTGGAGAGTTGGCCAATAGTAACATGTGGTTAAGATCTTAAATCTTGTCATTTTAATTGAAAATTGACACCCAGAGGGATCATCATGGAAATATTTTAGAATTTTGAAGGCATCATCCTCTCTTATACATCTTCTCATGATATTATTTGGACCAGTGTATAACAAGTAACCAACTACCCAAGAATATAGAGATATTTTATGCACCAATTGTCTATTTTCTCTGGGAAAGAAATGTGATGGTATCTACCATGCCACTAGGTAATTTACAATATAAGTAAACCATGGTGTGTGAATAGTAACAAAAAATAAATTCTCATCTAGAAAAAATTCATCCACAACACACTCTTCTATTTATGTAGGCAACCTAGATAGAAAATATGCCACCACATTATCTTTCCCTAGCTTATCTCCTAAATTGTTATATCAAACTCCTATAGGAAGAGAAACCATTTGAATAGTCTTCCCCCAACTACATGTTTTTTCATCAAGTATCTTATGGTTGTATGGTTTGTGTGAATAAAGACTTGATAACTAGTGATATAATGCCTAAACTTATTGATAGCATAAACAATTTCCAACATATCTTTCTTAGTGACAATGTAAGTAAGCTCAGCTCCTTGCAAATTATTGTTGATATAGTAGATGGTATATTCCTTGTTCCCCTCCCTTTATCCCAAGATTGCTCCTATGGAAAAATATGAAGCATCAGTATGTATATGGAAAGACAGTGTCCAACTTTCTCCCTTAAGATAGGTGGTTGTGTCAAAGATATCTTAAATTCTTTAAAGGAATGTTTGCATTCTATAGTCTATTCAAAGTACATTTCTTTGGTGAGTAAGAAAAATAAGGGTGTTGCAATTTTATTTAAATCTTGAATGAATCTCCTATAGTAGTCTGAATGTCTCAAAAAGTTCTTGACATCTTTTTTCCTTTGTGGCACATGAAGTTTAGAAATGATTTCAATTTTGTTGGGATCAATGATACATTATGTTCTTTACACTTTTTTAAAACCTTTATGTATTGTTGAGTGCATCTTCATAGGCACGTAGATCCATATTTATTCAAGTCATCCATGTAGATTTCCATGGAATCATGAGCATAGTCTAAAAGGATACTTAGCACTACCCTCTAAAAAGTTGCTAGGGAATTACATAGTCCAAAGGGAAGAACAAAATAGGCAGAGGTACCCCAAGGGTGTGAAAATGTAGTTGTATCCTAGTCCTATGGAGGTATCTTTATCTGGTTATATCCACTAAACCCATCTCAGAAAGAGTACTTTCTCCTTGCTAAGGAATCAAACACTTCATCAATGAAAGGTAGGGGGAAGTGATCTTTTCTTTTCTTTCTTGGTCAGCTCCCTATAGTCCACACGTACCCTCCATTTTCCTCCTTTGATAGGAACAATGACTAATGGAAATGACACCCATTAGCTATCAAAAATGGGATAAATGAAGCTTGCATCAAGTAGCTTTTGTAACTCAATATCGACTATTCTCTTTTATGGAACCCCTCAGAAAATTTTCTTTGGTTCCATGTTTGCACTTGCAATACTTGGCTTGGACCTTCATTTTTGACTTAGGGTTATGTTCCTCATCATTGTTTTAGGGTTTGTATTTCCAAAACCCTTCAAAATTGACTTTTGAGTCTAAACATCCTTGGAAGTTCTATTTCTACATGACCCGATGCTCCTAATCTCTGATTGTCTAAGTTACCTCTTATGCCATCAGAATCATTATTTTCATTGCCCCCCTAGTCTTAGGTTTGTCAGTCACGAAATTCCCTTTTCTCCACTTAAATTCTTCATATGATGGGGCTTGAATTTCATTTTTAATTCCTTAAAGTCTTAAGTTTTCTTTCCTAAGGGTCAAATTCCCATTGGCCTAGTAATGGCCTCCTTTTAAAGTTAACTTTTGTGGCATGTACATATTTTGATTATGTAATGATCGTTTGATCATCCTAGGAGAATATCGACTATTCCTTGCACACCTGCCCTATTTTATTGTTTATTAAAATATTTGAATGGGTTGGCAGATAGTTTCCATGTGTCACATCAGGTAGTGGGACCAATTCTTCCATAAGGTTGACAGGTGAAGCTTGGAGGGAGATCAATAGTAGATATTTTGACACATGTGCTCATCTAGGTTGTTCCCCATTTTCCCGTTTGTACTTTTCTTTAAGGAGAATTAATCACATGTGCTAGTGGGTGATAAACACATGTAGCCTTTATATGGTGGGCTCGATATCTTCTTGTGATTGGAAAATGGCTCTAAAGGAAATTTCTATGGTGATTGTTGGGTCACATGGTCAATTCTCCACCATCCCTTGCCACCCCGCTAGATTTTATTTAATACTTATAAAATATCATGGGCTAGCGGGCAATCTGACATCTGTTGCTTCATGGAGGGACCCACCAGGCTTTGGGGATGACATATGCTTTGTATGGATGGATATCAATAGTTGATGATGTGTGACATGGGTCAATCCAGACTGCTCCCTACCATCTCATTAGTGGCCCACTTGTATCTCCAATTTCCTAGTTGGAAAGCAAGCGACTACCACGTGGAATGTTTCAAAGGCTCTGATGGACTCTAGTGGAGACAAGATGCTATTAAAATATTGACCGAGACTATTCTAAGATAAAAAATGATACCAAACTAGAACCAACTCTTGTGCACACATATGAGATTTGGGAAATAATTTTGATTGTGGCCATCAAATTTTTCAAGTTTTGGTACACATGAGAAGGTGAAATTGAAGTAAGAAAAATTTAAAGCATGATCGCTCCCTACTGTCTTACTGTGATGAATTACAAGTAAATTAATTCCCATGGGCGAGTGGGTAAATGTGACACAACAGGTTTTTTTAAATGCTACTTGTGTGTGTTTAATGTGCATCCTAACTGAATGTCTATCTCACTTGAGTTTTCTAATTATGGAGAAGAATCAAGCATACGCATTTAATTTTTTCAGAATTAATCATCTTGATTGATTATCCATTGATTTATCTCAAAGTATTTGACATTTTAGGTTCAAAATCAAAGTAATTGATTACCAACGCTCTCATACAGGCTTTCTTGGAACATTAATGCAAAAACTCCCCAGTTACTCTATTTAGTGAAGATTTCTTACTTGTTATTCTCACCATTTGTTGTTTTTGAGAATTAAGAGTCTGGGAGTAAGTGTGTGAAGTGTTCTTAGTGATTGCAAAATTTGAGCTAGTTATTTCCACGTTAAGGTAGGTGTGTCTATCAGCCCAATCTGAAGCTCCAAGAGACTCAATCCTCTCGAGTCTCAGGGTGACTTTATCTAGAATGAACTAGATATGGATGAAGTCCATGTGACTCTGAAGAAGAAAACAAGGGTTGATAAGAAGTCTGCATGGGGTGTTCTCAAGCATTGCTTATCATCTGAGAAGCTAAATTATCTATAAGGAATTGGTCAAGGGTAAGGAGAAGAAAATTTATAGGCCTGAGAGGGAAGCTGCAAGAAGGAATGAGTATCATTGGGCTTATATGGGATTCCATCATTCTCCCATTCAAGTCTTAGATGATTCTTCTAGTTGTGGAGCTTAAACTAATTTTGGCTTCTTCTAGTATCTCATGGCCATGACTGATTTGATTGATTGTGAGGACGAGGTGGTAATGGCTACTCCACTTTCAATAAGGACACCAAGCGGGTGTACTTACTTTGTTGATGACAAGGAAAAGTAGCACCTCGTTTCTTTTCTGAGTTGGTGCTCAGTTTTTGGTTCTTTGTGTTGTCTAGTTTCCTTTTGGTTGGTTTGTTGTGATATGGCTTTTAGTTTAATTATTCCTGTTGTATTGATGGTGACACTTTCTGGTTTGGTGTGAACTTGCATGTTTTTGGTGTTGTGATAGCAACATCTTTTGGAAGGCTTGTGGGTCTTCTTTGAATAATATTTTTTGGGGTTTTTCTTTTTGCTTTCCTTTGTCCTAAAAATGATTGCTTGTAACTATTTGGGGAATATTTTCACATTCTAGTGAAATTCATTTTGAAATGAAAGTGAAATGAAATGTGTAATTTAGCCTAATGCTTGTCGCTCCCTTGTCTTATAAAATGGATTTCAAGGCTGATTATAGGAGAGGTCAGTGGGTATTTTTTTCTTGGAAGCTGAGCCACTCAAAGATAGAAGAGAATACCGAACTCTCTGGTAATATGTTTTAGTGATGAAGCTAGTCGATATATACATAGTTCTCTAATAATTATAGTGATAACATATACAACTGAATGGTATAAAGTCTCTAAAGTCCTCTCTCCTATGTACAAATTATACATACTATGAATGATTTAATCAATGGTTATCTTATTTTCCTCTGTTGGTTTCCAATAGATGTATTTTTTGTTCTTTCTTACCAGTTCAATGAATGTATATAAATTCTTGATAATATTAGTAGGTTTGATATAAGTCGTGTATGAGGATGCTAGTAAGAAGTAAATGGTGGAAATATCAAGTGGGAATAGTGTAATGCAATTTTTTCAAGGCTTTGGGTGTTATCATGTTTAAAAATTGTTATCTAATTATGTGGGTATTAGGTCTGACACCATTCCAAGAATATGGCACTAGTTTGAGTAAATTAATTATGTTGCAATTGTGGTTACCAATTCTACAGCTGATCAAAAAACTTAAATCAACTTATTTATCAATGTTATTGTGGGTGTGTATGAAATTTAAGGAATTACAATTTCTCCTATTTGAGTTAGGCACTGCAATGATGTTTAGGGTATTGTGTCTATCAAACATTTAAGGAGAATAATCTATTTACTCTATTTTTTATACCTAGACACACTAGTATTTATAAACACATTGTTGGGGATTACCCTCCCGGGTTTCACACAGCCCAAAGTGCAGGGGAGAAAAGGTTACATATAAAATCTCCCATGTGTTGGACAATCCTTGCTTTTACTAATAATTGAGTTTTGGAAAGCTCATAGGTAGCATGTAAGATTAAGTTTGGTTCATAGAAAATAACCAATAGAAATGGTGACTCTATTGGGGAGAACTTTGGAATTTGGTTGTAGACTATCTTGTCAAAGAGTCATGTTAACATCTTGAAATATTATTTGTAACCAGAGGTTGAAAATTGTGGAGTCTTATTTTCCCATCCGAGTCACCAACAAAATGGCGACTCTGCTAGGGACTTATTTGAGAAAACCCTTATAGGAGATCATTTTTTCTTGATAGAGTCATGAAGGTTGTAAAATTAAAATTTCTCACTAAAAGTGGGTGGCAACTCCAAAGAAATCTAGGCCAGTGAAAATTGCTTGATGAAAAGGAAGCTTGAAGTGAAATGAACTAGTGAAAGAAACTTCATATTATTGAAATTTGATCCCTTATAAAAGAGGTGGTGACTCTATGCAAATAACCCGACAAAGCATAATTTAGAATATCTACAAATATATCCAGGTATTTTCCCATGTTTTGGTTTGCAAGAAGAAATAAATTTGTATGAAATCCATTCTAAGAGATGTGGAAGAAATAATATGTTCCCTATTAAGTGAATTAATCACTAGGGAAGGGAATGGTGGTGGTTGTTTTGCATACTTCTAAGGTGAAACTGTAATATCTAAATTGGGTGGAAGAATTATGCTTATCTCTTAGATTTTCCTTTTAGAAAACTTTAAAGCCTAAGTATATTTAAGCTGTGCATTTTTATAATCATGATGAGGCGGTTTATTATCTACTATGAAGTTGGTATTTTATGATTGAATAAAGATACAAGAGAAATGTATCTTTCCCATATATTTCCTTATGGAACATCAAGTAAAATCATGTTGGATATGCAACTCCTATCATTCCCTCAAAAGAAGTTCTCTATTGAGAGATAAAATCCATTAAGTTTTGGTGATATTCAAGGTTTTCCTAACAAAATTCTTGATGATATTAGGAAATATTTACCAAAATTTACAGGAAAAAATTCTTAGTTAGCCTCTAAACACCTAAATGCATTCATAGATTTGGTGGGTGATTTTGAGATAGATCATGAGGATGTTGTCATGAATATTTTTAGTCGGTCTTTAAAAGAAAATGCTAGAGACTGGTTCTCATATTTACCATTGTAGACATAAAAAATATAATGATTGACATCGTGCACCTGATCCCGACTTACTAACATTGTTTCTTCCTAAATCATCCCTCGGTCTAACCGTTTAATCAAATTCCCCTATCTAATTAAATTTATCAATATTCGTCTCTTAATTAAATAAATCATTTTGTCTAATTAAGTCACTTCTCTTGTTAATTAAATCAATCCATCTAATCGAATTATCCCTATTTAATTAAATAATCAATTTATTTGATTAAATCTATAAAGTCTATCCATTAAATTAAATAAATTAAAAACTTATTTGATTTAATCTAACATCATCCCTTTTAATTTAATAAATCAAAATCCTTATTTAATTAATCTCTTGTCATATTCCTCTCTTATTTGATTTAAATAAATCCATAAATCTAAGTCAAATAAGTCACATCATCTAATCTCCTGTTAAATTAATTAACCTTGATTAATTTAATCTCATCTCATGTCCCATCCTCTAGATAATGCAATTTGCACATGAAAATAGATTTAATTCATTTATTAAATCCCTATTTTCCCTCACATGGCATCTTTTTGGAATATTCTCTCAATTTGAATTCAAAAATTCCAAGTCAACATGTACATCCAACAAGGCAATAAATTCATCTTACATGTCTTTTTCCTTGAGCCAAGTGGCATTTATTGCATTTTTCCCTTCCCTCTTACATGTCATTTCAACAAATTTGAATTTCAAATATTGGCATTTATTGGGACAAACCCCAAAACTTGCACATCCCTCATCCATTCATAGCTTGACAAGTGGCACCATATCATTGGATGAAAGTTAGTCCCACATTGCTCAAATTTGGGCTTTCATCCATCTTGAAATCCTATAAATGAAAGGCTCATATCCTCATTTGATCATCCACAAACATTGCAAAGTTACCATGCTAAAATACTTAGCCATTTTCATCCATCATTTGAATTCTTAGCTAGTATTTTTGCAGATTTGGCTTGGATTTCTCATATTTTCATCAAAAGTGGATCAACAATCTCTTCAACTTTTGAATCTTGCATCATAGGATTTGGGAAAGGGCCAATTTTCACATCAAATTGGCACCAACTCCCCCATGGGATCAAGTGTTTGCTATTTAAATTAGGATTTCATCTTTGGTTTATCATTTTTATTGTTTGCTTGTTTATTTTCTTTCCTATTTTGAGTTTACAAATGGATTCCATGGGGAATCCTTGTTTATACTTGCAATATCTAACTTAAGGTGTTTAATCTCTTTTTTTTGTAGGTACATAGATTGGGGGTTCACAACCATTCTATTATGTAGCTTCATGGAATGATTTGATGATAACATTTGTGGAGAAATTTGGTGTGACGATTAGTCCAAGTGCAATAAGAAAGAGGTTTATGGAAATCCAAAAAGATGAAGAAGAGTTGGTTCCTTCCTTTAACCTCAGATTCATGAAAGTAGTAAAAGATATTCCTAAATACTTGAGAGCTAATGATGTAGAGTGTTTGATTGTGTATCTTGGTGCTTTTGAAAATAAGATAAGTTATTTGATAAGAGATAAGGAACCTAAAAAATTATAGTAGGTATATCACACTGCTATGGATATTGAAAACATTATGAAATTCTCGATGATGAAGGGATATATGGATGCAAGTGTTTGTTGTCTAGATGAAAATCATGAAGAAATAAAAAAGGATGATTGATGCAATGGTGTTTTTTATGTCTCATTTTTTCCATTATCACAACATATTGATCATGAAGAGATTCAGAATAGACTTCAACAATGTTTAAGTAATGATGATCAGGAGTTGTTAATTCAAAGGTTGTCTAGCATAAAGAAACATTAGGAGGAATTTCCATATGAGTTGTTAGCAAGGTTTTTAGATTCCTTGTTGGAAAATCCTAAAAGGTTACGACCTAAAGATTCAATATGCATTAACATATTATGTGACATTTATGAGCTAGGGCTCACTGCCTTGCCCAAGTAATTGAAACCTCAAGATTTTGATCAGATAATTGATTGGATCAGAATTGTTGTGGATGCTAAATATGACTACGAACAAAAAATGATGTCTCAGAGTGACAAGGGTGTTCAATTTATTGACAAAGATCAAGGGTTCACCTGAGAAGTGGGTAGGGATGTTTCTGAGAATGAATGTTTGCATAATAGTATGGATGATGATATTGTCATACTTGCAAATACTATTGATGTATCTCTGAAGACTAATAACTAGGATAGTGAAGATGAAAATTATGATTACTCTCATGAGGAATACAAACCTTTTTGTGAGGAAAAATTGAATGCATCCTTCTTGCCTAAGGAATATGACTGTGTTAATGCTCATGAAAATTTTCCCTCACCAGTAGATAAACATATTTTATATGATGGATTCATGCAATGCAATTCAACTATTTTAGGATTGGAACATCCTGATGATCTATTATTGGTGATGAATTTGAAGACAAGAATATCTCTACTCATAATCTATAACCTGAATTTAGTGATGGGATCGGTAATGCTAGTTAACAGGGTCCTATTTCTGAATGCTTATATGAAGAAAAAATGGGATGTACAAATTTTATGATAGAGCTAGACATGATTGTTTTTAGCCAAAGTCCCACTGAGGAAGGAAATTAAAAAATCTAGTTGGTTAAACATAAGCAATGTTCAAGTGGCAATCAGTCTTCCACATATGAGTTAACAAACCTATCACTTAATGGTGCACTTGAATACCTTATTATCGATCATATCAAATCTAAACAAGTTGATCAATCCTTTGAAACATTTTGTTTCAAGTTGAATAGTAAAGAATAGGGAGAACTAAATTATGAACCTAAAATAGAGATATATTTTTTTGCCTGGGATGGTATGGATAATGCTCTTTATGGAAATGGCCCTGATTTAAATCAAAACAAAAGTACTAAGGAGTCTTGTGAATCAATTTCTTAGGGAAATGTAGCATTTGGCAACATGACTAGTTTGTGTTGCTCTAATAAATGTGAACAACAACTTTAACAAAAGCCCATGTATGAATGTTTCTTATTCATCACACAAAATGAATATTTTATTTTCCCTTATAATGATAGTGATCAAGTAGATTATGAATGTTTCACTTTCCCTATCCAATTAAATGGGAATTTGGTGGAGTACAATTGAAAGTTAAGTCAGATAGATAACTTCATTAATCATATGTTTTAGTTAATGATTAATCACAATTTATAGCTAGAAATGAATAAGAGTAACAATAATAAGTTCATAATGGCTAGGTCCAATAAAAAAGGCATGATTAGGGGATGGGAAATTTATGGGAATATTTTCATCCTTAGCATGATACAAATAGTGGAAAATAAGGTTTTTGACAGAGGCAAGTATCATCCCAAATTTTAGTGGCTTGGGGCCACCAACTAAAGTTGAAGCCCGATTAGATTGTAGGGTGCATATTGAGAACTTGCACCTCAAAGGAAGGCTTCATACATGATAAGAGATTGAATCTCTTGCTTTAGTTTTTTGTAACTTATGTAAAAACTATACATATGTTGGTTGTTTTGGTCTATTCCACTTTCCTAGTTCGGGAAGGTCCCGGTTTTGTCTTCTTTCCTGGTGTACTTCACCTAAAATTCTTGGATCTCACCATGCCTAAGAGAGGCATGTGTCCCCAATAGGATCCAGTAATGGATCCCCTTAGAAAATTTTCTTTGGTTCCATGTTTTCACTTGCAATAATTGGCTTGGACTTTTATTTTTGGCTTAGGGTTATGTTCCTCATCATTATTTTAGGGTTTGTGTTGCCAAAACCCTTCAAAATTGACCTTTGAGTCTAAACAACCTTGGGAATTCTATTTTTGCATTGAGCTTATCCTCTCGGCCTCCAGTTGTCTAAGTTACCTCTTATTCCATTAGAATCATTATTTTCACCGCCCCCTGATTGTAGGTTTGTTGGTCACCAAATGCCCTTTTCTGCACTTAAATTCTTCATATAACGGGGCTTGAATTTCATTTTTAACACCTTAAGCCTTTAGTTTTCTTTCCTAAGGGTCAAATTCCCATTGGCCTAGTAATGGACCGATTTTAAGTTGAATTTTGTGGCATGTATATATTTTTGTTATGTAATGATTGTTTGATCATCGTAGTAGAATCTCGACCATTCCCCACGTGCCTACCCTATTTTATTTTTTATTAAAATATTCAGATAGGCTGGTGGGTGGTGGGACCAATGCTTCCATAAGGTTGGCAAGAAAAGCTTGGAGGGAGATCAACGATAGATGTTTTGACACACGTCCTCATCCGGGCCATTCCCCACATGCCCTTTTGTTTTGTGCTTTAAGGAGAATTAATCACATCACCTAGCAGGTGATAGAAACATTTAGCCTTTATGTGGTGGGCCCAATATCTTCTTGTGATCAATAAATAACTCTAAAAGAAATCTACGGTGATTGTTGGGTGATGCGGTCAAATCTCCACCATCCCTTGCCACCCCGCTAGATTTTATTTAATACTTATAAAATATTATTGGCTACCGGGAAAGATGGCATTTGTTGCTTCATGGAGGGACCCGACAGGCTTTTGGGATGACGTATGCTTTGTAAGGATGGAGATCACTAGTTGATGATGGGTAATGTGGGTCAATCTTGACTTCTCCCTGCAATCCCATTAGTGGCCCACTTGTATCTCCAATTTCTCAATGGGCAAGCGGGTGACTACCACATTGAATGTTTCAAAGGCTCTGATGGACTCTATTGGAGATAAGGTGCTATTAAAATATTGGATGAGACTGTTCTAAGACAAAAATGGTGCCAAATTTGAACCAACTCTTGGGAATGCATATGAAATTTTGGAAATACTTTTGAATATGGCCATCAAATCTATCAGGTGCTTGTACACATGGGAAGGTGAAATTGAAGTAAAGAAAAGTATGGGCTGATATTTTGAAGTTAAATCATGATCACTCCCCACTTTCTTACTATTATGAATTGCAAGTAAATTGATTCCCACAAGTGAGTGGGTAAATGTGACATGATGGATTTTCTTAAATGTTAAGTGTGTGGTTAATGTGCATCCTAAGTGAAATTCTATCTCACTTGATTTTTCTAATTATGGAGAAGCATCAATCACATGCATTTAATTTTTTCATAATTAATCATCATGATTGATTATCCATTGATTTATCTCAAAGTATGATCGATAACTGAGGTTCAAAATGAAACTAATTGATTACCAATGATCTCACACAAGCTTTCTTGGAACATTAATGTAGAAACACTCTAGTTTCTCTATTTAATGAATATTTCTTTCTTGTTATTCCTACCATTTGTTTTTTGCGAGAATTAAGAGTCTGAGAGTAAGTGTACGAAGTGTTCTTTGTGATTGCATAACTTGAGCTGGTTATTTTAACATTAAGGGTGGTATCTTTGTCGTGAGGAAATTTGATAATTTTCTTTATCAAGGAATGGTTAAGGTAAGTATGTCTATTATACCAATCTGAAGGTCTAAGAGACTCAATTCTCTTGATTCTTAGGGTGGATTTCCCATAATGAACTAGATATGCCTGAAGTCCCTATGACTCTGAAGAAGAAAACAAGGGCTGATAAGAAATCTACATGGGGTGTTCTCAAGCATGGTTATCATTTGAGAAGTTGAATTATCTTGGATGAATTGTTCAAGGGTAAGGAAAAGAAAATTGACAGGCCTGAGATGGAAGTTGCAAGAAAGAATAAGTACCACTAGGATTATATGGGATGACATCATTCTCCCATTGAAGTCTCAAATGATTCTCCTAATAGTGGAGCTGAAATTGATTCCGACTACCACCAATATCTCATGGCCATTATTGATTTGATTGATTCTGAGGAATAGGTGGTATTTGCTACTCCACTTTCAATAAGGAAACCAAGCAAGAGTACTTAATTTGATGATGAAAAGGCAAAGTAGCACCCCATTTCTTTTCTAAGCTAGAGCTCATTTTTTGGCCCTTTGTGCTGACTGGTTTCCTTTTGGCTGGTTTGTTGTGATATGGTTTTTTGTTTAATTATTCCTTTGGTATTTATGGTGAAACTTCCTAGTTTGGTTTGAACTTTCATGTTTTTGGTGTTGTAATAGTGATGTCTTTTGGAAGGTTTATGGGTCTTGTCTTACTAATAGTTTTTGGAGTTTTTCTTTTTTCTTTCCCCTGTCCTACAAATGATTGCTTGTAACTGTTTGGGGAATATTTTCACATTCTGGTGAAATTCATTTTGAAATGAAATGTGTAATTCAGCTGAATGCTTGTTGCTCCCTTTTCTTATAAAAGGGATTTCAAGGCTGATTATAGGAGAGGTCAGTGGATAGATTTTTCTTGGAAGGAGCCACACAAAGATAGAAGAGAATAGTGAACTCTTTGTTAATATGTTTTAGGGATGAAGTGAATTGATATATACATAGTTCTTTGATAATGATAGTGATAAAATTTACAATAGAATGGTATAAAGTCTCTACAGTTCACTCTCCTATGTAAAAATTATACAAACTATGAATGATATAATCAATAGTTATATTAGTTGTCTCTATTGGTTTCCAGTAGATGTATTGTTCTATTTTTACTTACCAGTTTAATGAATGGATATAAATGCTTGAATATAACAATAGGTTTGATATAATTCATGTATGAGGATGCTAGTAAGAAATAAATGGTGTAAATTTCAAATGGGAATATTGTAATGTAGTGTTTCCAAGGCTTTGGGGGTTATCATGTTTAAAAATTATTATCTGTTTATGTGGGTATTAGGTCTGACTTCGTCCCAAGAATATGGAATTTGTTTGAGTAAAGTAATTATGTTACAACTATTTTGATCAATTCAACAACTGATCATAAAATTTAAATCAACTTATTTATCAATCTTGTTGTGTGTGTATGAAATTTAAGGAATTACATTTTCTTTTGTTTGAGTTAGGCACTGCCATGAAGGTCAACCAAACCTTTAGGGTATTGTGTCTATCAAAAATTTAAGGAGAATCATCTGTTTACTCTATGTTTAATACCTAGACACATTAGTATTTATAAACACATTGTTGGGGAATACCCTCCCAATTTTTACAGAGACCAAAGTGCAAGGGAGAAAAGGTTCCATATCAAATCTGCCATGTGTTGGCCAATCCTTACTTTTACTAATAATTGAGTTCTAGCAAGCTCATAGGTAAATTGTAAGACTAATTTTGGTTCATAAAATATAGCCAACACTCTTAAAGAAGGGTTCCTTCTCATTTGGGGTTGTCTTATTAGCTTGAAACCATTATTTATGTAGATCCTATATGCAAAGTTCTAGATCAATTCCTTCCATATCATGGTAGTCCCATGCAAAGGCTACTGCGTGTTCCTACAACAGTGTGTTCAAGGAATTAAGTTGTTCTTTAGTCAATATATTGTTAATGTTCATGGTTTTACCTGAAATGATTTCCCATGTTTTGGATTTTGATAGCATAGATGAGAAATCGAGGAAACTAATGTTGGGAACACATTGTTGTGGTAAAATGGAAGGGAATAGTTGGGATACCTCTTAGATGAATAAATGTAGGTATAATAATCTACAATGGATCCTACAAACATGAAAGGTAGTCTTATTGCTATAGGTCTCTAACATAGTTATTTTGTATAATATGGTGCAAAAATTAATCCTCATCTTGGGTTCCTAACATAGGGTTGTGCTCTATTATCATGAGAGTTTAGAGTGAATAATGATCTTCTTCATCCAAGGTAGGTCATATAGTCTTCTCTGGGGTTTCATGAGGTTGGGTTGGTGGATAGAGAACCAATTTCTTGGTTACAATCCCATTAGATATTATCATGTTCACAAACCTACAACCTACGATTGCATCAACTATAGCTAACCATGGTCTACCTAAAATGAGTAGATATCCTTCAAGTTTGACCTTGGGATACAAGACTAAAATCTATAGGATACTCCCATGAATCTAATACAATGATTGAATCCTCAATGATCCCCTTAGGATTTACTGTTGACTTATCTGCCAATTGTAAAATAGTTATGTTGTGCATGTTTTGCACACATGCCCTGCCGTAGGGAGGGACACCCTCTTTTTTCTCTTGATGGCTCGTTCTTGCTCCTGTTGAGTCATTTTTTCTCTCACCTCACTTTGTGTTTCCTTTTTCTAGAGTCCAAGTCGGTCACATGCCTTAGAATGATCAAATTCTCCTTGACTAGATTTACCCACTTGATTTTCACTAAGTCAATTGCTTCCGAGGAAATTCCCCTACGGGTTTCCCTTTGCCGATCACCCTGACATCCTCCAAGCCTCGCAGACCCACAATTTTGGGTTACCTCATGCAGGTCACCACTCATGTTTTGCTGCTAAGCAATGGCCGACCCTTGACTTACACTTGCATGGAGGGCTTCACAATTAGTTTCTCCATCGGAGCCTTGACCAAGCATCCAAATCAGTGTGTGTTTTCACATCTCACCTAACCCAAGTTTTCCATACCAATAAATCAATGCATTCCATTAATGGAAATTTCCCTATAAATGCTACTCCCTACAATTCATTTCACCCAAGGTGTTCAAATTTGAGAAGAGAAACAAATTCCCCCCCCTTTTTTTCACTTTTTCCTTGCTCCTACTGACTTGTCCCTGCTTGCTTGCTTCAATTTTTCCTTCATTTTTTGACTTTGGGGACAAGTTTCCTATGGATTTTGGATGTTTTGTGGTGCCTAAGTGAATTGCCAAGGTTTCGTTGAGTTTCGAGAAGTTGGAAAAATTTCCTTACAGGCCACCGTTCCTCCATCGCAGACTATAGGAACTTCCTTGCGAGTCGTCATCCCTCCATCACCATCCACGACAACTTCCATTTGGGCCACCATCCCTCCATTGTTGTCTACAAGAAATTCCTTGTAGGCTACTGTGTGTAGGTTGTCGTGTGCTCATTGTCATTTTCAAAAGGGTGACAAACCCTTCGGCTTCCCCCTTCCAAATCTCCACATTTCCAACAAAGGGTACAAACTCCAAGCTTTCATCATCTAGGGCCCATAAAGTGAGTGTCTTCTCATGCCTAGAGTGGTTTGGATCAAATTTTCCATGTGTTTAGACATTGCATAAATTTCATTGCGGGTCATGTGCGGGTTGTTATGCGGTCATTGTCGTTATAAAAGGGTGGCAAACCCTCCAGTTCCAGCATCCCAAATTTACGCATTTTTCAAAATGAGTCAAATATTAAGGAAATATGTCTTGGCACACTTTCTACCCCTTTTCCCATGTGCTAAAATTGAAACAGTTTTGTGAAGTTGCAAGAATTTCCATGTGGGTCATTGTCCCTCCTCTATCATCCACAATAACTTCCTTGCAGGTCACCGTTCCTTCGTCACCATCCACAAGAACTTCCTTGTGCTCTAGTGTCCCACCATTTCCATTCACAGGAACTTCCTTGTGGGCCACCCTCCCTCTATTGCCATCTGCGGGAACTTCCTTGAGGGTCACCGTCCCTTTATTGTCATCTACGGGAATTTCCTTGTGGGTCGTTGTCCCTCCATCATCATCTATGAGAACTTCCTTGCGGGTTGTTGTCCCTCTGTTGTTGTCTCTGAGAACTTCCTTGTGGGTCGTTGTCCCATCATTGTCACTCGCAAGAAATTCCTTGTGGGTCGTTGTCCCTTCGTTGCCATATGCTAGAAACTCCTTATAAGCCATTGTCCCTCTATTTCCATTCATGGGAACTTCCTTACAGGTCGTCATTCCTCTATTTCTATCTATAGAAACTTCCTTGCAAGCAGCTATCCCTCCATTGTCATTCATAGGAACTTCCTTGCGAGTCACCATCCCTCCATTTTCATCTGCGGGAACTTCCTTGCAGGGCATCGTCCCTCTGTTTCTGTTCGTAAGAACTTCCTTATCGGCCACCATCCCTCCATTTCCATCCATGGGAACTTCCTTATGGGTCAACATCCCTCTATTTCCATCCATAGGAACTTCCTTGCAGGTTGTCGTGCCTCCATTGTTGTTTGCTGGAACTTCCTTGCAGGTTGTCATTCATCTACCATCCACAGGTCACTAGTTTTCTGCCAATCGTCTCACATCGTCTGTCTGCCATCCGCCACTTGTGGGTCTACCCATGTGGAAGGTTATCCATCATCCACTGTTCGTCGTCCGTCGTTTGTCATCCACCCGCCACCTGGCACCTATACCCCTAAACCCACATTTATGTTTCTAGTCCAAATGAGCTCCATATATGAATATTATGATCTTTTAATGATGCATGGATGGATCTAACAATGTTTTTGTAGGAATTGACTAACATTTTCCTTGATTTATGTATGAAAGCACTTACTGCACTTTGTTTATGTAGGATTTATGGAACTTACCACGGGTCCGTTGGGGCGACCCATTGAGAAAGCTAAACAAGGAAAAATCACATTGCTCCTATCACCATTCATTTTATGCTCACCTCTCCTAGCACCCATCAATAGAGTTGGCATTAGAAGGAGGCCTATGTCAAAGAAGTCAGTGAAAAAACTACAAAGGGTGACCTTGAAGGTAGAGGAAGGAGTTGCTTTATATTTTTCCTAAAACAATCATGATTTTTCAATGGTTGTCCCACATAATTTGGAGCAACATGTCTGCTTTTTAGTAACACAAATCTGCAAGAAGATTCATTTGATTAGGTGAAATAATGTTGCGAACACATCAAACAGAGGACAACCTTTAGTAGTTTCAGCTACACCAAGGATGGCAATCACTAAAAGACAAAATTTCTACAGTGCCAAAGTCACTAGATGACAAAATAGGGAAGAGGACAAAATAGCTTATTTTAAATTGAGAAATATTGGGGGTAGGTGAAACCCTAACTTGTATTAAATCTAAGCCACACATTGTGAATTAATCCTAGCCATTCATTTGGGATTTGGAAAATTATAAATAGGGGTTTGCCCCTCATTTATAAATGGCTGGAGAACTGGTATAAAGGGCAGTTGCAACAATAAAAGATAGAATTGCATGATTTTATGGATGTTCACTTTGATTTTTCTCATCTTGAATGCATGGTTCTACTTCCATGTTAGTTTCAGTGTATAGTTTCTTGAATGACTATTATAATGGTGTTGTTGTAGTATTTGATGAGATTTCAGCCCATACTTTTAGCATTTATTGATGAAAAACTACTGTACAAAGTTAGCCAGGGTTTCTTTATGTCATTGTTACAACTTAGTTCAATTGCATGTTCATGATGTGTATGTGCAATCTGAAAATCAACAGACCTTAGCAGATTGCACTAGTTTTGTGTAACCATAGGTTCCTCTTGGCCAAGAAAAACTTAGTTTGGGAAGTTTGTCTACTATAGCAGCCTCCATTATCACTGTTCATTCATAGCTTAGATTTAGAACAGCTTTCTCAACTCTTCCTCTTTTGCTTTTTTTCATTTACTCCTTTGTTAGAGTAGGATTCATAGCACCATGAAAATGTCAAACTTGGTGATTGAGGTGAGTTTCAGCTTGTTTTGAGTGGATAGTCACTTTTCATTCACTTCTATCACTTTGAAACTCCATTTGTAGATGTAGCTTCTCATGCTTTGTAAACCATAAAGGTCAGCATGTGATTACCAGCAAATCACATCAACCAACTAATGCATTCCAAGCATTTTCATGAACTAACACATGAGAGGCCTTGGGGTAGTGATTTGTAACTCATTTGCATATTTCTACCTTTCAAGAGAGGTGATGCACCTATGCATTACCTGCGTTGAGAAGGTGCAAAAACACCCATCAACAAAACTGGCACTAGAAGGAGGGCATGGATAAGGTTGAGGATACAAAGCTGAAAATTGGAAGTTGAAAAGAACCTCCAAGTGAAAATCTGAGATAGGGAGATCTCTTTATATGTTGGAAGTAAAAATAAAAAAAATTTGAAGGAAAACAAGAACTCAACAAAAAAAGAGCAGCATTTACAAATCAACTTCACTCAACTACATGTAAATTTGAATAGGAGATCAACCTGAGACCATTGTAGCAGTTTGCATTGGAAGGAAGGTATAGAATCCATGGCACTTGTAGCCGCAATGAATTAGAGTGTGTGACATTCTTGGATAGAATTGAAAGAGTCTTGCAAGGAGAGATTCCCTTTTGGGAAATATATCAGCCCTTGGCTCTGGCAGATCTAGAAGAGGAATTTTCTAACATGGAAGCCAAGGTATTCAAGGAGTTGATTCAAGAACACTTGGGCAGCAAGGATGGATTAAGATTGGAGGAAGTGTTAATGTCGAGTTGGTGCAGATTTCATAATACACCTCACTCATAACTCACTTGTTCATCATGTGTGGACATCATCATCCAAGTCGAAGGTAGTTTGAACAAGTTAGAGTAGCCAACTTGCAATGAAGGGGAGTCATCCCATGAGGTAGGAGAGCTATCAACATTTGGAGAACAACACATTGGAGTTGAACTAAGAAATTGACACAAGTTAGTGCTTGGACAATAGACACTAAGGCTGAAGGTCAAGAGGAAGGAGTTGATTTCCTTGGGACATCAAGAAGATTTGGTGAAAGTTCACTTAGAAGGGGATTAGAAAGCCTCTCCTTCATTGGTAAAGAGTAGCCTTCCACTCAAGAAGATGAATTGTTGGCAGTTGAAGATGAATGAACAAAGTTTGCAGCAGCATATGTTGGGACAACCAATATAGATGTTGAAAAATAGAGAGAATAAGTGGTTGAAAGCCTCGGGGCAACATAAAATGATGATGAAAGCATAAGTGAAATAAAATTATAAGACCTCTCCTTCATGAATGATAGTGATCAAGCATCTGAAAATGAGGATTTGGAGGAATGGGAACAACCACATGCCATGGTTGTCTACCATCAAACTTCCTTCCCAACTAATGATGAAGACCCAATGGTGGAAAGATACAATGAGCTTGTGTCAAGACTCACTAGGGATTGGTTAGAGCTAAGACACCAAGTGGAATTGGAAGTGTTATTGCTTCCAGGATGGTGCAATCTCCATGATTCAACACATTCTGAGTTCACGTGTGAACTATGCTAACAGGCCATTGAGCAAGTTAAAGAACAAGTGGGGCAGCCAAGTGCATTTCTTTTGTAGTTGCTTCAAGAATTGAACTAGAAAACCAAGAGCTGGAACCAAGTGACAATTTAGTTGAAAGTAGTCCTCAAGAAGGTGTTGGGATGGCAACAAAAGAGGAAGAACATAGTCCTGAGCCTTCAAACATGAAGCAAAGCAAATAGGGAGGCTATCCATCAGACATCAAGAGTCTTTTCCTCTTGAAGAGCATCTATACACCATGGATGATAGGTTTTATGGGGAGTCCCTGGAGGGAAATCACATAGTAAATCTTGGCCCCCTTGACGAGGTGCCCTCCATTGATGACTTTTTTCCATTAGGAGCTATACTTTGGAGGTATATGAACACTGAAGAAGAGTACATTTTAGAAGAAGGAAATGATGAGGATATACTACCTAAACCTCTAAATGGAAAAAAATCAGAGCTTCCAGATTGGGAGAGGAACTTTTGTTCGATCTACAGTGATAGTGAACAAGGGGAAATGAGTCAACGTCATGGTGAGATACATGAACTGCAGAGAGAAGAAGAAAAAGGTGGGGGTGTTTTGATGACTACCAAAAATTATGACATACCTCGCCAACTACAAGATGCAACTAGGAGTCTTGCCACCTTGACCATTGTTGATCATTTCTCACATTCAGAGAGTTGCAATGGGATGGATTGATTCATGTCATGTCCCTATGATATTGAACATCATAAAATTAAGATCAACACCTTGGAAAGGAGATAGGATGGAATTCTACCCCTTGAAGGAAGCAATCAAGTAGAGGTCTGGACTACGGAAGATCAAGAAGATGAAGTATATCTCCTCGAAGAATAGGCAATAGAGGTTGTGGGTCCCACTAGTGGCTTGGAAGAGGTGTTTGCTAGCTCATTCTCCAAGCCCTATGCAAGCCTAAGATAAAAAATATTTCACAATCCTGAACCACCACCCGAGGTTGCCAAGACAATGACTGATGATGTAGTGCTCACTGTTGACTAGCAGACATTGCCACCTTCACATGGTGACATCCAGGTTCTATATTTCCTTACTCCTATGAATACTTATAGTTGCATTTATCATTTTCATTATGAGAACAAGGGGAGACAAACATGCTTATGGATTAACCATGGGTTTAATGAATTACCTCAATTGCTGAATTTTCTTGAATATGTGATTGAATTTGAATGCTACATTAATAAACTTATTTTTTTGGAGTATAAAGATAAATCTACATGGCTTAGAACTATGATGATTTCCATACTACTTGTGCATGCATTATGAAAGCCAATGGGCATGAATGTCGATCTGCCTTTCGTAAACATCATTCTTTATCTTTGTATATAGCTCATTTCTTAGTAGTATAGGGTTCATGTATATACCTCACTTTCATACTTTCCTTAGGTAGTTGGTTTGTCATAGGTTAGTTTTCTTTAGGGTAGTTTTCTTGCTGTTTTCTTTTTCTTTCCCGCTTTGGTTAGTTTAGGTGTTTTCTTTTCATTTTCCTTTTGTTTGCTTCTGCTTTGTTGATGCTTTTCTTGGGGTCCCTCTACTTTTAGTTGGGCATGTTCATATGCACAAAAACCACTTCTTATTGCATTGGGGTTGTTCTATGTATTTCCTTGATAAAATTTAATCAAGTTTTTAGAGTGGATGGTGAGGGTCTTCTGTTAGTGTCAAGTGACTTGAATGTTTGATTCGAAGAGGATAAGTCATTGGTTGATCTGGTCTTGATGTATTCTAAAATATTACATCTTGCACACACCTTAAGAACCTCGAGGTCACCGCAGGTCCTTTGGTGAAGTCTAGTTAAGTGAAAAATCTAAAATTATGCTTCAACACCACCATGATTCTCAGCCCTGAGTGTGAGATCCATTGCTCACAGGTTGAAACAAAAGGAATTGAAAAGAGAAAAATTTAAAAAAAAAGAAGGAAAGAAAAGTAAGAAATTGAAAATCAAAAGAAAGAAATTCAACTTTTCATGGGGATATGAGGAACTCTATCGGGCCTATGGATGCCTGGCTAGAAGTAGAGCAATGTTTGAGAGAATCATAGTGACAACCTCATTGGTGCTATGGATACTTGACTAGAAATGAGGTAATTTCTCATATGCTTTTGGAGTTAGAATAAATCATGTAGCTTAACTTCACAGAGCTTAGGTTCTTGTAGCGGCTTAAGGATGTGAAATAATGCAACTGCACACACTCATATTTTTAGCATACCGAAGGTTGGCTCAACTAGTGGTTTTGATCCTTTGGTCGAGCATCTATTTTTTTCCCTAGCGTGAAGATCGGAACCAAAAATTTTGGGTTCATGATTCTATTTTGTCATCGAAATGCTCTAGAGCATTTCCCCAACGAGTTTCCATTTTTTTTGCATTGTTTGCACACATGCCCTGTCATAGGTAAGGAGCCCCTCTTTTTTGCTCTCGATGGCACATTCCTGCTCCTATTGTGTCATTTTTTCTCTTTCCTTGCTTTGTGTTCCCCTGTTCTAGAGTCCAAGTGGGTCACATTCCTTAGAATGATCAAATTCCCCTTGACTAGATTCACCCACTTGATTTTCACTGTCATTTTCTTTCACAGAAATGCCCCTATCGGTTTCCCTTTTCCCATTGCCTCACAAACCCATAACTGTGAGTTGCCACTCATGTTTCACTGTTGAGCAGTGGTCGACCCTTGAATTCCACCTACATGGAGGTATCCACACTTAGTTTCTCCGATCGAGCCTTGACCAAGCATCCAAATGAGTGTGGGTTTCCGCATCGCACCTAACCCAGGTTTGCCATACCAATAAATCAATGCATGCCATTATTGGCAGTTGGCCTATAAACACTACTCCTTACCCTTCATTTCACCCAAGGCATTCAAATCTAAGAAGAGAAACAAAGTCCCCCCCTTTTTTTCACTTTTTCCTTGCTCTTGTTGACTTGGTCCTTGCTCACTTGCTTCACTTTTTCCTTCATTTTTTGACTTGGGGGACAAGTTTCCTATGGATTTGGGATGTTTTTGTGATGCCTAAGTGAACTGCCAAGGTTTCATTGAGTTTCAGGAAGTTGCAAAAATTTCCTTACAGGTCATTGTCCCTCCATTGTCATCCATAGAAACTTCCTTGCTGATTGTCGTACCTCCATTGCTGTCTGTGGGAACTTCCATGGGGCCTGCCGTCACTCCATCACCATCTATGGGTTTCCATGTGCTCATTGCAAATTTCAAAAGGGCAATAGACCCTCTGGCTTCCCCCTTCCAAATCTCCACATTTCCAATAAAGGGTACAAACTTCAAGCTTTCATTATCTAAGGCCCATAAAGTGAGTTTCTTCACATTCCTAAAGGGGTTTGGATCAAATTTCCCATGTGTTTAGACATTGCAGAAATTTTATCGTAGACGCCATGTGTAGGTTGTCGTGTGCTCATTGTCGTTATAAATTGGCGGTGGACCCTCTAGCTCCTGCATCCCAAATTTTCGCATTTTGTAAAATGAGTCAAATCTAAAGGAAATATGTCTTGGCACTCTTTCTACCCCTTTTCCCATGTGATGAAATTGAAAAATCTCAAATTTACCAAGTTTTGTGAAGTTGTAGGAATTTCCTTGTGGGCCGCCGTCCATAGGAACTTCTTTGCCGGTCAAAATCCCTCCATTGTTATCCATGGGAACTTCCTTGTGGGGTGTTATCCATCCATTCTCATCCACAAAAAATTCCTTGTGAGTCTTCATCCATTTGTTGCCATCCGCGGGAACTTCCTTGCGGGCTGTCGTTCCTCCGTTGTCATCTGCAGGAATTTCCTTGTGGGCCATTGTCCCTCCACTGCCATTTATGGGAACTTCTTTGTAGGCTACCATCCCTCCATTTCTGTCTGTGAGAAATTCCTTGTGGGTTGTTGTCCCTCCATTGCAGTCTGTGAGAACTTCCTTGTGGGATGCCATCCCTTCATTGTCGTTTGTGGGAACTTCCTTGTGGGTCATCGTCCCTCTATTTCCATCCAAGGGAACTTCCTTGTGGGCCACCATCCCTCTATTGTCATCCACGAGAACTTCCTTGTGGGTCGTTGTTCATCCATTGCTCACTCATTGCTTGTCATCTTTTGTTTGTCATCCAACATCCATCTATTGTTTGCCACTTGCAGGTCTGCCCATGTGGATGGCCAGCTATCATCCACTCGCCACCTAGCGCCCACACCCTTGAACCTACATTTATGTTTGGGGTCCAAATGAGCTCCAAATATGAATATTATGATCTTTTAATGATGCATAGATTGATCTAGCAATGCGTTTGTAGGACTTGACTAAAATTTGCCTTGATTTACATAAGAAAGCACTTATTGTACTTTGTATATGCAAGATTTATGGAACTTACCATGGATCCATTAGGGAGGCCCATTGAGAAAGCTAAACAAGGAAAAAGCACATTGCTCCTGTCACCATGCATTTTATGCTCACCTCTCCTAGCACCCATCAATAGAGTTGGCATTAGAAGGAGGACTATGTCAAGGAAGTCAGTGACAAAACTACAAAGGGTGGCCTTGAAGGTGGAGGGAGGATCTTCTTTATATTTTTCCCAAAACAATCATGATTTGCCAGCAGTTGTCCCACATAATCTAGAGCAACATGTCTACTTTTTCAGTAACACAAATCTGTAAGAAGATTCATTTGATTGGCTAAAAGAATGTTGTGAACACATCAGACGGAGGGTAGGCTTTAGTGGTTTCAACTATAGTAGGGATTGCAACCACTAAAAGACAAAATTGCTATAATGCCAGGGTCACTAGATGACAAAATAGGCTACAAGACAAAATAGGGAAGAGAAAAAAATAGCCTATTTTAAATTGAGAAATATTGGGGGTAGGTGAAACTTGTAATGAATTTGAGCCACACATTGTGAATTAATCCTATCCATTCATTTGGGCTTTGTAAAACTATAAATAGGGGCTTGCTCCTCATTTGTAAATGGTTGGAGAACTGGTGTAAAGGGTAGTTGCAACAATAAAAGACAACATTGTATGATTTTATGGATGTTCTCTTTTAGTTTGCTCATCCTGCATGCATGGTTCTACTTCCATGTTAGTTCTAGTGTATAGTTTCTTGAATGACTGTTATAATGGTGTTTTTGTTGTAGTATTTGATGAGCTTTCAGCCCATACTTTTAGCATTTGTTGAGGATAAATTGTTGTGCAAAGTTAGCCTCGGCTTCTTTATGTCATTGTTGCAACCTAGTTGAATTGCATGTACATGATGTGTATGTGCAATCTGAAAATTAGCAGACCTTAGGATATTTCACTAGTTTTGTGTAACTATAGGTTACTCTTAGCCAAGCAAAACTTATTTTTGGAAGTTTTTCTACTGTAGCAATGTCCATTGTCACCGTTCATTCATAGCTTAGCTTTAGAACAACTTTCTCGACCCTTCCTCTTTTTCTTTTTTCTTTTAATCCTTTGTTAGAGTAGGATTCGTAGCACCATCACAATGTCCAACTTGGTGATTGAGGTGAGTTTCAGCTTGTTGTTTTGAGTGGTGTGATCCCACAAAGTTGGTTTACAATTTCTAGGAGATTTTGATTTTTGCTGTAATCACATATTTTTAGAAAATATAATGATTTAATCCTTAAAAATTTTGATTTAAAGCATTCCAAATGAAGAGAGTTTGATCAAACTACCTTCGATCAAACCCCCTTGGATAGAACCCCGCTAGTTTTAAACAAAACCTATAACAAAGTCTCCTTTATACCAATCAAAATGTTGATAAAAAAACACTTTTGATTTACCTTTTGGGGGATAAAATGAATTCATTTAAATTTTTTTTTTAAAAGTATGTATTCCTTATTATAAGCTTCCCAAAAAGTATAATATTTACTTTTTATTTCTTGTGAATGTAGGTATTTCACCAAAAATGAAGCTCTTTGTTCTGCACATATTGTAAAATAGAATATTAAAAAAAAAAATGAAAAATATGAGTGCATGAGATATTGAAGTCCTTGATCCAACAAAAAAAAAAGAATTTCGACACATACAAAAAAAGTTGTGTTATACAATCCACCTATTTCTAAATTGTAATTGGTTTGACTTTGACACTTGAATAAGGACAAAATATTCAATAAAATTCTATGAAACCAATTGGAAGCACTAGATATCATAGTTACAAATCTAAATTTCAAAAAAATCATAATTTTATCCTTCATGGAAAAAAAGTTATGTGTTATATGGTGAGCATCACTCCTTAAAAATGGTGTTTATTGAAAAAAAATAGTTTTCAAAGGAGATGTAAAAAGAAGTGCAATATAATTCCAAAATTTTTGAAAAACATTTATTTAGAATCCACATACAAAATGTCACAAATCACTAGTTTGCATCATTTTGAAATCCTTCACAATTTAGCCACTATAGGTGCTCGAAAGTGAAGATTTAGTTAGAAAAAATAAGTTGAGTGTCCAGTTTGGCCAAAAATTGTAAACTAGTATTGTGGGATAACCCAGTGGATAATCACTATTCATTCACTTCGAATACTTTGAAACTCTATTTGTAGACCTAACTTCCCATGCTTTGTAAACCATAAAGGTCACCTTGTGATTACCAGCAAATCACATCAACCAATTGAGACATTCCAAGCATTGTCATGACGTGACACCCGAGAGACCTTGTGGTAGTGATTTGTATCTCGTTTGCATATTTCTACCTTTCAAGAGAGGTGATGCATTTATGCATTACTTGCATTGAGAAGGAGAAAAAAACCCATCAACAAGTTAGAGTGGGTTTAAATTTACCTAAATGAAGTAGCTGCATTGTCTCTTTAGTCATGACATAAATTTTTTCCCCTAGGTCAATGAAGGTATTCTTGATAAGGGTCCCATTAATTTTAACATCCACTACTATACTTTCAAGATTTTTTTATTTAGGGGTAGTTATATTCCCTAGCATAATATTAGCAAGGTTCCCTAGGACATGAACTATCTGGGGGTCCTTCCTCTTTCTCCTTGGTTTCTTAAGACATAGGTCTCTTACTCTCTTGGTACATATAGGGATATCCATGATAGTCTATATGAGGGAAATTTTGATATTTACATCATTAAGCTGACCCAATAGGTCTATATTAGCTTGGGTATGATGTTTTTGAATGGATAAATGTTCAAGGAAAGGAGGTTCTAGATATGAGGTGGTATGGTTTACTTGATTTGACCTAGGTTCCAAAGGTGAATTTTCCAAAGCTTAAGCTACCAGTTCCTCATCCTCCATCTTAGTAATTTGGGAGGATGAAGGTCCATCTAGTGTCCTCCCTGACTTGAGGTGAACATCACTCACCTCTACCCCATAACTAGAGTATTATATAGCCTCATTAGTATAAGCTTGTTGGGAAAGATTGTTGTTATGGTTAGGTGCAAGTTGGGTAGGTAATTTTCATGCTCTCGGCGGCTAAGATGTGTTTGGGGGATTAGGCATGATAGCTTGTTGTTGTGGCTAAGAAGGAAAGAAAGGTTATTGGTAATTCAAATCTTGATGTTCCCACTACTGTCCTTTTTTCCATTGTGGTTGCCACTAGCTTTGCTACAATGGCCATTGAGGGTTATAATGGGCACCTTGAAAAAATTTCGATGACCATGCATTTGGTTATTGTTGGTTCTAGTTTTGCTGAGGGTTTTCCATTGCTAAGGGTTTTTCCATTGGTTTTTGTTATTTGTCCAGCTTTAAAAATTCCAACCAGAGAAATTATGATTACCAATTGGAAAAAGATGTATTGAAATTTATAGGGTCTTATGGCATACCTTGTCTTGGATGCCATGGCCTTGTTTGATAAATGTAAAATAATTTTCCATCTTATCCTTCAAGTGGTTGAAAATCAGGTTTTTCTTATTTGTCTTCTATAATACCAACAACCCTCTTGCACTTGTAGTTTACTTTCCTTTATCTATAATTTTGTCAATATTTAGTGAGAATTTCTTTATCCTCTTTTCATTTATTCTTTAAATATTTAGAGTGTACAACTGAGTACCTAGATGAATTATGATATGCTCCTTCATGTTGGATAGTAGGTTACTTAAATCCACCCTTGAAACCCCATCAGATGTCTTACTAGTGGTGGATGTTCCTATTGAATGAACAAGACAACTAAGATGGGGTGAATCAGTTGTATCTAATCAAAACATTAAAAAGTTCAACATTAATCAAATCCACATGCATTCATTAAACCCTTATTCTATTAATGTAATTAAACTTGAAATGAAAATAATATAAAGTAAAATCACAACACCATACACAAGAGAACACTTGATTTATGTGGAAAAACCATTGAAGGAAAAACCATAGTGAGGATTAGCTCACAATATAAGTAAGAGAAAAACCAATACAAAGACTCACTACTAGAATTGGATGCACTGTCCAAAAGGATCATAGCCAAGGCTCACTGCCACATAAAGAGAGCAAGAAGATAGAGGAGAAATGTAACATATAGAAAATTTTCTCAATGCAACAGGAATCCACCTCAATTGCTTGCACACTTTTGTAGCCTTTCTTGAATGATTTTGGATGCCTTCAACTCATTGCCTTCAGGAACCCTAACATTTAATTCACACTACTATATTGAAATTCACATCACACACATCACTTGCATTGATCTTGCATCTATCTTACTTCTTTCTTGCTTCTTCCTTTCATTTCACAACAACACACTTATTTTGATATTTACATCTTTAAGCTGACCCAATAGGTCTGTATTAGCTTGGGTATGATGTTTTTGAATGGATAAATTCTCAAGGAAAGGAGGTTCTAGATATGAGGTGGTATGGTTTACTTGATTTGACCTAGGTTCCAAAGGTGAATTTTCCAAAGCTTAAGCTACCAGTTCCTCATCTTCCATCTTGGTAATTTGGGAGGATGAAGGTCCATCTAGTGTCTTCCTTGACTTGAGGTGAACATCACTCACCTCTACCCCATAACTGGAGTATTATATAACCTCATTAGTATAAGCTTGTTGGGAAAGATTGTTGTTATGGTTAGGTGCAGGTTGGGTAGGTAATTTTCATGCTCTCGGTGGCTAAGATGTGTTTGGGGGATTAGGCATGATAGCTTGTTGTTGTGGCTAAGAAGGAAAGAAAGGTTATTGGTAATTCAAATCTTGATGTTGCCGCTACTATCCTTTTTTCCATTGTGGTTGCCACTAGCTTTGCTACAATGGCCATTGAGGGTTATAATGTGAACCTTGAAAAAATTTCTATGACCATGCATTTGGTTATTGTTGGTTCTAGTTTTTCTGAGGGTTTTCCATTGCTAAGGGTTTTTCCATTATTTTTTGTTATTTGTCCAGCTTTAAAAATTACAACTAGAGAAATTGTGATTACCAATTGGAAAAATATGTATTGAAATTTATAGGGTCTTATGGCATACCTTGTCTTGGATGCCATGGCCTTGTTTGAGCAATGTAAAATAATTTTCCATCTTATCCTTCAAGTGGTTGAAAATCAGGTTTTTCTTATTTTTCTTCTATAATACTAACAACCCTCTTGCACTTGTAGTTTGCTTTCCTTTGTCTATAATTTGGTCAATATTTAGTGATAATTTCTTTATCCTCTTTTCATTTATTCTTTAAATATTTAGAGTGTCCAACTGAGTAGCTAGATGAATTATGATATCCTCCTTCATGTTGGATAGTAGGTTACTTAAATCCACCCTTGAAACCCCATAAGATGTCTTACTAGAGGTGGGTGTTCCTATTGAATGAACAAGACAACTGAGATGGGGGTGAATCAGTTGTATCTAATCAAAACATTAAAATGTTCAACATTAATCAAATCCACATGCATTCATTAAACCCTTTATTCTATTAATGTAATTAAACTTGAAATGAAAATAATAGAAAGTAAAATCACAACACCATACACAAGAGAAAACTTGATTTATGTGGAAAAACCATTGAAGGAAAAACCATAGTGAGGATTGGCTCACAATATAAGTAAGATAAAAACCAATACAAAGACTCACTACTAGAATTGGATGCACTGTCCAAAAGGATCATAGCCAAGGCTCACTGCCACATAAAGAATGCAAGAAGATAGAGGAGAAATGTAACATATAGAAAATTTTATCAATGCAACAGGAATCCACCTCAATTGCTTGCACACTTTTGTAGCCTTTCTTGAATGATTTTGGATGCCTTCAACTCACTGCCTTCAGGAACCCTAACATTGAATTCACACTGCTATATTGAAATTCACATCATACACATCACTTGCATTGATCTTGCATCTATCTTACTTATTTCTTGCTTCTTCCTTTCATCTCACAACCACAACACACTTATTTATGTCATCCTCAACTTCAAAAGCCTTCTCTAATGTTGGAAACTAGCCCTTACACCTATAAATTCAAAATAGGTCAGCATCTAAACATTGTCGTGATGAATAGGAATGAAGGTGACATACATAAATCCTTAATTAGGACCCAAATAGATCCCAACAACACCTCAACATGATTTTAAAAGCCTCACATGTAGTGCTAACACAAGGTTGGCCACCCGTGTTAAGCACCATGATCATTAAGTACACACTTCCTTAGATCAATCAAAAAATTTAAGATGACAAAATTCACTTAAACATGATCTAGAATAATCGACAACTACTTGAGATTCATTAAACACTTCATCCAAGCTTGCATCATACAAATATAACAACTCAAAACATCTGGTAAACATTATTCACATACTAACAAATGAAACTCACTTTGTACTACACCAAATCAAGTGTAACATTGAAATATGAAATATACAAAAATTATAGTAAACTTCCCAAATCCATACAAATCAAATCAAAACAGTGAAGAAACACAAAGCAAATACATTTCTCCTAAGCCATAGAAAACATCACTAAAAAGTTGGTTCACACTTGTATAAATATCTCACACTGTACAATGATCTAGAACCCCAAATAGTAAATATAGCAACCTATGACACCCTTGCATAACCTATAAAATCCGCATAGGCATCATCAACATAGAAGAAATGTGGAGCACAATACCGGAGCACATTTCGAACACTTACACAAACTATTTACTCTCTTTATCAAATTTTATCAAAAGCACCTAGAAACCAAATACCATAGAGATCATCTCAATTCATTTCTTCATTACAAGTCATCTTCATACACTGCAACAAAAAGATAGCTCGATGTATTCACAACACTTCCTAAAAATATCAACTACCCATGCACAACCTACAACAACCTGCTTACCTCTTTTTCATAATTTTCTAAATATCCTCGACATCTTCATCATGAAAAAACTTCCTCAACACGTATTTTACATCAATGACAACACCAATTAGTAGAATTCCTATTGAAATCTATGACAAAACCTTCATACTTGCAACAGTTCTTTCTCCCCTTGATCTTTTGGTAAAGATCCTAGAATAGTTTGTGCAGACCCTATAGATCTCTTCAAAGGGTAATTGAGATGCATCCCCTTGCCCGATAAGATTGAGGTAATACATGCAATCTCCATTAACTCATATTAAGAACACAAGCTTCAAGGATTCTTCCAAGAGCTTATTCTATGGGTTTTTGTTCAAGAAAAATTGAAACATTTCTACATACTCTTCCAATGGTTCATCCTCTTCCTAATTCATTCATCCTCTTCCTGATTCATTCTAAAAATATCATCTCTTTTCCTATCAACTCCTTTACAATAATCTTTGTATTTCACCAAGAATGTTATTTTCATGGTGTTCCAATTTGGAAAAACATCTTTTCCTAATCCCATAAACCATCTGAGGGAAACATCTTTTAGATTGATAGGAAATAGCTTGAGCTTATGAGCATCAGTTTTGTAGTCATAACTCTTGTATAAGACATCAAACTCAAATAATAATGTGTCTATAACTTTAGTTACCAACCCATAGAAGACTGGTAATACTGAAGAAGGGATATTCTTTAGCATAGTATCCCTTTCTTTGTTGGTAATTGGAAATTCAAAGGTCACATGTTTGGGTGGATCATCGTTTGTTACATCAGTACCCATTGTTTGGAAGGTCCCCTCTATATTTTCAATAGATGTTGGTGAAAGGGAAGATTCTTCTTTATTAGTAGCCTCACTTTGATCAATGTAGTCACCAATATCTACTCTAGCTTGTTGGCTTGACGGGAAAAATCTTCCTAAAGAGTCTCTCTATCTCTGCATACAATATATATAAATTGCTATGGAAATAGATCCTAAAAAATGTTAGTTAAATGTTATGTTATTTTAAGAAGATTAAACCTAACAGTACTAATAGTGAAAGAAAATTCTAAAATAAGAAAGCTTGGAAATGAAAGAAAATAATCTTTGAAAGTAGCACCATCCCTGAAAATGGCACAAAAAATGTAGAGTTGCTACTAGTCTCTAGTAAACTTGTTGGTGATCACACAATTTAGAGGAAAAACCCTAGCCAAATAAACCACTTAACATTTGGAAATACCTTCATTGAATTATCGACCAAGGCTAGTAGGCTTGTGATGGTATTGGCTATGGGTGCCTACAATATAATATTATAATTAACTACTATTCAAAAGTGAATGCTAGAAATTAATTGAGATATTAATTATACCTATTCTAGACTCCAGTGTACAAAAAATTCTAAAAATTATAGTAAAATGATGAAAAAGGAATTTCTCATGCATTCATCAATGATTGAAACACAAAGAAAATATTTAACAAAAACTACATCTATAATGTAATAGCTAAAAATATAAATGAAATAATTAAAAAGAAAAGAGTGAAGGAAAAATACCTTTGAGTGGCCCTTACTCAAGTACTTGTCTTCACTAATCTAAAACCTGGTGCAAGAGCACCTTAGTCATCAATTTTTTTTGAAATTTGTAAAAAGATGAATGTTCAAAATTGCTTTGTAAAGGTTATGAGTTCATGATTCAATCACAAATGTAATAGAAAAATGATGTAAAAGGTATTATTTGAATGTATTTAAGATCATGGGTAAGTCCTAGGGGGTCAAAATGGAAAAAATAATGTAAAACATGTAATAATGCAATGTTGTCAAGTCACTAAATTGATCAAAACAAGGAGATTAGGAATATTAAGAGATAAAAGGGTAGTTTCAACTGATGAAGGAAGTTGGTGAGAAAGTTACTAAGAGGGAAACCTCTTTAAAAGTCTTGTGAAGGTCAAGCAAAGGAATTCCATTGTATTCTTGCAGAAGTATTTTCAAATAAAAGCACCCTGTTATAATCTTCCTATGTTTCCTCTGTGTTTTGACAACTTTTGTGTGGCCTGTACTATATTTTAGGCCCTGATCTTTGTTGATTCAAGTAGAGTAAAGAACTAGCTTCCATTTAACTCTATTTAGAGGGAGATCCATTGAGTTTTTGAATTTTTAGTGCACATTTTCTAAAGATCGGTTTGTAATCCTCAACTTGGGGTTTGAGAGTCAAATAGGGGAATGACCTCTACTCCACCTAATTAGGTTTTGTAGAATGGTGGAGTAGAGTGAATTAGGATTTTTTAGGGTTTGATTATATTTTTTTGTGCATGGGAACAAGAATACATTGAAGAAGAGTTGTTGTTACAGGGTATTTGCAAGGTTTTCCAAGCAAGAATTGATGCTACAGTCATAGGTTGTGAAGAAACAAAGCTTGCAGAGGCTTGGAAATGGTGTAGAAGGTGTAGGAAGATGTATTGCAAGGTGTTGGAAGTGGTGGCTGGTGTATTGAAAGTCTGTAAGTGAGTTATTCAAGAAACCCTCCCTATTTCTTATGTTTTCACCCTATAAACAAGGGTTTAATTAAACAATATGTTTTCAAGCCTTTCTATCCTTAAGACCTGAATAATATTGAGTTTGGAGACATGGAAAATGGTTTTTTGAGGCTGGAAAGTTATTTGGGGTGGTGTAAAGGTGTCTGCCTTTGTAAAGTAGGCCTATTCTAGTAGCCTTTGACAACATTCTGACTAAGAATCTAATGATTTCTTTCGGGAGGGTTAAGGAAAGCCTTTGTTATGTTGATGTGGACATTAGAGAGCCTTTAAACATGTATTTATATTTTGGTATTTGACCTTGGTTTATGGGATTCACCTGCTTTACCTAGGTATGAAGCCTATTTAAGAAGTGGTACTCGTTTGCATGGATAATGGTAATCTGATAAAACAGTGACAAAAGGAATTGCTAGTGGATGGAAACTATTGCATTCATGTTGATAAACATGTTTCAAAATTTGGAATAAGGTATAGATGACAGTGTATGTTGTTTTTGATGATTTGGGAACCTATTTGAGAAATAGTGCTTTGATTCTAGAGATAACAAAAATTTGAGAACACCGTGTAAAGAATGGTTGCAAATGATTGAATGTCATCTTTTGATGATGTGACAAGTTGTTCCTATGTTTAGACAAAGTGTAGAAGGAATGTTTGCAGGGTTTGAGGACTTGGACAAGGAGAGCCTTGTAGAAGAACTTGGTTAGCTATTAGGACAGTCATGTGACTGATGGAAATCATCTTTGACAGTGCTTTGTAAGTATGACAATGTTCATTTCAGTCAAGTTATGATGTTTACAGTATTTTGGAGGTTTGAGAATAGGATATTCACATGATGAATTTCTTTGTAATCATATTGCCTACTTTGGAATACAATTGAAAACAATGGTTGACTTGGTGAAATGGTTGATTGTGTTATTTTTCCTTGGTTGTGAGTTGTATTGGGAAGTGTATGATAAAGTATTAATTTAGTTCCTTAATCTAATCTTGATGTTGTAATAGTCATTTTAATGACCTTTTGAGTCGTGGTAAGTGGCTTGTTGATAGCCTTAATAATTTGATGAATTTTCCTGAGATGGTAGCTGAGTTTTGGGTTGATTTCTTATGAAAGTTAAGTGAAATATTGAGGTTTATATATTTTATCTTCTCTTTATTTTTTTTTGGATTGAAATCCCTTGAAGAAATGATGTTGTTGAGTGGTTTGGTATGATGCGTTGCATCAAATTGGTATTAGAGGTAGCAAGGTTTTTTTTTGTTTGGATTAAGTAGTCGTTGATAGTAGGTTGAGATTGTTGGTTGGTTGCTGGTTCTTATCCATCTAAGTTGCATTGAGAAAGTCCAAGAGACTAGGGAGAGTAAGTGGAACACCTAGGTGAGGCAAGATGAGTTGTGTTGTAGTTAGAACTTGATGGATTCCTATCTGAAGAACCACTTAAGAGTTGTAGCCCTGATGAAGGTTACTCCACTGATGGGAGTAGTAGAAGTTGAAGATGAAAGATGATTTTTAAGGAGAAGAAGTAGTTTGCAAGGACAACCCTGTGTCCTTGGAGGAAAGTTGAAAGTGTGCAAGGACAATCCTACATCCTTGGTTGCGTAAAGAGTTGGAGAAGAGATGAAAAGGACAGTCATGTGTCCTTTTGAAAGAGAAATTAGTTGTGAACCTAATGATGGGGAAAGGCAAGAGGTGGAGATGAAGATAGAGATGGAGAAAGAAGATGATAAGAGAAAGCAAAGATGCAATGAAGACAAAGATGAAGACAAGGAAAAAAAAAATGAAGATGAAGAAGAAAAGGACAAAGAACAAGGAAGATTGAAGATGATGCAGCATGTGTTTACAAGAGACTTGGAAACCTTTGTTGGTTCATTGTATGGTGCAGGAGCACCTTGGTCATCAATTTTTTTTCAAATTTGTAAAAAGTTGAATGTTCAAAATTGCTTTGTAAATTTCATGAGTGCATGATTCAATCACAAATGTAACGGAAAAATGATGTAAAAGGTCTTATTTGAATGCATTTAAGGTCATGGGTAAGTCATAGGGGGTCAAAATGGAAAAATCAATGTAAAACTTGCAATAATGCAATGTTTTCAAGTCACTAAATTGAACAAAACAGGGAGATTAGGCATATTAAGAGATAAAAGGGTAGTTTCAACCGATGAAGGAAGTTGGGGAGATAGTTACTAAGAGGGAAACCTCTTTAAAAATCTTGTGAAGGTCGAGCAAAGGGATTCCATTGTATTATTGAAGAAGTATTTTCAAATAAAAGCACCCTATTATAATCTTCCTATGTTTCCTTTATTTTTTGACAACTTTTGTGTGGCTTGTACTATAGTTTAGGCCCTGATCTTTATTGATTCAAGTAGAGTAAAGAACTATATTCCATTTAACTCTATTTATAGGGAGATCCATTGAGTTTTTCAACTGTTAGTTCACATTTTCTAAAGATCGGTTTGTAATCCTCAACTTGGGGTTTAAGAGTCAAATAGAGGAATGAACTCTACTCCACTGAACTAGGTTTTGTAGAATTGCGGAGTAGAGTGAATTAGGATGTTTTATGGTTTTATTATATTTTTTTGTGTAGGGGAACAATAATAAATTGAGGAAGAGTTGTTGTTACAGGGTATTTGTAGGGTTTTCCAAGCAAGAATTGATTCTACAGTCATAGGTCGTGAAGATAAAAATATTGCAAAGGCTTGGAAATGGTGTAGAAGGTGTAGGTAGATGTATTTCAAGGTGTTGGAAGTGGTGGCTGGTGTATTGAAGGTCTGTAAGTGAGTTATTCAAGAAAATCTCCCTGTTTCTTGTGTTTTCACCCTATAAACAAGGGTTTAATTAAACAATATGTTTTCAAGCCTTTCTATCCTTAAGAATTGAATAATCTTGAGTTTGGAGACATGGAAAATTATTTTTTGAGGTTGGAAAGTGATTTGGGGTGGTGTAAAGGTGACTCCCATTGTAAAGTAGGCCTATTCTAGTAGCCTTAGACAACGTTCTGACTAAGAATTTGAGGACTTCTTTAAGGAAGGTTAAGGAAATCCTTTGTTATGTTGATGTGGACATTAGAGATCCTTTTAACATGAATTTATCTTTTGGTATTTGAACTTGGTTTGTGGGATTCACCCGCTTTAGGGTATGAAGCCTATTTAAGAAGTGGTGCTTGTTTGCATGGATAATGGTAATTTGATAAAACAGTTACAAAAGGAATTGCTAGTGGTTGGAAACTATTGCATTCAGGTTGATAAAGATGTTTCAAAATTTGGAATAAGGTATAGAAGGTAGTGTATGTTGTTTTTGATGATTTGGGAACCTATTTGAGAAATAGTGCTTTGATTCCAGAGATAACAAAAATATGATAACACCCTGTAAAGAATAGTTGCAAATGATTGAATGTTGTCTTTTGATGATGTGACAAGTTGTTCCTATGTTTAGAGTTTAGACAAAGTGTAGAAGGAAGGTTTGCAGGGTTTGAGGGATTGGACAAGGAAAGCCTTGTAGAAGAACTTGGTTATCTGTTAGGATAGTCATGTGACTGATGGAAGTCACCTTTGATAGCACTTTGTACGTATGACATGGTTTATTTCAGTCAAGTTATGATGTGTACAGTATTTTGGAGGTCTGAGAACATGATATTAAAATGATGAATTGCTTTGTAATCATATTGCCTACTTTGGAATACAATTGAAAATGAACATTGACTTGGTGAAATGGCTTATTGTGTTATTTTTTCCTTGGTTGTGAGTTGTATTGGGAAATCTATGTTGAAGTATTGATTTAGTGCCTTAATCTAATATTTATGCTATAATAATCATTTTAATGACCTTTTGAGTTGTGGTAAGTGGGTATGTGTAGGATCATCATGGAAAAAATAGGCCCTTAAGTGGCGAAAAATTTAGAAAAATCAAAGTTAGGCAACTTGACGTAAAAATTTGAATAAGTTATCTATATTATTTCAAAAATATGTAAGAATAGAATCTATAGATAATTGAATGTAGTTTCTAAACTACTAGGTTTATTTTTTAAAAAAAATCTATTTGGTGAAAATTTGAAATTTCAATGCAGTGGTACTTAAATTTCAGGGAAAAAATAAGAAGTAGGTGTTTGTTTGACCACCCTAACCAAAATAAAATCATAATATTTTTTTATAATATTTTAGATATAAGTAGAGGACTCATGTCCTAATGTGATGCATATTTTTGTAATTTTTTTCCAAGTAAATAATTAATTATGAATTTTATTACAACTTTTAAAAAATATAGAAACTTGTATGTCTAATACCTTAACTTGGTCAAAACTTCATGAAATTCATTTTTTTAATCTTATAGTATGCAAAGCATAAAATGTGACACATGTTTTAGATTAAAAAAATGTGATACCATTTGAAAGCTATAGATTTTTTTCAATCAACCTATCAATTAGGACTTTAGTCGTAATTCAAATAGAAAATGAATAATAATAATTTATTAAATTCAAAGTAAAGCATAATTTATATTGGTGGAAAACTGAGAATCTCTTTTAAAAACCCTTTTTGTTTCATCTATTTTGGGTAAAAAAAGAGTCGTCAACCACATACCCTACACATACCCATCATATCGCCACTTTTTGGCCCATCATGATCCTACACATACCCAAGTGGCTTGTTGATAGCCTTAAGAATTTGCTGATTTTGTTTGCTATGGTAGTTGAGTTTTGGGTTGATTTCTAATGAAAGGTAAGTGAAATATTGAAGTTTATATATTTGATATTCTCCTGATTCTAATTGGGATTGAAATCTCTTGAAGAAATGATGTTGTTGAGTGGTTTGGTATGATGCTCTGCATCAAAACCAAATCTAAGTCCTTAGATTCAAAAAATTCATGATAATTCAAATTTAATCATTGCACAAATTGAGAATATCACATAATATTCTACTAAAAGATATTATTCATAAAATCATAATTGCATAGTAAACATAGTCTGCATAATAACTGAAAACTGAAAGAGTATATAATAACTACTAAAAATGGGTTAACCTAGAGATAACTTAAGACTCAACCACTGAGATATACATTTAGGATTGAGGAATCTTATTCAAAATAGGACTCTAAAATGAAACCTTTAATGACCACTCCATGGATTTCAGAGGGTGAAAAAGATTCAGTTAAGTCTAAATGCAACTAGAAAAGAAGAAGAGTACATGTTTCATTATGACTCTATTGTAAAGGACTAGAATGTGGAATGCTCAAAATAAATTATATTAGAAATACAATAGATGTAGGGTTCTTCCTTCTCCAATGTCTTTATTGATCATCATAATGATGTACTATCTCCTCCAATAAATGCCTTGCGATTATTGTGGGATATAGTACTTCCTCTGGTTGTAATGGGCTAGTTCAGAAAACATGTACAAAATACTAACAACCATGGCTAAGCATAGATATTCAATCACAATTCATACATATTCACACATAAATCATGCTTTAACCATCACATCATAAGTATATTCCCATATACTTAAAGCAGGTTTAGGGTTTGCATAATGGATGTCAAAGATAGCATAATCTATGAACATTTATGGGAGAAAGGTCTTGGTAATCCAATTAGTACAATGGGAGCCTAGAGACCTGGTGCAACTTCCCATTAGACACTTTTTTGGGCTTACCTAGTGGACAACATATTTCACTAGCCCATGTGAGTACATTTTTTTTGCATGGTGGAAATCAAGTTTCCACTTGTAAATTTTTTTGGACAAACCTGATTAAGGCTTGATTCATACCAATTAGACAAAAATTTGAGGCTGGATCTACCCCTCTTTCTCTTCTCATTAATTTTGGAATTGTATGCTTGTGTATCTTGTCTTGCTACTACATATTTAACATAGACATGTGCCTCTTTGTGCCTTTGTTGGTTTGCCATGAGATATTAGATCTTGGGGGCTTGATCATCCTCCTTGACCTTTGTTTTCTTACCTTTCGAACCATTGTACAATAAGACCTCTCTTGATGCTTTTTTTTCTACATTAGTATGAGTTTGATTAGAGGGCTCATCCTCTCACTAAAGTCGGGGCTAAATATAGTGTTGGAAGATGTACTCCTTTATATTTTCACACTATGTTTGGGTTACTTAATAAATTTGACATAATTAAGCCTCTAACTGGCCCAATTATGCATCTACAAGACTAATTAATTGCAATTTTTAAAAGGGGCATCATGATTTAATTAATTCAATTATCATTTTTAACACCTCAAAATGAATAGGTTTTGGCAATTTAGGTCAGGCCCCATTCGTCCTTGGGTGAATGGGTCCCCTTTAGTTGCATAATTCAAATTTTAAATATGTTTTTTTTGTCCTTTATATGATCCCAAATTCAATTTCAAATGCTGACTTGTAATGTTTAATTTTTCAATAAATTAGAAAATTATAGGTCTATAAAAGAAAGGTCTTTTTATCAATTCAAATCCTAGATTTTCAAGAGATCAATTTCAAGAGCTAATCTTATTGTCAAAGGCATTCAAGAAGAAAATTTTCAAGCATCTACAATAGCATTCAAGGTCCCAAGCATCTATCAAAGTTATTTGCATCTATGCATATTTTTGGAGCTAACATTGTGATGTAGCTTTCAAGCATTCAAGTCTCATTTCAAGTATCAAGATCACATCATTAATCAAGCAATTTCATGCAAGATCAAGACCTTGGTGAGATGTGTTAATTTTTAATCCTTCAAGGGTTTTAAAACAAGGGTTTGGTGAGTTACAACATAGAAAGTGTTCATTTATCATTACTTTCATGTTTCATTGTTCATTTCAAGATTTAATTACCAAAACACTGTTTTACCAAGGCAAAGCCCCATTCACCAAAAGCAAATAATTTTTCCCTCTTATGTATTTTGTAGATATTTGGTTGAAGAAGGATTGAATATCAATCAAAAGAGAAAAATTGTAAAAGTTGTCAAAGTTGCAAAAGTTGTCAACATTGTTGTTAAGCCATGAAAACTCACTTTCAAAATTTAATTCTAAATTTTTTATTGTGAAACCAAAAGGAATCAAGAGTGTAGACTAAGGACCACATGACTATAAAAGTAGATTTTCAACCTGTATAGGAATGAATTTACACCCCATGTGTAGATCCCCTTTTTTTCCCTCTCCATTTTATAAACCATGTTTGAAGGCTTAATTCCACCTAAGCCAGCTACTTGCATCCCACTTGGTGCCTATTTTGAGTGTCGGTGGAGGCATTTCTATCGTGGACGCCTGTGCGGTATGTAGACATCCATGCAATGCGCTAACGTCCTTGGTAGATTCCTACAACTAAACCTGTAGAGGCGTTACAGTTCTCATTGGGAGTCAAGGCCCCCTTCGGCCAACCGACTCGAATATGGCCATTTTTTTCATTCCTTCTTCAAATTCATCCCTTGAACATGAATTATAACCTTCTAAGCATTCAATCCATCTTCTACAATCACTCCACTAGCTTAAACACACTCTTTTGCATTCACTTCAAGCCTTCTAGCAACATACTAGCACCTCATTGCAACAAACACAACACTCCATATTTGGTAGAACAAGTTGGGAATGAAACACCATTGCAACAGAGGCTTGAGTACTCTCATTTTCTCCCCCAAATAGCCTTGAGTGCTCTTGGTGGAGGTGGTAAGCTTCCCTTTCTTCCCTTCTATCACTTGGTTGAGTTAGCACTTTACTATTTTGTAGTGCTTTTGTGCTTTTCACTATATTACTTTATCTCATTTTGTTGGTTGTCCGTAGAGGTGGAAACACCCAAATGGGGGTTTGACTATAGCAGGACCCTATACAACCACCCAACATTTTCTCTCTTTTTGTGTGTAGTTGGATGTTCTTTTAAGGAGCTAGCTGGAAAATGACTTCCTTTGTGAGATTCTTCTCTCCACCCTTACTCTTGCATTCTTACTTTATCATATTAGAGAATATTTCATTTATTTAATCACGTTATTTTGAACCTCTAACAATAGTTAGTTGGGTCATTAGCCTATTTTAGAAGGTTTGACCTTGTATCTTCTATTGTTTGGCCCTATGGACGCTAGCGCACTTTAGAGATGCCAATGCATTGCGCTGTCGTCTAAGGACCACACTTTTGTCCTCGAGTAGAGAGCTCCCTGAGGAGCAATGTTGAACTTGAAAACCAGCGCGCTTAGCCCCACATCAAAACTCAAGATTATAGAGTGGTTTCAAGACTTTATAGTTCTCATAATTATCATCCTCATACCCTAAACATCACATTTAGTTGAGGTAAGTTAGGGTAGCTTTTCGCATCTTGGCCCTCCATGACCTGGGGCCTTGCACACATAGGTCGCCCTACCTTACATTTTGGTAAACCTAACATGCACCAACATTTTTTCATCTTTTAGTGTTAAGACTACCCTCAAGTACTTTGTGACTATTGTGTTCTTGAGTGTTGTGAAGGTTTATGAGCATCACAACCCAATCCACAACTTCTAGGTATATTATTAGGAGAAGTGTACGACACCTTCCAATGGAAAGGATGAAGGCCTCTATTGGGTTATCTATAGGCCTTTTCTCTGGTCCTATTGTTATTGTGGTGAGGTAGGAATAGTTGTCAAGGAATGATATGGGATTCATTGATGAAATTTATCATGTTCCCACTCCTCATGTGTCTCCTACACCATCATCGGTGGACAAGCATGAGGTCATTCAGATCCCTATAGAATATGTGTTTTCCCTTGCTAGAGGACTAGGCTACTTAGAAAACCACTTGGAAAGGAATCCAAGGATTGCTAGGGCTACTCGGGTTGTTAGTGAGTTGAAACGCATGATGGAAAAAGATTGAATAAGCATAGAACTTCTGACTAACCTCCTTAGTCTCACTGAAGCATTCACTCCTTTGATAAACCCTAGTTTTTCACAAGGAGTCACTTTCGAAGAATGTGAAGGATAGTTAGGAGTATCAATGCCTCCCACTTCTATTTATATGATCAATGAGGTCCCTTCTATGAGTATCCCTTCTATTTCCAAACAACCTGAGACTATCAAAGTGAATAAGATCCCCTTGGGCTTTAGTTTCACCCCCCTATCACCTCTAGTGGTGGAGGATTTGGCGAGCTGAGTGGTGGGGGCTTTGGTAGTGGTGGGGGATTTGGTATTGGAGGTGGTGTTGGTGGAGTAAGCTCTGGTGGAGGTCATGGCGGTGGCTCTAGCGGAGGCCCTACTAGCAGGAGTGGCTCTAGTAGTGGCTCTGGCAGAAGTCACACCGATGGTGGTTCTGGTGGTGGCCTTGGCGATGGTTCTGGGGGAGGTTCCTCTAGTCCTCTATCTTCTAATGACCCTATTCTAAATTCTCTTATTCATAATATGGGTAAGATACAGAGCTAGTTAGCGAGTCTTTCCCAAGCCTCTACCTAGCCTATCTTCTAGCCCTTCTTTTGGCATAGCCCATTGTCAGTCTCAATCTTGAATACTCCTTTCCCTTAGGGAATGGAGATACCTAAATTTGAATAGTATGATAGTAAAGGAGATCCATAGACACACGTGTCTGCCTTTAATTCCTTGTGCACAAATTTTTTCTTTCATGATGCATTGATAACAAAACTATTTCCCCAATCTCTCAAGGACATAGTGCTCGAGTGGTACTGTTCCTTGCTTGATAATTCCATTTTATCATTCGACCAACTTGTTAATCAGTTTCTTAGACAATTTCAAGGAAACATTGGGCTGAAGATGACCTTTTCAGATCTCATCCAATGTAAACAAGGAGATAATGAAAAAATTACTAATTTCATAGCACGCTACCAAGCGCTCCTCTCACAAATCTTGTATCAGCTTCCTGATTCTAATGTGTAGAAATTATTCATAAGGAACCTAAAAAGTCCTTGGAAAGAGAATTTCTCCCTTATGAAATACCCTTCTTTTGTGCATTATGTGCAAATTTGCGAGAATACTAGCAGACGGTCATTCAATTCGGGGGTTCTTCCTCACGCTCCCATTCTAAGGGAAAATCCATTGTATCGAGCTCTAGGAAAGGAAAGACAGTTACAAATGTAGTTGCCGCTGTTGAAAACAACAGCCTCAAGAATAACCGAAAGTTCACAAAGTTTTTAGAATCTTATTCTTCTATCTTGCAAAAGCTATTGAAGGATAAGATCTTAGCTTTGCCAACTCCAAAGCCTATTAAGGAACCTTACCCTAGTTGGTATGATGGAAGTGCTTATTGTCAGTACCATCGAGTTAAATCACATGATACTGAATGATGTATGGGGTTGCATCATGAGATACAAGACCACATCAAGGATGGTAGCATTTGCCTCGACATGAATAAAAAAAATGCTAACAAACCAATGGAAAAAGCTAATAGTGAACTGCACATATACACGAATCCATTTTCGTTGCATTAAACTAACATGATTGTAGTTCCCGATGATTCTATTACTCAACCTAAGGCCCATGTTAACATGGTCATGGTGACTTACATTGCCTTATCTACATCCAGTTCACTAGACATTACATTTGAATAATAGGATCTTCCCTTGAACAATAAACCCTCACCTCTCTACATTCCTACTTGCATCAATGGTAACATTGTGATAGGAGTCTTGGTAGACCCTGTGAGCCACATGAATGTTATCACAGAAGAAACATTAGTATTAAATTCATTACAAAAGAAAAATTATGAATAAATAAAATTTACCATCTGTACACACGATGGTATGAGTCTTAAACCTTACAACTTGATAACCTTCTCCATCCTGGTTGGAACCAGAACTGTTGACATGGTTTTCAATGTTATCCCAACATCAGACCTATTCAGGGTGAAGCTAGGCATTCCTTGGCTAGCTTCCGTGAATGGAATTGCCTCTGTTATTCAAAAATGTTTAAATTTTTCCCATGAAGGTGTCATGCATGTAGTGCATGACACCAGGTATCAACCCTTCGTATACCATGGTGGATACTCATTGGATCATTTTTGGCCCTCCCTGGTAGTTGGTTTTCTTCCTCCAAGAATGGACCTAATTTACAAGAATTATGTAAAGTATAAGACTTGGGGAAAAGGAAATCTAAAAATGACCCTTCCTACAATGTAGCCATCAGTCGCCACCTCCTCCCTAAAGGAGAAGGAGAAGGTCATACCAACTACTCCCCCTTCTCGAAAGAAAAGGGAGAAGCCTGTGCTGGCTCCCTCTCCTTCTCGTAAAGGCAAAGAGAAGGTGACTTTTCCCCAAGCTATCTCATCCTCTCCATTTTCCTGGGAAGAGTATTGGATGAATAGGCCCAGTGGCTATCTACTAAGTTTGATGATTCCTCCTTGGCGTAGGCCCAAGCTCAGGATCATGGATCTTCCTAATGAATACCCCAAACTATGATACTATTTATATGGTAGAAAGAAAGGTTCCTAAAGGGAATTCAATCTATGGCCTCCTACTGCTCTTGCTCCCAAAGCAGTGAGCAAGAAGAGGCCTGCTACTGAGGCTCTTGAGCAGACTCCTCCTACTACTACTTGAACTGTTCCTCTTGCTCCCATTCAGGAATCTATTCCTCCTTTGGAAATAGCCATAGTGGATGTTCCTATGGTTGAGCAGGAGCCCTCTACTCCTTTACAACCTTTGGCCTCCAGCTCTAAGATCCAAAGAAACTACCTTAGACGCAAGTGGAAGCGTCAGTTAAAGGCCCTCTTATTTGAGAAGACCGCCTCACAAAGAAAGGAGGAAGAAATGGTTGCCCCTACTTTAGGGCCTCTTGCAATGTCACCCTCTTCCCTCCCTCCTACCTCTCTTCAGTCTGGTCCCATGTTGCTTTTGGATTCCACTGCGAGTACAAATGCACCTAACCCTAAGGGGGTACAGGTGTTCATTTCTCCTTTGGTGGATCTGCCTTTTTTGATGTCTATTTTGGACATCTAGCCTTTTCCAAAACCCATGGATATGATTAATACCTCAGTCGTATCCATTGCAGTCCTTTCTTCCTCCTCCTTTGCACCTCTAGCCTCATCTGTGGGGAGTTCATCTCCCCCGGTGAAGAAAGAGGTGGAGAGTGGTTCTTCTAGCAATGAAGGATGTAAGGGCAGCCCACTTTCTTCACAAGGTGATCCTATACTAACTTGTTCTATCTTAGTGACAAAACTAGTCCCGACCTCCCCTGAGTTCGTCACCACTCCCGAGTCACTCGGTGAGCCCAATGGTGAATCTCATGGTTAGCCTTCCCCATCCACTGATGTTAGACATGACACTCCCGTGGGGTGCATGTTTAACTCTATGAATGAGGTTTGAGCCTTGTTAGCAATCTTTGCAAAATCGTTGACCTTGACTCCACAAGAGCTCAATGGAGACGACCTTGAGGGGCCCTCTTCCTTGGCCCTTGTTGCAGGAGGGCCGAATGCTCCTCCTCTTAACATGCCTTCACTGCAAGCTCATCCTCCTTCCCCCTATGATGATCTAGAGTGGGAAGTAGATGACCTCTTCGCTGATCAATGTTAGGAGGAGGCCTCTTCTTGATCTTGTGTGTGTGTGTTTTGTGATGTGTTCCCTTGTGATTGTGCTATGTGTGCCTGGATTACCCTCATCACCCTTGTTGGTGCTTGGATACAAGCGTGGTTTTTGTGTCGTAAACCTTCTTCTGTTTGTATCATCATTCTTCCATGTTTGTGCTTGATTTTTGATAAATTAGGGAAGATGCAAAGCATTGGGGGCATTTAGGCTTCCCTTCCATGTTGACCCATTTTTTTATTTTTACGTTTTCTTCTCGTGCATTCTTCACATGGTATAATATAGTAGGGGCTTGATGACAGTTCATTTATATACTATTACTATACATATCTATATATATTTATGAGTAGTTCTAACCCCGAAATATCAGGTTACCCCTATTCCCTTTGTGTTTTCTCTTTTTATTTCTCTTTATCTTTCTCTCTTCTTTGCTTGAGTTTTACCTTGTGTGTGTGACAACATTCTTTTTTAACATTTCAATTTTTAGAAAATGCATTCATTTCCAACAAATATTTTCTCAAAATCTTGGAAAACCTTTCTTTAGAAACACATTCTCAACTTGGAACCCTAATAGAACATGTTTCCTTCATCATGGGTTCATAAAGAAAGGACTTAAACCTTCCTCTAAAGTGGGAAAAACTTTGACCTTCCCCTTGTGTGGGGGCATATTCTTCCTTTCGAATTCCTTGATGAAATGTGCATATTTCAAAAGGATTCCTTGATGAAGGATGGATTCGATAAAGAGAGAATCTAATTTTGAACTATGTGTCCCTTGAGTGGACTCCCTCTTCATGATAGGTTTCCTAGGAATCCCTTCAAAAAAATTTCCACACTGTTGATAGTCTGTGGCCGCTTCTTGACTCCCCAAAGTCCACTTTCTCAAGTTTCCTCCATGTGAGAGATCTTGGGGGATACCTCCCTGTAGGACTGAGAGCCTATGGGGTGCTTCCTTTGAGCTTCCTCCATGCGAGAGATCTTGGGGATGGCTCCCCTATAGGATTGAGAGCATGTAGGGTGCTTTCTTGGGTTTCCTCCATGAAAGAGATCTTGGGGGTTACCTTACCTATAGAACTAAGAGCCTATAGGGCACTTCCTTAGGTGTTCTTCATGCTTGAGTTCATGGAGAATACCTTCCCTATGGGACTAAGATCCTATAGGGTGCTTCCTTGGGTGTTCCTCATGCTTGAGTTCATGGAGAATACCTTCCCTATGGGACTAAGAGCTTGTAGGGTGCATCCTTTGGGTTTCCTCCATGCTAGAGTTTTTGGGGGACACATTCCTTATAGGACTGAGAACTTGTAAGGTGCTTTCTTTCTTCAACTTGATAGTTCTGAGTAGCTATGGAGTCATTTTCTTGCTCTGCACCTTTAGGTATGCCAGACCAAGCTCTGCTTCCTCGACGGTTCAGGTATACATTTCTAACTTTACACTCTCCTTGATCTACTTTATCGAGAACTCATCAGTATTCATGCTTGCTAAAGTGGGGGAAAATGTATAGGAATGAATTTACACTCCATGTGTAAATCCCCCTTTTTTCCCTCTCCACTTTAGAAAGCCATGTTTGAAGGCTTAATTCCACCTAAGCTTGCTACTTGCATCCCACTTGGTGCTTGTTTTGAGCATTGATGGAGGAATTTATTTTAGGGATTCCTGTGTAGCATGCAGAAATCTATGCAGTGTGCTTATGTCCTTGGTAGATTCTTGCAATTGAACCTATAGAGGCATTACACTTCTCATTGAGAGTGAAGTTGTAATTCCCCCTTCAGCCAACTGACTTGAATATGGTCGTTTCTTTCATTCCTTCTTCAAATTCATCCCTTCAACATGCATTCTAACCTTCTAAGCATTCAATCCATCTTCTACAATCACTCCACTAGCTTCAACACACTCTTTTGCATTCACTTCAATCCTTTTAGCAACATACTAGCACCTCATTGCAACAAACACAATACTCCATCTTTGGTAGAACAAGTTGGGAATGAAACACCATTACAACAAAGGCTCGAGTACTCTCATTTTCTCCCCCAAGCATCCTTGAGTGCTCTTGGTGGAGGTGGTACGATTCCCTTCCTTCCCTTCTATCACTTGGTTGAGTTAGCACTTTACTATTTTTTAGTGCTTTTGTGTTTTTCACTATATTACTTTCTTTATCTTGTTTCCTTGGCTATCCATGGAGGTGGAAACACTTAAACGGGGGTATGACTGAGGTAGGCCCCTATACAGGCACCCAACATTTTCTCTATTTTTTTGTGTAGGTGGACGTTCTTTCAAGGGGCTAGGTAGAAAATGAGTTCCTTTGTGAGATTCTTCTTGCCACCCTTACTCTTGCATTCTTACTTTATCATATTAGAGAATATTTCATTTATTTAATCATGTTCTTTTTTAACCTTTAACAATAGTTAGCTGGGACGTTAGCCTATTTTAGAAGGTTTGATCTTGTCTCTTCTATTTTCTGGTCATACGGATTTCAACGCACTTTAGAGATGTTAGTGTGTCGTGTTGTCGTCCAAGAACAATACTTCCATCCTTGGGCAGAGAGCTCCCTGAGGTGTAGTGTTGAACTTGAAAACTGAATCGCCTAGCCCCACATTGAAACTCAGGATTGCAGGGTGGTTGCAGGACTTTATAGTCCTCATTATTCTCATGGTCCTCATACCCTAAACATCACATTTAGCTTAGGTAAGTTAGGACAACTTTCTGCATCTTGGCCCTCCATGACCTGGGGCCTTGCACATGAAGGTCCTCCTACCTTACACAACCACTATAGCAAGACCCATTCACCCTTTGGGAAAATGAGTCCTAGGAGGACACTTAGCACTATCTTTTTGTGATAGGTGCATCGATTCATAGGCTTCTTAGGTCTACTAAAACTTCCTAGATTCTATAAGATTAAGGTTTAATTTAGAGGTTTCATGTGTTATATTGTATAATTTTTTTCATTTTTCATTTTTCATTTATCTCCCAAAAGTACACTTCAAGCTGATTTACCTTGTCCACAATCATAAGGAAAAAAACAAGATCTCCATCAAGGTTGACTCACCTAAGGGTTGAAATTCAATATTACCCTAGGGGATCTCTTTTTCCTAATGGACTAAGGAAGATAGGTGCATCATAGCATTCCCCTATTCCAATTATGGTGAACCCATTTTCCTATGTTTCAACCCTAAACACACCTTAGTCAACTGGGAAAAAACATAACCCAAATGAACATTAAATATTTATCTAAAATGGAAAAAAATTATACCATCTTGAAATAGATTCTTTTATCTAGTGCATCATTTTATTTTCAATATTTTTTAATCAATTTTAATATTTTTCCTTTGCATGGTAATGAAACTAATATTTTGTGTTGATAATCTACTTTTAGTAAAAATAAAAAATAATATATAAATAATAATTAAACTATTAATAATAAATGCATGCAAAGAAAGTTATTATAATTGGCATCTTCAATACATAATGCAAAGTGTCTCAGGTTTAATAGAAAAATTTGAATCTTTTCCAATTTCACATATATATTGTGAGGGAAATTGTTTACTAGATCGGTTGGAAAACATGGGATGTCAAAGGGAAGAAATATTTATTTTAGAAAATGTTGGTGAAATTGAAGTATTTCCAAATTTAGCAGGGATCGTGGTAAAGGAAATGGTGAATGTGTCAAATTAAGCATGATTTAAGTACTAATTAAGGTTAGTCATCATCAATTGGCAAGATTAATGCTAAGAGGTGGCAAGCTATTGTCAACGAGAGTTGATCACCTCGGTGGGAGATTCCTGAATGTCTGTTTGATACTCTGATGAAGTGTGTCAGAAAGACATTGTGTGGTCATCATGGCATTGGAGCATGTCTCCTTGACACTCTGATAGAAGTCCAGAGGAACATTGTTGGTGGGACTCTGGGGTTTTGCTAAAACTTTGGTGTAGGTCTGCTTGATGGTCTGATAACTGTGGCAATGTCATGAGATCACGAAGGATTATAACTAGCAAAGGTCATAGAAATTGGGCATCAGATTCATATTTTTGGAGATTAGACCTCAGGCTTGGTGGCAAGATATTGTTAATGAGAGTTGATCACCTCAGTGGGAGATTCTTGAATGTCTCTTCGATACTCCAATGAAAGTGTGTTAGAAAGAAATTGCATGGTCATCGTGACATTGGAGCATGTCTCCTCGACACTCCGATAGAAGGCCAAAGGAACATTGTCGGTGGGACTTCAGGGCTTCATTGAGACTTTGATGTAGGTCTCCTTGATGGTCTTATAGTTGTGGAAATGTCGTGAGATCGTGGAGGATTAGAACTAGCAAAGGTCACAAAAGTTTGGCATCGGGTTTGAAGTTTTGGAGATTATACCTTAGGTTTGGTGGTAAGCTATTGTCAATGAGAGTTGATCACCTTAGTGGGAGATTCCTGATTGTCTCTTCGAAATCCAATGAAAGTGTGTCAAAAATAGATTGCATCATCACCATGACATTGGAGCATGTCTCCTCAACACTCTAATAGAAGGCCAGAGGAGCATTGTTTTTGGGACTTCAGGGTTTCACCGAGACTTTGGTGCAAGTCTCCTTGATGGTTCGATAGCTGTGGCAATGTCGTGAGATTACGGGGGATTGGAACTAGCAAAGGTCACATAAATTGGGTAGTAGGTTCAGAGTTTTGGAGATTAGATCTTAGGCTTGGTGGCAAGCTATTGTGGATGAGAGTTGATCACCTCGATGGGAGATTCCTGAATGTCTCTTCAATACTCAGATGAAAGTGTGTCAAAAAGACATTGCATGGTTGTCGTGACATCAGAGAATGTCTCCTCGACACTCTGATAGAAGGCTAGAGGAACATTGTCGGTGGGACTTTGGGGTTTTTCCAAGACTTTGGTGTAGTTCTCCTTAATGGTTCGATAGCTATGGAAATGTCATGAGATCATGGAGGATTGGAACTAGAAAAGGTCAAAAAAATTGGGCATCATGTTCAGAGTTTTGGAGATTAGACCTCAGGCTTACCAGTCATTGTTTACCAAAAACAAAGGAGTTAGTAAAATTTCACTAAGTTTGATTGTGATGAGTCTAATGGCATGGTGGGATTCTCAGACTAGACTATCAGAGATCAGACACTTTTGTAATTAGGCCCTCTTAGGCACTTTAATAATTACTTACTATTATTTTTAATATATTATATAGACTATTAGCCTTTTGCGTAAAATAAATAAATAATTAAACTATTAAAATAAATATATTTTTGGAAACAACACTTATGGATCTACAAAAGGGTATTTTTATATATTTTTTAAAAATGTTAGTTTCATTAGTAGGAGTTATTGAAACTTCAACTTTTTCATTTTTTTTTTGGTAAATTGGACTCAAAGTGGTACTCCATATATTTTTAGCCAACAATTTTAGTTGAAAAAGTTTTGGAAGTATCTAACTTGGCTAGAATGAATCTTACTAGATCATATGTTTGACCAAAATTGATTTTTAGTTACAAATACTTAAATTCATTTGTGTTTATAAGTTGACTAAAAGTGTGACACAACTTTGTACTTCTACCCTCATTTCAGACAATAGCCTATTCTGAAGAAGGCAAAAGACACCTTATGGAGCAACAATCAACATCACATGATATTCTTGAATAGTCCCATACACTCCTCTCACAACTTCATACAACAAGTTGGTGCAAGTCAATAGACATTGAAATCAGTCACCAAACAACATAGGCCTACACTCTTTCACTCCTAACTTTGTCTACTTAAGGACTAATGACATGAAACTTTGGATATACCACCTTCACAACACATTGAACTTAAATTTTGAACTGCACACTTATATGTGCAAATATGGAGAAATACAGAGCCAAACTTTATACCTTTGAAAACATCAACACATAATCAACATAGTCTTCAAACTGTCACTTTCAAAAACACCTTTTAGGTAACCCAAAAAACTTGAAACTTGGGTCACACATGCCTTGAGATAACATGAAGTTATCTTAAAAAGTGTATGCAAAAAAAATTATCAGTGAAAATATGTGGAGCATTTAAAAGAGACTCTGGCAACCAGACAACCAGACTGCAACTCTCTTTTTGATATCAATGACAACCAAACTACAACAACATACATACATATAACTCATAACTATCTCAAATACTTATAATTGATTCACCACATATGCCTAGTTTGGTTTGTTATTACCAACCATATTATATATGTATGTATATATACCCATATACATATAAGCATGTATGTACATATATACATATACACATGCATGCACACACACATAGATAAATATGTATGTATGTATACATATATGTATATATTTGTATACATATATACATATATACATATGTATGCATATACATATATACATACATATATATACAAATATGTATATATATATATACATATACATGTATACATACATACATACTTACATACATAGATACATATACACAATATATAAACACATTTAATCAAGTTCAATATTCTCAATGCTTTCAAAATCCATTATTTTAATGAGTGCTACATACTTTGAGATACACGATCACTTTAGGACTCACATGCACCTCAAATTGGAGGAAAATATAATGGCGATATTTGCATACTTTGTGTATATTTTGGATTAATATATTTACATATTGACAATTGACATAATCATGTGTGAAGTCAAGGTCATTCTCCCATGTTATTGTTTCATTTATATATATTCCCATATCGTTTACCAATAGTTTATCAACATTTTATCATATTTCCACATACCTTTTATTTATTATGTTTATCCATGCACTTATGGTTATCTATGACTCGTTTGTTTGATTGCTAAGATATAGTTGTCCATTGTTATGTATTATAGTTTTTGAAGTATAACTTGAAATTATAAATTCTTATGTGTTGGAAGCAAAATGACAGCATCTAAACTAAGTTGCTCTTAGAATTTGACGAAAAATTGACCTAGCACTAATGGATTTGACCTCTGACATTTCAAAATTCAAATTTATATTTTGGTCAACTTTGACCCATTTCTTTCCTACTTAGACCTAACAAAATACATGTTTGTGTGATTTGTTGCTATGTCCTCTTATAAAAAGGCATTACTTTACATTCCTTTAGATGATCCATGCATTTATTTAAATATCATTCACATAATAAAGAAGAATGCTATGGTGTGCTAAATTGAACCTAGATCTACAGATTCATCCTAAAAGAATTTTCATAACTAAGAGTTGTTTTCTATATATTTTTTATATATTTTTTAAAATGACTGACCTAAAAGAACGTGTCTCTTAACAACATATACACACCCTCTACAAATATTTTTAAATACCTTTACTATTAAATCATCAAATTAAATATCTCCATCTATTTAATATCTACTTTTAAATTTATAATTAATTACTATATTATCCATACCCAAAGCTGAATTATCTATCTAAATTAATTACTCACTTGAAATTATGTGTACATTTCATTTAGTTAGTGTAAATTAAAGCTTGAAGAAAGTTTATTTTCATTTTCGAAACAATATTTAGTAGGCCTGAAATAAATAGGTTGATTATGGGAAGAAATGACATTGTTAAAAGAGAATCTAACAGGTTGGCGCCCACATAATTCCTCTTAGGTAATTTGTCATATGATTCAGACTTCCGTCGTAATCAACAGCTGGTGGAATTTCAAAAGTGAGTTGGCCCAAATGAAATCGTGAAGCCAATATTGATAAGTCGTAGGTGGCCGCATTATTAATTGACTTACATTCCCTCACACAATACGCGCATGACACTTATTTTTCAGCCGTCAAATGTACAGTTTACAGGCGTAAACGTACATGGAAAAAATCTGCATGAATGTAAATGAGAATTTGCTCCAGACAGAGTGAGAGCTTGGAGTGCATGTGCACGTGCCGTAATATTTGGGCTCCTTGACTATCTATATCCATATAATTTTAATAGTATTTTTAATGTACTTTTAATAATTTAATTATGTATTTAGTTTGAGATTTTTTTTAATACATTTATATAATAATATATGGTATATTCTTGTATATATTTGGGTTCATTTATTTAGTTTTATGTTTATGTGTGCGATATCTCAATTTATTAGGTTTATATATATGATTATGATTATTATTACAATTTTTATCCATAATTCAATATTTTTAGACATTGATCTAATATAAATGTCCACTAAGAATATATCAATACAATGATATTCAAGAAAAGTCCATGGTTCATACTTGTATCTGCCATAATTAATCACACACTCATCCAAGTGCATGTAGGTCACCTAACAATCATTGTAGAATTCATGTGCACATCTAAAGAATGTTGTCTATCAAGGTGTTTTTAAATATTACTAACTTGATATAAAAACCTTGAGTGTGGGAGAGGGCATCATTGCCTAGTAATCTTTATCTAAGAGTTCATGAGGAAAAAATAAATATCCTCAAAGATTGAGTTTGTAGGTGCACACTAGATCCAAATAAATCAAGTTGACCTTACATAGAGCAAAGGAGGATATTATGATCTTGATCTACATACATGATTAACCTAGAAAAGCTACCCAACCCAATTGTTGCATCTATAGATTTAGATCTAATAGAAAACTAATATGGTTGCCCTTTCATCTCATCTTCGGGGTTAGGTTTGCACTGTAAAACCTAGTATTTTCACCCTAACTTTGCATTTCATTATGGAAACTCATAGGGCTTATTCTTTGGTTAATTTGCATGCATTCATTTCATCTTTTGACATGCTCCAAGTTTTCTTTTTACATGATACTTATTTGATTGATTCACTCATACAATTATATTCTTTGAAAGTGGATGAAATCTCTATAGAGGTTTTGTTTTATCATGTCTTACCTTTCTCCTCCTTTATGGAGATAATAAATTCAAAGTATATTCTATTAGATAGATTTATCTCTTTTATTCACTCTTCTCATGATGACCCATTGCCTCATAACATTGATGGTCATTCTTGTAACAAGGATATATTACTTTTCCCTACCTATACATAATACTAGCATGCCTTTTAATTACCTATCCTTATTATGTCATGACAATCTAGATCTATGTAATTTTGACAAGTTTCCCTCTTCTATACATGATGATGATGCTTTGATGATACTTTTATTATTCCTTATGTGTTCCTATGATTATTTATTCATTCACAATGGTATATTAGTTGCTCATATTCATTGTTTTTATAATTCGTTTCCTTGATACAATAATATTCTACATTTTTCTGAAGATGAATTGCATGATGATTATGACATCTGGTTCTATAGTTTTTTCTTTGTATATGAAGACATTATTAATCACTAATGATATGCACATAGATAAAAAATATTCTCTAATAGAAAATTTTAGATTGCACTCACATCATAAGTCTTTGAAATAATTTGATTCCTCTTATTTTCTCTATACTTTGTACTTTTTAGTTTTTCTCCCTTAACTATTTCTCTATATATAGTTCACATAAGAGTAGGATAGACTTTTCAATGATCTATAGTCAGTTATGTTTTTTAATCATTATACAACATATAATTATCATACACATAAATCATAAATATAAAGGCAATGTGTTGCAACTTAAAATCCAAGAATTTATAGACAAGGGGAAGATACACATTGACGTTACACATCACATAAATGAGAAACTAATTTATAAGAGAAATGGATTTATCATCTCAATAACACTTTTACTTTTCATTCATATATGATTTATCTTTTGTATTAAATTTCACATCTAGATTATCTTTTGGGACCAATTTAACTTTTATATGTCTTTTGCCCCCATCTGGAGGCATGTGTGCTTTGTTTCATTTTACCCTTCTTGGGGAGCATGTTTTATTTGTTCTATCACTTTATTTTACAATGATTGGTCTTTGCATTTTACATTTTTGATCTCTTATTTCTGCATTGTCAAGATTATCTTATCTATTCATTCTTATTTGGCCACCTTTTCTTTTTATGATCATTCATCTCTTATAATGTGTTCCTTAGTTGTTATCTTATAATATACATGATTATTTTCTTCACATATATGCATTACTACACTATTTTATCTAGCTTATTAGCGTGCATTATCTTATGTTCCTATACTAGTTGATCTAGGTTTTTATAATATTAGGTAGACATACAATAGTTTTTCCAGCTTGTGTGACATTAAAAATTTACATGGTTGGGAAGAATAAAAAATAGTAGAAATAATACCATCGTTCAAAGGTAACTCAAGAAAAAGGCCTTTCAATTTTTTATTGTTTAATATTTTTTATAAAGTATCAATAGAAACTTAACATGAAGTCCTCTGGATACCTTTAAACAAAGGTACCTTTATCTTATTCTTTCTCAAATTAAGGTCCTTAGATGGGCCTTTCCACCATCAAATTTTTCCATTTCCATCCTTGGGTTGGACTACCAAATGGAATCAATGTGACAAGATAATTTTTAGGATCACAACCCTTAGAGTAATCTTTCCAAAAAAATATAATATAATTATTATATTTATTTTTCATTTTCTTGTGAACATAGGATTTTTACCAAACATCGTGGTCTTTATTCCACACATGTAAAAAAATAAAAAAGATAGAGAAAAAATATAAAATGATATTTATAGACTAGACATTGATGTCCTTATTTTAGAAAAAAAGGCTAACTTGAATACAAAAAACCTGCATTATCAAATAAAAGTATGTCTAAATTATAACTAATCAGAAATAAAAATTTAATAATAAATTATTAAAGAATATCTCCACACTAGATAAAAGTGTTACAATCTATGTTTAATATATTATAATTCTATCCTTTTCAAAACACACACACACACTCAGAATATAAAAAATTATCAGTTCCCATCATGTTCAAATTATTAATAATTTAGTTACCATAGGTGATAGGAGGTAAAAATTGGATTAAAATTTCAATTTCAATGTCTCACTTTGACTAAAATGTGGGATACTGAAACACCAAAAAATGGGTTCACCAAAATGTTTAGTGAACAAGATGATGAACTACAATTTATTTAATGGATGTTTCACTCAATTATGTGTAAAATAAGATGCCAATAACAATAAAAAATTCTACCTAGCTATTATAGCAACTATGGGGGAAGTTTTTAATACCATAGAAAGTTATTTACTTGGCCAAAAGTTGTTGTTTTTGAGCTACAAAGGACTCATTCACCTTCAGTGGTGAATGGGTCCTTTTAGGGTTTCAGAAAATTGATTTTAGGGTCATGTTTGTTGATGTCTGTGCTCTCAAATTCCCTATTATCAAGCTCTAGAATTATGTATGCAGTTCTTTGGCTTTGATTCTTTGATTTTTTCACTTTGAATGACAACTTTTGCAACTTTGCAACTTTGACAATTTTGCTCCAAATCTTGCTCCACTTGATCTTCAACCTATAAATGTATAATCACACACTCGAGGGAATAAAAAATTGTTGTTTGTTAGTGAATGTGGGTTTTCCTCAGTCAAACCCCTTCTAGGTGATCAAAACAAATGATGAAATAAATGGAATGATGCATGAATGTGAAATAATGTAAATGATGTCACCTTGGATGATGCCTTGTGATGTAAATTTGCAAACTAACATGTAGTGGCCATGAAGAATGTAGATCTTGGATGTGAAATAATGCTTGAAAATAGATCCTCAATGCAACATTAGCTATCTTAGTTCAACCACATGCATGCATGCATCAAACCCTTGAGATGATGATATGACCTTGAATTGATGCTATAAACCCTTGAAATCTACCTTGAAATGCCTTGTAAATGCTCTTGCAATGCTCTATAATTCTCTCTTGAAATTGCTATAATGTTTCATAAACTTTCCAAGTGAAACAATGTGAATTAACCCCTTATTTATACTAAATTAGAAGATTAACCTTGAAATTCAAAGAACTAAGGCCAACACCAGATTCAAAAAGAAGCATTTAAATTCCTACCAGAATGAAATTCAAAAAGGATGTCTGATTAAGGGAGGACCTATTCGCCAGCTTGGGAAAATGTGTCCTAGCTCAGTTTACCAGGACCTAACCTTGGGGGATTGAACGAGGGATAAAAAACCATTCCAAATCAACTAGAAAAATGGGGGTCCTATTAAGGGAGGACCCATTCACCATATAGAGTGAATGGGTCCTGGCATAGTTTACCAAGACCAAACTTTGGCCAATGAAATATTTTGTTAATTAAATTATAAGTGTCAGGATAGATCTTTAGGAGGCATCAAAATTAAGGCTTGAATTTGAATTAAAAGGAGTAAATTAATCCAGTTAACCACAATTAATTAATGACCACCTAGATAAGTGCGAAAGTGATTTATAACACTTTATAACATTTAGACAAGGTACACATTATGTACATTTTATTCAGAAAGGGGCCCATAAGGGTTAATTAAGCAAATACATCCTAGAAAAGTGCGAAAGTGTGTTACAACACTTTATAAAACCCTTGCAAAGGATCAATTAAGGCATGTTTTACTCAAATAAAGGTCTTAAAATAGTGTGAATGTATAAAAAAAATTACAACACCACTCCAATTATCAAACCAAGGGAAAAGGATACTTTTTTTCGTTACTACATTTTTCCCCCACTTTAGTGAGAGGATGACTCCGATCAAACTCATAATAAAGTAGACATCTGAGACACTTAAGTATGGAACAACAATAAAAATATGTGATCATACCCTATCAAAGCTCAAGAAAAACAAAAACAAAGGATCAAGCACAATCATTCCAACATGATGTAGAATGAGGTTGTTTGTCCATAACATATGCTGCTCACTCTAGGGTAGTGGAACCTTAGTCTGTCCACTAGGTGAGTTTTCCCAAAGAAGTGGTTTAATGAGAATGTCATGCAGTGTATTAGCTTCCCACCATATAATGAGAAATTCATGTTAGTGTATCCACTTCCCATCATACTAACCATACCAAATTTATCCTCCTAATAACTTTAATAAGGCACCATAATGTACTTAATGCTTTTGTCATGTAAAAATTTTGTTAAATGGGATTTTTCTCTATTCGTGTAACGATCTTCCTCTTAGAGAGAATTGTGCCTAATGCCTCCAAGAGAGAACAAGTCAAAAGTGTGAAATCCTCACCCATGGGATCCTCGTTTGCATCATGCCATGAAAATAGATCATACACTCTTGGATGGCATCAAATCCAATGACACCACCAAGAAGAGGACACATCACAAGAAAAAATGAAAATCACGCCATGAAATTTGCCAAAATATTTCATTGATGTATGCCCCCACATTAAAGTGGTTGCTACACCATTACTGTGAGAAATTGCTTTAAAGTAGCCAATGTTTTTGTCCTAAGACATGTGATCTTTCCTTGGAATACCCTATTCCAACTCATATGTTTCCGAAGCAAGCCATGTCATGAAATAGGAAGGAATGGTTGCCACCAAAAATACATAAGAGATCTATGGATTTGGGGTTAGTATGTTTGTGCTACAATGTTTTCATAGAGTATGGAACTGTCATCATTCCCCAAATACATATAGAACTAGAAGAATGACACAAAGGAAGTGAAAATAAAGAAAAGTCATTCAGGTCAACATGGAAGAGACATGAATGTCTCAATGCCTTGCATCATCCCAAAAAGGAAAACACAAGAAAAATGAAAAAGATAAAGGAAAATATTTTGGGTCAACATGGAAGAGACATAAATGTCTTGATGCCTTGCATCATCCTCAAAAGGAAAATGCAACAAATGAAAAATGATAACGACATAGAGAAGAATGAAGATACATATAGAAGAATGCACAAAAGAGAGAGGAACATCAAACAAAATGCCACAGGGGATCACATTATGCACATGCAATCACATAAAGAAAAGTGAAAAATCAAAAGACTAGTAAGGCATAGGTGAGTCAACCTAAAGCAGGTCGCCTACCTCCCAATCTGGATCAGTATAAATGGAAGTCGGGTAGCTAGCCAAAGGGACAACATCAAGTGCCGAACTAGGACATGCACCAAGTTCAACACTCCTTTTAGGAAAAAAATGTCATTTAAGCTCATGGAAGAAGAAAAAAATGTATTCAACTCATCATGCACTTGTTCATCAATCGTTACAATGTCAATTTCATCATCTAAGTTAATCATAGTAGGAGGTCAAATAACAATGTCCATGCAATGTTCTTATTTATGGTGCGGTGATGGTAAAGAGTCATCATGCATTGCTTTGGGTAGGTTTGGATTGTTATTTTCTATGTTATGGTTATTTTCTTGAGTTTGCAATCTATGAGGAATAGCATGATGTCTACGTCTATGCTCTCTAGCGCTTTAATTTCGTTTTAATTTACTATAAAAAAAAATTGTGTAAGAGTAGGTTTGTCAATCATAGGTTCCTTCTCTTCCTTGGGAGGACTAGAAGAAACAACAAGAGGTTGCTCCACTACTTTCTCTTTGACTTTGTAAACTTGTTTGACTGTAGGAGGGACAACAGAATTGTTTGTATTATCTTTTAGTCTCTTGTGGGGAATTGTAGGAGGTTGTTCTATAGATTGTTCTTGTATGGTCGAAAGTGCTTTTGGTTCAATCATTGTCTCATTAAGGATGGTTGGTTCGCTCATAGGTTGAGGCATGTTTTGAAGGGATGGTTCTACTATTTTATTTGCCTCAAGAATTTTTGATATGATTTGAAAAATAAATCTTCACAAGGATTGATAGGTTCCATAGGCTCGGGCCAAAAGTAATCTAGTGAAAAATTCCCTTTTACTAAGGCAGGATAAAATGCACTATGATGCACAATGAAGATGCCATTTCCAAATGGAAAATTTAGACATTTATGTGCAAACGAAGGGATGAAATTCATGGAGCAAAGCCATGGATAGCCTAGTTGCACACATAATTGGTCCAATTGTGGGATAATGGAGAATGAGACTATTAATGTTTTTTGTCCTTCCTTTAAAGGAAGATCTATCGAGCCTATCATAGGGAAATAAAATTTGTTATGTTTCTTGATCCATGCTTTCAGGTTATCATATGTTTCTTGATATAGCTCATGCAAATATAAGAATTCTTTTCTGATCACATTCTATCCACAGATAGGATCAATCAATATAGCATTAGTGGGTTTATTATTAATTTGGCTAGCTATATAAAGATGATCATTAGGTGCATGTTTAGGTATGTCACTTTGGGGTATGTACAGGATCATCATAGAAAAAAATAGCCCCTTAAGAGGAAAAAAATTCAAAAAAATCAGACTTAGGCAATTTGACATAAAAATTTGAATAAGTTATCTATATTATTTCAAAAATATGTAAGAATAGAATCTGGAGCAAATGGAATGTAGTTTCTAAACTACTAGGTTTATATATTTTTTAAATCTATTTGGTGAAAATTTGAAATTTCAATGCAGTAGTACTTAAATTTTAGGAAAAAAATAAGTAGGTGTCTGTCTGACCACCCTAACCACAGTAAAATGATAATATTTTTTTATAATATTTTAGATATAAGTAGAGGACACATGTCCCAATGTGATGCATATTTTTTTGTATTTTTTTTGCAAGTAAATAATTAAATATGAATCTTTTATTACAACTTTTAATAATATATAAAAAATTGTATGTCTGACCACCTTAACTTGGTAAAAAATTCATGAAATTTCTTTTTTTTGTAATCCTATTGTATGCGAAGCATACAATGTGACACATGTTTCAGATTCAAAATATGTGATATTGTTTGACTACTATAGATGTTTTTCAATCAGCCTATCAATTAGGACTTTAGTCGTAATTCAAATAGAAAATGAATAATAATTATTTATTAAATTCAAAGTAAAGCATAATTTATATTTGTGTAAAACTGAGAATCTCCTTTAAAAACTCTTTTTATTTCATCAATTTTGGGTAAAAAAAAAGTTGTTAGCCACATACCCTACACATACCTATCATATCACCACTTTTTGGCCCATCATGATCTTGCACATACCCTTTGTGAGAAATCAATGTCAATAGGTTGTCTAGTGGATCCCTTACAAGGTTTAGCTTTGATAAATTCTATCACTTCATTTATGGGATGCTTTTCAATGGTATTCAAACTGTCATCATTTGTGTCAACATTCATCACATCGTTCTTCATTTCTCTAGATTTGACAAATGAAATATTGTGCTTAGGCATGGGATTTGTAAATATTTGCAAATTTTGATTAGGAGGAGCTACAAACTTATTATCGTGATCTCCGATTTGTAAGTAATTAGAATCAATAAGGTCTTGCACAAGATGCTTAAGATGCTTATAGTATTTTGTACTATCTCCATTTGTTTGATGGTAATGATAATAACCATTTTTTCGAAAGCCTTTAGGCAATGGTATACTAGGATCACATTCTCTAACAAGAGTCAAGGTAAGCATGTTTTTTCAATAAGCTACAACATGATATTGTGAAGGGTGTTGGGTAAAGGAGTGAATTCTCTCTCGTTATCCTCAAAAGGAGTTAACATTTTTATAGGAGCCACTTTATTATTGTTTTGACTTGTCTGGGGAGGATTTAATTGTAAAAATACCTTATTTTATTTCTTAAATGGTTGATAATTGTTTTGAGTTGTGGATTTGGAATTTTTAGGGTCCAACTAGGGGGATTTGTCACGTCATGATCGCCAGTCGAGTTTTGATGGTCACAAAGGGCTGTATGTAACTGTGTGAAGGATGGAAACCTCAACATTTCAAGTTTTCTTTGGTGTTTATCTTGTATGTTGGAAATGAACATTTGTTGAAGGTCGACATCAAGAATCTTAATGTTCAATTGCGAATAAAGTGTTTGATATCATGTTATGAAATCCATCACTTTTGCATCCTCTTTTTGCTTGCATGCCATTAAATCAGCAAGGTTCATCTTGGGACCCATGTGAAGATGGAAGTGGTTGTAAAAAGCATCAGGTATGTGCAAGATCATGATGGGCCAAAAAGTGGCGATATGATGGGTATGTGTAGGGTATGTGGTTGACGACTTTTTTTACCCAAAATTGATGAAATGAAAAGGGTTTCTAAAGGATATTCTCAACTTTCCACCAATATAAATTATGCTTTACTTTGAATTTAATAAATAATTATTATTCATTTTCTATTTGAATTATTACTAAAGTCCTGATTGATAGGCTGATTGAAAAACATCTATAGCTTTCAAATGGTATCACATTTTTTGAATTTGAAACATGCATCACATTCTATGCTTTGTATACTATAAGATTTAAAACAAAAATGAATTTCAAGAATTTTTTATCAAGTTAAGGTGGTGAGATGTACAAGTCTTTTATATTTTTTAAAAGTTGTAATAAAAAATTCATAATTAATTATTTACTAGGAAAAAAAATACAAAAAAATATGCATCACATCGGGACATGAATCCTCTACTTATATTTAAAATCTTATAAAAAAGTATTATCATTTTATTGTGGTTAAGGTGGTCAAACAAACACCTACTTCTTATTTTTTCCCTGAAATTTAAGTACTATTGCATTGGAATTTCAAATTTTCACCAAATAGATTTTGTTTAAAAAATAAACCTAGTAGTTTAGAAACAAAAGTCAATTTGCTATAGATTATATTCTTGCATATTTTTGAAATAATATAGATAACTTATTCAAATTTTTACATCAAGCTGCCTAACTCTGATTTTTCTAAATTTTTCGCCACTTAAGGGCCTATTTCTTCCATGATGATCTTGTACATACCCTATCAATGAGTTCATTGAATGAACCAATTGAATTGTTTGGTAAAGAGAAAAACCACTCTCTAGAGTAGTATCCTTCAAAGATCTAGGGAATAACTTAGCCAACAGTTTATCCTCAAAGATGAAATTACTACAGAAGGTTGTGAAGGCAGAAACATGGCTTATAGGATGTCCTTTCCCACCATATTGCTCAAGGTGAGGGACCTCTATACCATGTGGTGTTTGTGCTCTTAATATGTCAAAGGAAATTGAGGTGGACTTGATGTATTGCAAAGGTTGACCATTATTGTTCTATTGTAATGTTGCCACTTGTTGTTGAAGGGATGTCATGGTTTGCAAAAGTGAATTAATGAGAGGGTCATTTTGGTTATAAGGTTGAGGAGAATAAGGTGGTGCAATGTATGTATCCAGAGGGCTAGTGAATTGTAGGTTATTGAAGGTGGATTGTTGAGGTATTATTGTGTTTGAAGATTTTCCTATGGGAATACCTATGGAAATGTATACAGTGCTATTAGGTATGACTGTTGTGGTTATTTGAATGGTAGTTGTGGGTTGGAATGTTGTTTTAGGTTATGTACTAGTGTATGTAGGAATGGATATTATGGAGGATGGGATTGGAATTCCACCTTGGCTTTGAGTAGACCCCAAAGCTTGAGTGGAAGTGGTAATGGTAGGGATGGTGTTGGTAATGTTAGGGACATTGGTTGTAGGAGGTGATGTCATGGGAAATGAAGTATGAAAACTATGAGTCGTGGAGGGGTTTTTCTAAACACTATTAGAAAGAGAGTTAGGAAACCCAAGATCCACGACAAGTGAGATATCACAGGATGACTTGAGGCTTGAACTAAGTAATAAATAATAGTATTATGAATAGGACAACAAGTTGCAAAGCTCTTGCAAGTTTTACAGCCCCAGTGTTCAAACCCTAGAATAGAAAAGGGGCAATGTAATAACCTAGGATGAAATATAATTTTTAGATTCTAAGCAATGCAATTTACTAATTACACAATGCAATAAGCTGAAAATGAAATGTTTTGATACAATTTTAAACTTTTAACAATGCACTAAAATGAAGCAATTTAAGCTAAATGCAATGAAATTGATGAAACAAAAAATTAGGAAATTGAAACAACATCAAACAAAAGTTAAAATTTGAGATTTTAATGTCCTAAAAATTCAAAGCAGTAGCTAATAGGGACTCATTCACCAGTAAGGTTGAATGGGTCTTGCTTCGTTGTTTTTGAGACTTTTTTGTGGATCTCATAGTCAATTTTGATGCCCTTTCAATTGCCAAAAGGTTCAAATCAAACCTGATTAGGGAATCATTTTCTAGTAAGGGTGAATGGGTCTTGGTTAGGTATTTTTAAACTATTTTTTAATGATTTGCAAGTTCTTAGCTATAATTTTTAGTTCCAAGTCTGAGACAGTGAGCTTCAACTTTAGATTTTCCAAAAATTCAATGTAAAAGTGTAATGAAAAGATGAAATGAAATGTCTAAATTGAAGTGCAATTTTTTTAAAATTTTAAAATCCAATTGTATGAGATCTAAATGAGATGCAAAATGGCTGATTTATTTTTGTAATTTTCAAATTTATAAAGATGCAAAACAATGCAAATCTAAACCCTATATGATATGAGATATTTCAATGCAAAACAAGAAATCCTAAATGAGATCTTAATTCAATGGAAATATAAAAGAAAATGAATGTAATATCTCACTTAACATGCAATGAGAGAGTCTAAAAATTTAAAATTTGCAATGTTCAATGAGTCAGGTTCACCATAATGAAACACCAAAAAATAGGTTCACCAAAATGTTTAATGAACAAGATGATGATACACAATTTTTCTAAGGGATGTTTCACTCAATTATGTGTAAAATAAGATGCCAATAACAATAAAAAATGCTACCTAACTGTTAGAGAAACTATGGGGGAAGTTTTTAGAGCATAGAAAGTTGTGTACTTGGCCAAATAGTTGTTTTTTAGCTATATAGGACTCATTTTCCTTTAGTGGCGAATGGGTCCTTTTAGGGTTTTAGTAAATTGATTTCAGGGTCTTGTTCCTTGATTTCTGCACTCTCAAATTCTCTATTATCAAGTTCTGGAAGTCTATATGCAATTTTTTAGCTTTGATTCTTTGATTTTTTCACTTTGAATGACAACTTTTGCAACTTTGCAACTTTGAATATTTTGCTCCAAATCTTGCTCCACTTGATCTTCAACTTGTAAATCTGCAATCACATACACAAGGGAGCAAGAATTATTTTTTGTTAGTGAATAGGGGTTTTCCTTTGTCAAACCCCTTGTAGGTAATCAAACCAAATGATGAAATAAATAGAATGAAGCATGAATGTGAAATAATGTAAATGATGTCACCTTGGATGATGCGTTGCGATATAAATTTGAAAACTAGCATGTAGTGGCCATGAATAATTTGGATCTTGGATGTGAAATGGTTCTTGTAAATATATCCTCAATGCAACATTAGTTATCTTAGCTCAACCACATGCATGCATGCATAAAACCCTTGACATGATGATATGACCTTGAATTGCTACTATAAACTCTTGAAATCTACCTTGAAATGCCTTGTAAATTCTCTTGGAATGCTCTATAATTCTCTTTTAAAATTGCTAGAATGTTTCATAAACTTTCTAGGTGAAACAATGTGAATTAACCCCTTATTTATACAAACATAGGAGATTAACCCCGAAATTCAAACAACTAAGGCTGACACTAGATTTGGAAAGAAACATTATTAAATTCTCACTAGAATGAGAAAAGGGGGTCCTCATTAAGGGAGGACCCATTTGCCACCTTGGATGAATGGGTATTGGCTTAGTTTACTAGGACCTAACCCCAGGAGATTGAAAGAGGGATAAAAACCCAATCTAGACCAATTGAAAAAAGGGGCATCCAGCTAAGGGTGGAACCATTCACAATCTAGGGTGAATGGGTCCTAGCATAATTTACTAGGACCAAAATTTTCCTAGTGAAATATTTTGTTAATTAAATTATAAGTGTTAGGATAAATCTTCAGGAGGTGTCAAAATCAAGGCTTAAATTTGAATTAAAGGGGGTTAATTACTCCAATTAACCATAATTAATTAATGATCACCTACATAAGTGTGAAAGTGATTTATAACACTTTACAACACTTAAAAAAGGTACACATTATGCACATTTTATTTAAAAAGTGGCCCATAAGGCTTAATTAAGTAAATAGATCTTAGAAAAGTGTGAAAGTGTGTTACAACACTTTACAACACCCTTGCAAAGGATCAATTAAGGCATGTTTTAGTCAACCCTCTTATGTTCATACAATAAATGATCTATCATATTAGAAAAATATTTTCTTTCCCTAAATTGATCTATTATTATTAGATCTAGCTATATTAATAATTGATTACATGAAATCTCATTTTAACATCTAATGATATAAAGGATCTTATTGATTATTATTCAAATATGATACATCAATATCTTAACTCTCTAATGAGAGCACGTTGTTTACATTCCATTATTGTCATATCTTTCTACTTTAGAGAATGTTTTACATTAGCAAAGGGTGATCCCATAATAGTGGTTTACAAGTTTTTGCCAAATTGGACATTGAAATTATTATTTTTGACTAAATCCTCACTTTTGGGCACCTATAGCGGCTAAACCGTGAGGAATTTGAAGATGATGCAAACTAGAGTTTCATGACATTTTGTCTATAGATTCTAAACATAATTTTTTCAAAATTTTTGGAATCAGATTGCACTTCTTTTTCTATCTCCCTCGAAAACTAGTTATTTTCAGAAAACAACATTTTTAAAAAGTGACGCTCACCGTATAATGCATAATTTTTTTTCATGAAGGATATAATTATAATTCTTTTGAATTTAGATTTACAACTTCGATTTCTAGTGCTTCCACTTGGTTAGGTAGTTTTTTATTGAATATTTTTTCTTTAATCAAGTTTCAAAGTCAAACCAATTACAATTTAGACATAGTGTGACCGCATAATGCATAACTTATTTTGTATGTATCGAAATTCTTTTTTTTTTGTTGGATCAAGGACTTCAATATCTAGTGCACTCATTTTTTTTTATTTTTTTTTGATAATCTGCTATTTTTCCACATGTGCAGAACAAAGAGCTTGATTTTCGGTGAAAAACCTATGCTTAATAAAACTTAAAAAAAAATACATAATAAAACTAAAACATATTAAAATTATATTCGTTGGATAGCTCACTCCGAGGACTACCTAATTCTAGTTGGGTTTGTGAATTATTCGCCATTTTCATGTTCAAACTGAGCTCTGAAGTGCAAATTTTTTGATTTTCTTGTCAACAAGGTCAAAAATCAGGGAAAAGGGGGATTCGCTCGAACCCAGGTTCGAGCGAACCCCCTTCCCAAAAGGGTTTTTCATTTTATTTTTATCTGTGCACGCATTAAATGGGTTTGCTCGAATGAACCATTTTATGGTTCATTCAAACCAACTAGTTCTTGTGAACCCCCATAATGAATTTTTTTGACATGGGTCATTTTTTTACAAGTTTTCCTTCCTCATTAGAATTATAAACCACTTTTGTGGGTTTACCCCAAAATTCGATCTTATGCTTTTCATCTTATTTTTATATCATTATATCTCAAAAGATATCTCGTATGACTATATCTTATGTCTACTATCTTAGATGATCTTATGACTATATTTTTCTTAATAGCTAGTGTACATCTATTATTTTACATTTTCATATCTTAATTTTAGAATTCAAATTTTTTATCATTACATGTTATTACACTAGGGGACATAATACTATTCCCACCTCTCTATTCAACTTGCATTATCATATGTTAAGAGAGATCGTATCTACATTGATATCATATTATTATATCATGTATCTTGATCCTATAATTTTTTTTTAACTTACACTACTATATTAATTTGATCCTATATTTTATTACATATTTATCATATTGGTCCTACATCAAAGACATCATGTTTTCCCCCTTTCACATAGTGATATTCATTTCATATTTGATTATTTAGATATCTATATAAACTATCTTATAATTGTGGTTACTATATTTGGGGACTTACCCCATTATTAGATATCATGTTATTGGTCTTATTTATCATACCAGTCCTATTGATCATATTAGGGTTCATGCCACTATTGGGTCTTGTCCCACTAGCTCAATATCATGCCACTAATTCTACCCATTGTGTCAATGTGCTAGTGGATGCCACATTTGATAAATTTTTAATTTCATATATATATTTGGTCACAAAGGGCACCATTAGCATGCCCATGTTGTAAGCAATATCATTATCCGCTCATCATATCCAATGTGTGTCTACACTCATTGGTGCCACTTTAGACCTTTTTTGGTACATTCATGAGTATTTTCTTAACAATTAAGGGTTGTGCCACCATTATAATTTCCATGTTGGGGGTAGTGGTCCCATATTTGATTATATCTCTACTCCTTTTTTATAATTGTAATGATGTATTTTTCTTGTTATGGTTGATATATTTTAATGCATATCATTCATTATTTATTTGAAACATGACTATGATTATGACCATCTCACAATGAATTCTATTGTCAATGTATTTTTTTACTCCCATATTTATTATTGATATATCTAATATGATATTCCTTGAATCAGTTGCACCCTATAAGTCAATTCATTGAACAAGGCATACATCATGACTAACATTAACATTTTTAATTTTAATTTATCTTGGAAGTAAAAATATATTTATGGAATCATTGTCTCTTATAATAATTCATGAGAGAACTTATGTGAATGAAAAATCATGCAAGAAGAATCTTCATCCTTCATGGACTACATGTTCATGTATTTGTTCTGTTCACTTTATGCATTTTACAGAATGATACATACTCATAGATGCATTATTCATCCTAAGAGATTAGCAGGTACCTAAAATTAAGGGTAAAATATAATGGTAGAAAATACATCCTTGATGCATCCTCTATTTAGTTTGGTGACTAAAAATAATATACTTTTTGTATATTGTTGGACTTATGTACCTTGTCATCTACACATTACTTAGTTTTATACTTATATACATGAAATCCTAGTCCAACGATTTATTTGTTTAATTCTAATAATTAATCTAATCCTAATCCATAATCTTATCATTTCAAACAATTGCCCAATGGTGCTTTTTGAATGTTAAGAGCAATAAGACCATCTTCAGAACTGTGATCTTGATCCTTGTAAATAAAAAATAAAAAGTAAGAATTACAACAAATTAACCTCCATTTCACACTTTTGTGTGAAATTGAATGTCCACAAACATTCACAACTTATTTTTTCTATGTATAAAAAATATCAAATTTCATTCATTACACACAAGAAGAGAAGAACATGTACAATAAATTAAATCCAAGAATATTTTAATGTGAGGACATTCAAGAGTAATTGTTCACATATTGGTTTTCCATATCTAATCACACACTCATCCTAATACATGTGAATCACTTGGAAACTATTCTAGAATTTATATGTGCATGTATGCAGTGTGTTGTATGCCAATGTATTTTAAATATTGCCAACTTGACAAGAAAACTCTTAAGAGTGTGAAAAGGGATATCATTGTCTGGTACTCTTTCTAAGAGTTTACAAGGTGGAATTTAGAGATCATTAGAATTAGGTTTGTGCATATGGATCGATTTTGTAGGTGAAAACTAAATGCAAAATAGTGAAGTTAAACCAACATAGAATAGATAAGAATTTTTTTATTCCAATTCACACACACAACAATCTATGACATCTCTAAATTTTGAGGTGTATAGATATCATGATCCTCATCAATTGATACACATTTTTAGATCACAAAGGGAATATAACTCTCCTCATTTATTACTATTTATGCCTTTATTATATTTATGTCTAATATTACCGAATACGTGATCCACTCTACTCTAACAACTTATCGAATTTGAATTGATTTGTGTTTATTTACTTTATTTTATTAATTAACCTAGACTATATCTTAAAGAAACTTTTTTTTTTCAATTATATGTATACATATATCCATACACATACATCCATAAACATATATATACGTGTACATAAATGTATGTATATATCTATTTATGTGTGTGTATAATTAATATATTTTTGATCGACTATTGATTATGTTAACCATAGTTACTAGATTACGTGTAGCGACTTTAACACCGCTAGGGTTTAGTTTCGTTTCAACGTTTATAAACCAATCAATTTAACACCTTGCAATTTGTCGTATATCCGATAATGATGGTAATACATAATCTAACCATCAAATCTGACACATCATCTTTCGGCATCACATGGTGGTTTGAAGAAAATGATCTACCTATTTAACGCCTATATTTTGTGTATCTTTACGCTCGAAATCGATCTCATCTCCCTAGCGTTCATTAATTACAATTTTAGATGGTTTCTTGCATCTTTGAATAAGACTCTGATCTTCTTGTTTTACTGTTAAAAGTCATACAAATTTCTGTTCCAGGTGAATCAGATGGCTCGGATTGTTGATCCCTGTGCAGCTTGCAAGATTCAACGAAGAAAATGTGGAGATAAATGCGTGCTTGCTCCTTTTTTTCCGCCAGACGATCCTCAGAAATTCTTAGTAGTACAAAAATTATTTGGAGCAAGAAGCCTCGTCAAAATCCTTCAGGTATAAATCAAATGTTTCTACAGATTTTTCTTAAATAATTGGTCTCCACACCTCTACTTTTCGATCGAAACAATTTGATTGATTCAACTGTTCATGCGTATCTAAATATAAATGACTTTTGATCGATTTTATTTCAACTCAAATCTAAATAGAAATAACATCATTCCTTTCTCTGTGCAGGATATTCCCGATGAGAAGCGAGCAGATGCTGTAACAAGCCTGGTATACGAAGCAAGTATGAGAGTGAATGATCCTATCTATGGCTGCACTGGCGCTATCTGTCGACTGCAGAAGCAAGTATTACACCTCCAATCACAACTGACAACCACTCAAGCAGAGCTCCTCAAAACACAAGCTAATCTTACAGCTCTCCTCACCGGATCTTGTAATAGCAGTGAAAGAGGAAGTACGTTGGATGTAGTGTATGGAAATGATCCACATAAGAATGAGCTAATGCTTTTGCAAGACGATAACGACCCTTTTGCATTATGGGCGCCACTGTGAGCCTAATTTAGGTTGTCTGAATTTGTTCAATATTCCATGTTAGATAGCTTTACAGGCATTCCTTAATCTGCAATCATCTGGGATGATGAATTTTTAATGATATTGATAGGTGTATCCCCTGTCGTCACACAATCAGGAGCAGTCTTTAAATGGCTTGTTAGAAAATCTTTAAATTGCTCTAACATTTATATAGTAATAAAGTTGTATATTTATATATTTAATTATTATTATTGTAGATTTTTTTAAAATGAAATATTTAAAGAAAGTTATGATGAATAATGGTATGTTGTTGGTTGTATTGAAAAAAATGTCTCCATTACAATGCGACTTTCTTTTGCAAGAGGGAGCTAACAAGAAACTTTTGTTTAGTCCCAACATTATATATATAAATATATATATTGTCTTGTTGAAACTAAATTGTTAATGTATATTTTATTTGTATCATATTGATCATGTTAATTTATTTATACATCGAGCAAAAATAATTTTCAAATAAAACAAGTCTAAATTTTTATTACAAAACTTCAAATTCTAATCTAATTTTTGAATTCTTTATTAAAAAATTAATTAATATTTCAACATTTATTTATTTATTTATTTTGTAATGTATTAAGCACTTTTTCATAATATAAAAGAGATATTATATTTTTTAATATATATAATGTATTCACTTATATTATATTGTGCTAAATAGCATATATATATATATATATAAATCAACCTTTAATGTTTGTTTGTATATGCAATTCGTTGTAATTTACTATCATATTATATGTTATAAATAATTCATCTTAAGTCATATTTTGAATATTTTTTAATAATTTTTTTTTTTAATTTTTTTTTTATTTACATTATTTATATCTTTTAAATTATTTTTATTAAATATTAAATCCTTTAAATATAATAATTTTATTTAGCATCTTTATGTACTAAACATAACATATAATATGACATAAGTCACATTAATATACAATAATTTAGCTAAATGTATCAAATTAATTATTTATATATTTATTGTATTTATAATTTAAAATTTAAAATTAATTATACAATAATATTATTAGAAAATTAGCAATAATAATATACTTTGAAAAATATATTTTAGACACAATATTTTTTTATTTTTATTTTTATTACGAGGGGAATTGGGTGCAGTACGGCCCCCCATATAACCCCCCACCGCCCCCATATAACCCCCCACCGCCGGTAAACTTTTTACCGTGACCGGCAGTGCTGGCGGGACACACCAACCGGTACCATGGGAGCACCGGAGAGTCGAACCCATGGTGGGCGCCCTGCTATAGGGAACACCTTAACCAACTGAGCTAGGACCGACGCCCCATATTTTAGACACAATATAATCTATATCATGGATTTATAGTTTTCTTTATAAATATTTATACAATGATAAATTTGGTGATTAAAACTTATCTAAAGAGAATAATGAAAGAAAATAAACATGGGAATGAATTAATTAAATATTTCTATCTTCACTTATTTATGGTTTTTTTATGTTTTCATTGTTGATCATTTGTGGTGATTTAATATATCACTAGGCCAATATGAAAACATGCTTATGCCACTTTATCTCTAAAATTTCATGAGAAGTATGATATATTTCATAACAAAATGAAAACTAAAAATTATTCATAAGAATAAAGATATATTTTAAAGTGATGGAAGTTGCAGTTAATACTACCACTATTCTTAGACACTTATTTTGCTATGTTTATGATGCAAGAGGTACACCTTCTCATTGTCACAAACCAAAATTTCAAACAAACTCATAATTACAACAGGTAATACTCTACCTAAATATTGTGAAAAATAACTACTCCTTTATTCAAATTCATTGGTTTTACAATTAGATTACAATATTACAAAGATCCCTTCACATGAACACAAAATATTTTATTTTCTTTTTACCAAAATTTGTCTTAGCCGAATTCATTTTCCAATTTCTATCCATATTTAATGGTTTATATGTGGCACCTTCTTTTACTTTCATTTCTCCCCTCAGATACGAACTTTTTGACTAGTCTCATTTGCTATATACCTATGACCAGTTATTCCCTCTATGAATTATTTTATAGTTGTATGTGTTCTTTAAACCTTATGTCCTCATTTAGACTTTTTAGCAAAAAATTAATGATATCTCTATGAGGTGTTGCTTATTTGAACCTCTACTCTTCATATCTTGGTTGTGCCTTCTCTTCCTCTATCTCACCTTACCCTCTTTTTGTTTTGTTTTATCTTGAAATGGCTTCTTGTCATAGTGTGGCCTCTCCATAAACTTTGCACTTACCTCTATTGTTCGTAGCTCTTTTCTTGCTACACACTTGATCCAGGTGGATCCAGAAGACCTCAAAATTTCACAGTCTCAAAATTAGCCGAAAGCACTCTCAAATCGAAGAGCTTGCTGGCACGATCCTGACGCAACTTGAATTGCATCAAAAGGAGGTCGTATGTGGAAGTTACACTAAGTCAAAGGTCCAGTCAAATAGGGTACAAGGGGCCAACAGGGAGTGAAAAAAATTAATCAACGTCAAATCAAAGTGCTTGTTGAGACGATTCCAACAACGTTCGTTTCGTTGAAAACGAAGCTCGTATGACGGAGAAACGGCTAGTCAAAGTTTCAGGTTGACTTGGTGGTACAGGTGATGACGTCAGCATCCGTACGTGATGACGTCAACAATCCAAAAAATCCGAAGTGGATTAATTGGGTCCTGACACTTGTCCATCCGTACATGTGACGTGGCATGCCGTACAAGGTGACGTGGCAGTACAGGTGGCTACCGAGTCAGCAAGTGACATGGACGGGTTCGGTGAATTATCTCTTGACATGTGGCAATTGGTGGCAATACAGTTGGCAGTGACTGCGGCTGACGTGTCTTTATCGGTGAATCAAATCAAGCCACGTGGCATATCGGTGGCGCGACAAGTGTCTCTTTCTTCTGTCTTCCATTGCCGGGCCGGTTGAATATGTTAGCAAAATGTATAAGTGGCCCGAATGGGATTCGAAAGCAGAACCAAACGTCCGCGAATTTCCCCGTGGGCGGTTGCACCAAACAAAGGGTGCTTTACAATAGAAGGGTGTCGGTGGTTTTTGTTAGTTGTTTTATTTAGAAGTTTGTTTGAAACAAACCACCGACTGGTTTTGAACCCACACCCTCCGGGTTACCAAAATTCGTTTGCACCGTTCGGCCATTGAAATAGCCATAAATTTTAATAGCGACTGTTTAGTTTTGTTACATGTTTGGCCCGAGGTCATAACAAATGGGCTATTTTCTATTGTATAACCCCTAACCAATTAACTAAAGGGGTCAAAATGATAAGATGAGTCATTGTACGAGTTGTTAAGGGGGTTAGGAATTTAATATTCTTGTTAAGCCTTATTTGGCTTAATTTTATGTATAAAAAGGAGATGGTGAGAGTGTTTTCTCATTCAGGTATTTAGAATTCCGGGATTAAGGAGACTTAAGGAGTCTTGTGAGAATTTTCTCTTGGGAGAATCGGGGAAATTCTTGTAAAGCGTGTTCTCATTTCTTAGCTCTTGGAGAGTTTTGTTGCTCTTAGTAAAGGGTTTATGGGGAAGTGAGAATTTTCTTGTAATGGGCTAAGTGGTCTCTAGGGAGAAGAGATAATAACTTAATGAGTCCTTTGAGAGATTTTGTACGAATTTTGAGTCTTTTGTAAAGGCTTCATGCCTATGTACTCTTGTGTGAGAGAGAGTTGCAGCTTTATTGTTTGAAAGCATTGTAAAGGTGACGAAGGAGTTAGGCACAAACATGTTGCCAAATAGATCCTATCATTGCAGTGTGGAAGCAGGAAGAGCCTGAAGTGCAAGAATCTTCCTGGGAAGCAGATTGTAACTCAATGAAAGACCATGGTGATGTAAAAGAAGTTGCATCATAGTAATGGCATTGATCACGCTAATTTGCGGATCCAGAGACGTAGCCAAAAATTGGTGAACTCCGTAAGCAAATATTTGTCTCTTTTCGTGGAGCATGATTTTTGTCAGCTTCTTTACTTTCCTATGTTTTATGTGGTTATTTGCTCAATTCACAAGCATCGTCAGTTACGATCTTAATTTTAAATCTGTATCCTAGTGAATCTAACAAGTTGTTAATTAATTCATAGTAAGGAGTTTACAGATCAACACTCCACTTATATTTTTCTTTCCTACATACAACATCCTCTTCTTCTATATGCCATGACCTCATTTATCTCCTCCACATCTACAATTTTATTGTTTTTCACTTTTCATTCCTTGTTGTTTGCATAGCCACTCTAACCGTTCCTCTTCAATTTTCCAAGACTCCTCTCCTTATGCCTCCTGTCATTGTCCATGACCTCCACCTCTCATTGTGGCATGCCTATTCACTTTTCTTATGGCTGAGATGTTATTTTTTAACAAATCATTGTCCTCATTAAATATTTGTGGCCTCCTCTATATTTTCATTCACAAAAATGTGTATCATATTTCAAATTTTACTTCACACCATATGGTGCACCATCTTGGCATTCCATACCCAAGTATGTAATTTTATAATTCAATTTATTTTTTGTTTATTCTTTAGTATGGTGCGGGCCAATTGGTCTTTAAATTTAAATACATTTGACATTTTATCCTGCTCCTCTCTTCCTTTATGGTGTGGTCTACCCTCACCCTTCTTATCCAACATTTTTCCATTTCTCTTGTTTTATGTATTTGTGTGCCCCTCTGTATTCCTTTGGTTTCTTATTTTCCTATAAAATTTTATTGAACATGGAAGATTTTTGGTTCACCTTGAGGAAATCGAATGATTGTTAATTACAATATCTATAACTATATTAATTTCTTATTGCAACCAATCATGCCTTGCCCATGCTCACACATAGTCATCAATAGAAATCAAACTTAACATTGAAATTAATCTTTATTTCCTCAAGAATCTTGATTTAAATCTCTAATATCGATTCAGAGAAGACTGATCATGTTGATTGATGAAGATGGGTGTCAGCAAGTGAAAATATCAAAGTTCTCCAATTTGCATAGAAATTGTTGAGTAGGCTCAAAATGGTAACACATGGACCCCTACAAAAGAGAATTTCTCTAGCCCTCCAAAATGTGAGATATTAAAAATTTCATAAATTGACGAGCCTAAATAGGAAGTTTTAATATCTCCTAAATGGTGGATGACCAAAAATTTTCATCATTAAATCATAAATGTCTTTAACCATCTTCTTGTTAAAGGATTGGTTATCAAACCTCATAGATTGCTCCAAAAAATTATTTTATTGAAAACTACCCTGTTATGTGTTGGAGCAATTGTTGGAAGAATGAAGAAGAATGGCTATCTCTACAGTTTTGTGTTATCATTGATGTCACCATGTTGTGATTTCAAGTCTAATTCAGTACTTGATCCAATATATGAACTAGTATACAAGCTACACTCTCTGGTATTATTGTCTACAATCCTTCACAGTGGATAGTTGTTGCTTGCTATTTTGGGAAATAATTTATGCATGTTGAAAGCATGTATGTTTAGAATTTCTTGTCCTCTGGTGCTCATACGACGTATTGGCATTATCCTGTTGATTACTTTTTGTAATGAAGTCTATTTCTGGCAGACTTCATGAATAATTGTGATATGGTGAATTAATTTTTGTTATGCTGGTATATGTGTGACCTATCTTAAGTCTATGCCAACATGATGTAGCATGCTGAGTATTTGAGTAACCTTTTGGAAATATTTTGTGAATTCTTGAGGCCAAAAAGTTGATATTTTTGGTAAACAAGGAAATGCATCTAATTAGGCCGACCTAATTGATGCTTGAAGATAGATCGAGTAAATATATGTTGATTTTTTTTTTAAGATGGTGATATTTTGATGAGGCAGTTGTGAATGTGAAGGTGAATAAGTGTGAAAATGATGAAGTGTGTTAACTCTATCTATTGAGTATCATCAAACCTGCATCAGTACTTGTTAGGTGCACTCTTTTAGGTTCATTTTGGCTGTGAAGCCTAATTTTTTTCAAAAATATTTTGTAGGAAGTGATCCTCCTTGTAAGCAGTGAGCTTTTGTATCTAGACAGTGAGTCTTATTCAGGGCAATGAGCCCTTGGTAGTGAGCCTTATATATTCAGTTTTGGAACTGCTTTATATTGTGAATTAATCCTCACCATGGTTTTTCTCTCATTGGGTTTTCCACATAAAATCTAGTGTTCATTGTGTTGATTTTACGTTCTATTATCTATATTTTGTATTCATACTTAATAATAGAACACTGTGGTTGTGAAATTGATAAGTGTTGAAGTTTTTTGTTTAATTTTGCTGACAACTAATTCACCCCCCCTCTCAATTGTCGTACACCTTTTAACAATTGGTATCAAAGCCTTGGGTCCTTGGTGTAGAGATTAACCACTTGAGGAAGATCCTGAAGGTACATTAAATGGATGATAAAGAAGAACTCCAGGCTGCACTTGAGGATCTTGACAAAGTTGAAAATGAAAATGAAGATTTGAAGGAAAATATTGAAGATGCTAATGAATGTGTTCGAAAGCTGAAAGAACAAGTAAATAAATTCAAGGAAAGACATAGAGAAGTGAGTGAGTAGCTAAAACAAGAGATAATTGGACTAGAAATGCTTGTAGAATAAAAGAAGAGAAGAAGAATGTTTTAATTCAATGGTGTAAAACAAGTGAGATGAATGCTCCAAACTTGAACAAGAGGTAGTAAACTTGAGAGCAGAGCTAGAGAAGGAAAAACTTTGTGAGAACAATTTTAGAGCTAGCTCTGACAAGCTTGAAAAATTGCTTGCAGGATAGAAACCAAGTAGAGACAAAGGTGGCTTGGGAAATGAAGCAGGTGAAAGTTTAAAGGACAATCAAAAGACTCTAGACAATCGAAAGAAGAAAAGAAATACAAGAAATTTGGCAAGGAGACCACCTATGAGACAGCCTAATGCACAAGGGTATCCCTCTTTCAATGGTATTTATTTTTCCTATAATAAATATGGTCACAAGGCAACATAATGCAAGAGTAGGATGAATCAATTTCCTAGTTCTTTCTCTGGACAATGTTTTTCATGCAAGAAGGTTGGACATAAAGCTATTGAATTTAGATCTCAGGTGAGAATGATCAGTCCAGTAATGACAAATAGGTTTAATGGAAGCAAAATGAATCAATATTTTAATGGCTACTACTATATCTATAACAAATTTGGACGCAAAGCAAATCAATGTAGATCGAGAAGTAATGAAGGTCAGACTAATATGAAAAGTGTTGTCTACTAAAATTATAACAAACCTGGACATATCTCAAATGTTTGCAAAAGTAAGAAGGGAAAGTAGTCCGCTCCAATAGAGAAGAATTAACTGGTAAAGAAGATCGACAAAGAAGAGATGAAGCAAGAGATGAGTAAGATATGGAAGAAGAAAGAGGAAGAAGAACCTAAAACTACTGATGTGTTTTTTCCCTCATTCAATATGGACAAATCCTCTGGGAATTACACCTACCATGCTCTTAGGGGGAGCATTATCAAAGAATTATAAAAAATCTCTGGATGAATGGCATGTTAGAGGCTAGCATGAGGATGTAATGTGAAGACTGAAAAATAGAGGTTTTGAAAAAGGAACCAGAAGAAAACATGTTGACATGTTGATTTTCAAACCGAATTAGGGTTTTTTGTGTTGAGAAGAATTCTTTTAGCAGCCTTTTGATGTTTGCCACATTTAATGTGATTTAGGGCTAATTGATGGTGTATAAGGAAAAATTTGTAAGCCTCTTTGATCACTAGAGAACTTGAAGAGTTTGAAATGCGTCTCAAGTGGAGCAATCTCAAAGCAATTTGAAGCATTTTTGAATTAATTTGAAGAAACTATTACGGATACTCATGAATTATTTCTCAGTCTATAAAGGAAAAGAAGAAGTCTCGACTATAAAAAATTCAAGAAAGTGAAGCATGACAATGGATAGAGGATCAAGTGGTGAAATTTCAATGAAGTTGAAAGGAGTTGAATTGGAAGAATTTGATCATAGGAAGTTAAAGGAAATGGAACTAGGGCTGAAGGAAAATGAATTATAGAGCATAAAAACCTTAGGTATGGATTTATGGGGAGAATTTCCTTGGTTTGCTAATAAATATTTCATCTTGTTCTTGTTGATTCAATTCAAGAATGAAGGTATTATGTTGGAAAAACCCTACTTGATCACGATGGAAGCAATCAAAGTGATTATTGGCTTATGCAATATTGGGGATCTCCCTAGAAAGAAAACCATGAAATACAAATATGTGGAGGAACTTACTGGAATTAATAAAGACCCTTGAGCTCTATTGATAAAAACTCTTGTAGATTCCACTGTAAGGTATGTTGCATACGAAATTTCATATAAAATCTATTTCATAAATCATGAAGGTTTAACTTCGGCTATTGGTGTATATCTTGCACATATGATGGTTAAGGAAAATATGTAGTTTGATTTGTGTAATCTATTAATTGAAAATTTAATTAAGAATTCCCGAATGTCATTGGTTGAGGGTTATCCTTTTTGATTTGGATCTTTGCTTGCGTGCTTGGATTTTTACTATTTGAACTCCCTACCGGGAAGATAAAATGTTGTGTGGGAATATAGTATTCCTATTGGGAAACAAGTCTACAAATACTTGGAATCATTGGTGGATAATGTAAGTGTTTGTAGATCATATTTCACATCCTTAAAAAAAAAATTGTGCTTTGGTATGTCTGTATCAAGTTAGTTTGAAGTGGGTTCACCCTATGATAAGATAGAGTTAGAAGTTATCATTGGTGAGTCTCCTCTAGAACCAAAAAAAGAGGAAAATTATTGTAACAGATATCTTGGAAGAAAAGAAGAATGAAGAAGAATTTATGTCTAGATCTATCTCCTTTGATCCAAAGGATATACAGATGCTTCTGGACAAGGGTGAGATGAAGAAGATTGGTGAAATGTGGAATGTGTGGTCTCCGATTGAGAAAATTAAAATTGATGATGTACTAGTTGATTATTTTGGATGTAGAATTGAAGCTATTGAATCTAAAATGAATAGTATTGGAAAGAACTTTGATTACTTCAAAGACATGGATGGAAAACAAAGAATACAGGTTGGTGAATTATAGGAGGAATTGTTGACTATTCAGAGGTAAAGAGAAGATATGGTTAGAACCTTCTGGTTGGTTAAGGAAGTTGCTGAGGTCCGGTTGGATGATCTCTCTAGAATCCTCTTTGATGCAGAAAATTGTGAATGACTATGTATGTCTTTTGATCAAACATCCTCCTTTATGCATTTATCTTTGTTGGAAGGTATGAGTGAAAGAATGAATTCAACTGTACTTTCATGGAAAATAATTCTTTTGATCATAAGAGAGAGGTACAAGAAAATATTTCATGTAAAAGTGTCATTCTTGTTTGAATGTTTGAAATGGGAAGTTGGAATTATTATGTACATAAAAAGTCATCATATACATATGTTTACATCCTACCTTTTTGGTTACCCTTTGCCATTGATGTCAAAGGGGGGGAGATTCATGTGAGTAGGGAGAGAGTTATGAGAACAACTAAGGTGAATGAATGTTGTGTTTTGAATTTTTTTGGCACATGTTTCCATCAATGACAAAGGGGGAGATTGTTGGAAGAATGAAGAAGAATGGCTATCTCTATAGTTTTGTGTTGTCATTGATGTCACCATGTTGCGATTGGAAGTCTAAGTTAGTTCTTGAATCGATATTTTGGTCTGGTATCTAAATCGGTATATAAGGTACACTCTCTCATATTATTATCCACAATCCTCTGCAATTCATAGTTGTTGCTTGTAGTTTTGGGAAATGATTTATGGATGTTGTAAGCATGTATGTTCAAAAACTCTTGTGCTCTGGTGCTCGTATGATGTATTAGCATTATCTTGTTGATTACTTTTCACAATGAAGTCTATTTCTGGCTGACTTTATGAATAATTATGATATGGTGAATTAATTTTTGCTATGTTGATATATGTGTGACCTATCTTAAGTCTATGCCAACATGATGTAGCATGTTGAGCGATTGAATTTCCTTTTGGAAATATTTTGTAAATGCTTGAAGCTGACAAGTTGATATTTTTGGTAAACAAGGAAATGCATCTAATTAGGCCAACCTAATTGATTCTTACAGATAGATCGACTATATATATGTTGAACAATTTTTTAAGATGGTGAGATTTTGATGAGGTGGTTGTGAATGCGAAGGTGAAGAAGAGTGAAAATGATGAAATGTGTTAATTCTTTCTATTGAGTATCATTGAAACGACATCATCACTTGTTAGGTGCACTCTTTTCAGTTCATTTTGGATGTGAAGCCCAATTTTATTTTGTAAATATTTTGTAGGAAGTGATCCTCCTTGTAAGCAGTGAGCTATTGTATCTAGACTGTGAGTCCTATTCAGGGCAGTGAGCCCTTGGGAGTGAGCCTTATATATTCAGTTTTGGAACTAATTTATATTGTGAGTTAATCCTCACCATGGTTTTTCTCTCATTGGGTGTTCCATGTAAAATATGGAGTTCATTATGTTGATTTTACTTTCTATTGTCTTCATTTCATGTTCATACTAAAAAATAGAACACTGTGGTTGTGAAATTGATAAGTGTTGAAGTTTTGTGTTTAATTTTGGTGACAAATAATTCACCACTCCTCTCAGTTGTCTTGTGCCTCTTCACAACAACTCCATAAAATTTTAATTGTGCAACTTGGACTATAGGAATCGGTTGGGTATCTATCCCCCTATAAATTGTAGTGCACTTGGTAAAAAAAAATCACGTGATCGGCGAGTCTGACGCGACACACCCTCTAGTATAATGGGTTTGGGGGGATACTAGATCTCGTGACCTCTTTCCTACAATAGGATGCTTTATCTAATTGAGCTAGGCCCCTTGCCCCTATATAAATCTACATTTATTACTTTATAGAATTATAATTTTTCGTTTGTAAACCCTTTTCTTGCTCCACATCCTCTTCTATTCTTACCAAAGAAGGTAAAGAATCATCATAACTAAATTCAAAATTATATTTAACTCATTCTTTTTTATTGTCCCAATATATTTTTCCTCATCCTTCATTGCACCATTCATCTTCTCACCTCCAACAACAAGTTTTGAAACCCCTGTTTGTGATTTTCCATCAATTTTTCTTCCAACTACTTATCGATTCTTTCCATATGTATTATCTTCTTTCAACAAGAAATCATCATCATCTTCAACAATTTGTTTGTCAAATTTAGGACACTCCAATTCCATAATTTTAATTGTGAAACACTCTCCTAATAGGGAAGGTATCATGGTACAAGAAAACATCAACAATATCATGTGCAAACCAAAAGTCAACCTCACTTTGAAGCATCGTGAATTTCCTGATATGGATCAAGAATTGATGCCAATCTTAGGAGTTCATGATAAGTCACCCTCTACTCCTAAAAAAAAAGGGGTTACATGTGCTATGATCAGTACCAAGTATAATGATATAGAAATACAAAAGAAAATCCAAAAAGCCAAAAATGTATTAGAAGATTCTTTGAAAACCTTAGATTTCATACCTTTATTCAAGGGAGAATACAAGATCATAAAAAGGAGTCTAAACAAAGCAAAGAGACACTAGTAATACAAAATTTAATAGCATCCACCTCAACCACCTTACTAGCAACAACAACATCCATGACAAACTTTGAGGAAATTAAACAACCACAAAATCCAACAAAAGAAACCAAACAACTTGGGCAAGGATGTGATGTTATAGAACAATGTATCCATGTACCTATAACACATAAAATAACTCATGATCTTTTTCATTTTCCCTTCCAAAAAAAACCTTCAATCAATGTCAACACCATCACAAACAATTCTTCCATGACAACTTTAACCTTGGTACATCCTAAATTGATAGACATCTCATTAAAATTTCATGAACATTGTTTACTTATCGACATAAATAACATTAGATGCTTCTCCTCTCAATAATTTCATGATTTACATTCATGGGAAGGAGCAACATATCATCATTCATTCCCAACTCACCCTTTTCTTGCACTAAGTGGGGGCAAGGGGTTAGGAAGCCTTTTCCTTGTATGTAACTTGCCGTTGTCTCTTTTGACTAGTCATTAACCTTCATGGACATATAAGAGCAAGATTGGGATGTGGATGACATGCCTTAAGTTGACTCACATGTGACATACTCATTCATGATGTAGCTATATTCGGAAATATATGACTTGGCATAGGGATTTCGAAGTTGGCTCTCATGTCTTCTTTCATTTATCATTGGCTACTTTAAAGCAATTGCTCATAGTGATGGTGTAGCAACCACTTTAAAGTGGGGGTATACATAGACGACATCCTTTTGCAAATTTGATGGTGTGATTTGTTCTTTCTTGTGATATGTCTTCTTCATGGTGGTGTCATTAGGTTTGATTCCATCCAAGAGTGTACAATCAACTGGCATGGTATGATGCGAATAAGGAATCCAATGGGAAAAAATCTAAAACTTTGACTTGTCCTCTCTTGGAAACATTAGAAACAATGCTCCCTAAGAAGAAGACCTTTACTTGAACAAATAAAAATCCCCTTTAAAATATTTGTTTACATTACATTCAAAATTATTTACAAAAATCATTTTCATTGTGGTTCCTTATCAAAGTTATCAGGAGGATAACTTTGGTATGGTTTGTATAATGGGAAGTCGACACACTGGCATGACTTTCTCATTATATAGTGGGAAGCCAACACACTGGCATGACTTTCTCACTAAACCACTTCTTTGGGATAACTCATTCCACAGACAACCTGATGTTCTATGGCCCTAGAGTGAGCACATCTTTGATCCATGTTATTTTCATTTTTGTTTTAGTTCTTGACATTGCATGATCATGTATCTTGTTTTGTTGTAAATCATTCACCTTGTGCGTGTCCTTTCGTGCTAATGTTGGTTTGACTTAGGATCTTGGATTTTGGGGGTTTGGTTACCTCCTTTGATCTTTTTCATCCTTTTTTCTATGCATTTTTATGACTGGACTTCTCTTGAATGTCTACTTTAGTGTGAGTTTGAAGAAATTTCATCCTCTCACTAAAGTGGGGGCGAAATGTAACACAAAAAAATGTATCTCTTGCTTGATATGGGAATAATTAATGATAAATTGGACTTAACGAGACCTTGATTTAGTGTTTTGAGGTGTTTTACACATCTACATTACATTAGGTCTTGGGCCCTTGCAAACTGAATAAAATGCATCTAACGTCTAATGATGTCTTGTAAAGGTGTTATAAAGTGTTGTAAAATACTTTCACATTTTCTAGACTAATGAACTTATTTTCCCCTTAATTCAGTATTGTAAAATGTATTTAATTGCATTCTCACATTAATCTAGAAGGCTTGAAAATTAAATGTAATTCTAATCTAGTGTTGTAATGTGTTTTACACATTCACATTGGATATTGTGCCTTTCAAGGCTAAGTGGACCTCATTTTAATGTTGTAAAGTGTATTTAATCACACTTTCACATTGAATTTTGTGTCCCTAGCCCTAATAACCATTTGCATCATCATTAATAGGCCCTTATGACCCCATATTATGAATCCTGAGGTTTAATTTGATCTAGGACCCAATGAAATCAACATAAAAACTAAAATTCTTCATTCCCCTACAATCCAGCTAACAAAAGGGTCCTTGTGGGACTAAGTTGCCCATCTAGGCAAATGAGTCCCATCTAGGTGGGACTAAGTCACCCATCTAGGTGAATGAGTCTCATCTAGGTGGGACTAAGTCACCTAACTTGGCGACTTAGTCCCATTTGGGCTATTTTCAAGGTTTTAGCAGAAAAAATTGGATTTTAAGTTTATTTTTCCTTTATGTCAGCCTTGGAGATCAAATTAATAGGAATTTTAGGAGGATTTCCTATATAAACAAGCTTCTAAACCATAATTTATAACTCATTCATAATTCATTCATCATTCCTTATCTCTTTCAAGTCAAGAAAGCTAGGGTTTTATCATTCTAAGTGATTAAGATAGCTTTCTAAGGCATTCAAGGGTAGATTCTACATCCATTATTATAGAAATTCAAGATCTATCATCATGGAAAATTTATAATTCCTTCATTTCATGTTCATGCTTCATCTTATTTCTTTATTTTGTTTAATTACCTAAAAGGGGTTTGAGTAAGGTAAACCCCTATTCCCTAACATTCAACATTTCTCTTTCTTTCTTTGTGTGCTTACATATTTGAAGACTTGAAGATGTTTGAAAAATAGGTTGCAAAGTTATTGAAGGCATCTCCTTGTTGGCTAGGTCAATATATCCACAAAAAGTCACCTTCAGGCCCAAAAATCAAAGTTTCAAAACCAAACACTTGGAGGAACAAAAAGTGCAGACCGAGAGTTTTTGTTTCCACTTTCGTATTTTTAGTAAATCCAAAGTGGACTAAGTCAACAATAGTGGCGACTTAGTCCCACTATACTTATTTTTTAGAATTTTTTGTAGATTTGGATACCCATTTGGCTGAAATGACCTTCGATGTAGTTTCCCTGATTTGGGACTAAGCTGCCCAACTTGGCGTAAGTGTCTAAGTTGGCCAAAAAATTAGTTTTTCCAAAATTTCAGAGACATCCACAATCTTCATCCCAACCTCTATCAGTTTCCAGGTGCACTCTTTTTGTTTACCCTTTCTATCTTGTTTAAGGTTGCATTCAATCTATCTTTTTGCATATCACAATGTGTTTTCAAACACCTTCCATTTCGTTAGTTTTGCATTAATAATTAATTTCTTTTTTTAGTTCTTTGCATTTAGAACATTACATTTAGGCATATTCTGGTCATATTAACATTAGTCTTGAGTGAACCCCCATGTTTTTGTGGCATATCTTTCTCCTTTTAGGTGAAAAACCCTAGAAGTGTAAGAGAGATGGCCCTACAAAAAATTGTGGTTCATTTTGGCGAACCTTGCTTTAGAACATTTTCTTTTCTGATTTGGAGTCCATCATAATCCTCGAATTAGCTTGCATTGACTTTGCATTAGGTTTTGCATTGGTTAATTTGCATTCTCAGGTTTCAATTTTTTTATTAGTGAATGTGCATTTAGGTTGCATTTTTGCATCACAAATCATTAAAAATTTCTGAAATTCTACATGTGCATCTTAGGTTTGCATCATACAGCATAGAAAACATGAAAATCAAAAAAAAAATCTGAAAATTCTTAAAAAAATCACCACTGGGACTCATTTTCCGCCTTGGGCAACTTAGTCTCTTTATGCCCCAAAAACTTCCTTTTACAAAACTGAAAACTTTGTTTTTAAGCTTTAGTTTGTTGTGCTTACCTATCTATATAAGTTGACTGAGTTCTTGTTACATGCATTTCATTAAATCTAGCTTAATTTGGCTAATTTCATGCATTTCTTAGTTTCAAAATTTGCATTCCCACATTATTGCATAGCATAATCAGTCAATTATCATCTAAAAATTGTATTTCATTTCAACCTTTTACTTTGCATTTTGAGTTTGCATAGATTGTTATTTCAAAATGTTAGTATCTAGATCCTTTCCAAGTTTATAACGAAAAATTTAGTTAACAAGCATTCTAGTCATTCATTCAATCCATTCCCTAGTTATAATAGTCTCTTAGCACAAGAGAATGACAATGTTAATGCTTTCCTTAAACATACACCCCATACTATCTCTCCTATTTGTGTGGATGACGTGATAGAAGAGAATACAAACATAGATACTCATGATGATGGTCATTTTTCTTCTCCCAATACCTCTCCTTTTAGTGATGAAGGTATCTTGGAAAAAGAGGATACAATCATTAACAATCATAAAGATCTTGCTTGTCCTTCTCCTCATTCCCTTTTGGAAGATATTACAACACAAGAGAATGAGATTGTAAATGATGAGGATGATATATTGGTCTTAGATAATCAAATCTTTAAGGTCTACAACAACCCCCTTAATGATCCTTCCCCTAACTCTCCTATTTTGGAAGATATTAGGGAACAATGACATGAGTTCATCAATGATCATGACAATCATACTTGTACCTTTCCTAGTATCTCTCATAGTAATGACGATGATACTTTGATGTTATAAAACATAATGCATGAAAGTAATCAAAATCTTAGTTATCCCTCTTCAACTAACACAACACTTATCGAGCAAGACACTTCAACCACTAATCATTCCCCTTCTTGTGATGAAGTCAATATGGAAGAACCAAACATTGAATGTCAAGAAAATCTAGTTTGTAATTCTCCTAAACACTATCCTAATAGGGAAGGTATCATGGTACAAGAAAACATCAACAATATCATGTGCAAACCAAAAATCAACCTCACTTTGAAGCATCCTAAATTGCTTGATATGGATCAAGCCTTGATGCCAATCTTAGGAGTTCATGATAAGTCACTCTATACTTCTCAAAAAAACAAGGTTACATGTGCTATGATCAGTACCAAGCACAATGACATAGAAAGAAAAAACAAAATTGAGAAAGCCACAATGTTATTCGAAGATTCTTTGACAACCTTGATTTCATACCTCTTGTAGACACGTAAAATATACTGATTGATCTTGTGCACTTGATCTTGATTAACTAACATCGTTTCGTCTTGAATCACCTCTTCACCTTATCATCACTATTCGCCCCTTAATTAAATAAATAATCATTTATCTAATTAAGTCATCATCTCCTGTTAATTAAATAAATCAATTTTATTTAATTAATTATGTAATCCCCCTTTTAATTAAATAATCTATTTTATTTAATTAAATCTCTAAATTCATTCTATTAAATTAAATCAATCTTTATTTAATTTAATCCAACATCATCCCTCTTTAGTTAAATAAATCAAAATATTTATTTAATTAAATCTAAATAATTATTCCTCTCTTTTTTATTTAAATTAATCCAAAAATCTAAGTCAAAAGTCAAAATCACCTAATCTCTTATTAAATTAATCAAATCTTGATTAATTTAATCCTAATCACTACAATCCTCTAGATTTTTCAACTTGCACAATTAAATCATTTAGTTGATTTAATAATTCTGTATTTACTTTCAAAATGACATCAAAAAGGGAATATTCCTCAAAATTTGAAATCTCCCCCCAAAATGCCTTGTCCATCCAAAAAAGCATTTAAAGCTCTTATATTGTCTCTTACATGTCTCCCACTTGGAATTTAACTCATCTTTCATCCCCCCTAAACATGTCATTTTATCAAATTCAAATTTCAAACTTGCACATTGATCAAAATCTCCTCAAGCTTCCTCCATTCACATGTTGACAAGTGGCACCTCGCCATTGGTTGAATGTTAGTCCCACATTGCTTCATTTTGGGCATTTCTCCATCTTATCATTCTATAAATAAGAGGCTTCATTCCTCATTTTAGCATCCACAATTGGAGCAAACTTATTATACTCAAATTCATCTTCAAGCATCACCATTTTCATCAATTTTATCAAGTTCATAGCTAGGTTATGCAGGAATTCAACCAAAGTGGATCACATCTTCATCAAAGATCATCAAGCTTGTAAAGGAATTGGGAAAGGGCCAATTTCCACATCAAATTGGTACCAACTCCCTCAAGAGATTAAGAGTTTGCATGGTTTTATAATAGGATTTGATATTCTTGCGTCAAATTTGTTGTATTCTTAAGTTCATTCCTCTTATTTTACTTTCAAATGAATTTCTTGAGGAATCATGTTTCTAACCATGCATTTGATCTAACATATTGATTGTTTCTTGTGTTTTTTCAGGTTAGGATCTTGGTTCATACATCTCTATCCAAGGGAGAATACAAGATCATAAAAAAAGAGTCTAAACAAAGCAAAGAGACACTGGTAATATAAAACTCAATAGCATTCTCCTCAACCACCTTACTAGAAATGACAACATCCACAAACAACATTGAGGAAATTGAACAACCACCAAATCCAACAAAAGAAACCAAACAACTTTGGAAAGGTTGTGACGCTATAGAACAATGTCTCCATGTACCTATAACGCAGAAAATAACTCATGATCTTGGTCATTGTCCCATCCAACAAAAACCTTCAATCAATGTCAACACCATGACAAACAATTCTTCCAAGACAACTTTAACCTTGGTACATCCTAAACTGATAGACATCTCATTAAATATGTATCAAGCAAAAGCTTTGTTTACTTATTGACATAAATAACATTAGTTATTGCTCCTTGCCATAATTTTATGTTTTACATTCATTGCAAGGAGCAACATATCATCATTCATTTTTGGATCACCCTTGTCCTACACTAAGTGGGGGCAAGGGGTTAGGAAGCCTTGTCCTTGCATGTCACTTTTCGTTGTCTCTTTTGACTAGTTGTTAACCTTTCATGAACATATAAGAGAAAGCTTGGGATGTGGACGACATGCCTTAAGTTGACCCACATGTGACACACTCATTCATGATGTAGCTCAATTCAGAAACATATGACTTGGCATATGGATTTCCAAGTTGGCTCTCATGTCTTCTTTCATTTATCACTGGCTACTTGAAAGAAATTGCTCATAGTGATGGTGTAGCAACTACTTTAAAGTTGGGGCATACATAGACAACATCCTTTTGCAAATTTCATGGTGTGATTTTTATTTTTCCTTGTGATGTGTCCTCTTCTTGGTGTTTTCATTAGGTTTGATGTCATCCAAGAGTGTACGATCAACTAGCATGGCATGATGTGAACGAGGCATCCCATGGACAATGATCTAACACTTTAACTTGTCCTTTCTTGGAGACATTCGACATAATGCTCCCTAAGAAGAAGACCTTTACTTGAACAAAGAAAAATCCCTTTTAATCAAAATTTTTACATTACATTCAAAAGCATTTACAAAAACCATTTTCATTGTGGTGCCTTATCAATGTTATCAGGAGGATAACTTTGGTATGGTTGGTATAATGGGAAGCCAACACACTGGCATGACTTTCTCACTAAACCACTTCTTTTGGATTATTCACCCCACAGATGACTTGATGTTATGTGGCCCTAGAGTAAGTGCATCTTTGATCCATGCCATTTTCATTTTTCCTTTATTTATTGACATTGCATGATTGTGTATCTTGTTTTGTTGCAAATCATTCAGCTTGTACATGTCCTTTTGTGCTAATCTTGGTTTGACTTAGGATCTTGGATTCTAGGGGCTTAGCTACCTCCTTTGATCTTTGTCATCCTTTGTGATCTGCATTGTTATGATTGTACTTCTCTTGAATGTCTACTTTAGTGTGAGTTTGAAGCAAGTTCATCCTCTCACTAAAATGGGGGCTAAATGCAACACAAAAAAATGTATCTCTTGCTTGATATAGGAATAATTGATGATAAATTGGACTTAATGAGGCCTTGATTTAACGTTGTGAGGTTTTTTACACATCTACCTTAGGTCTTGTGCCCTTGCAAACTAAATAAAATTCATGTAACAATGTCTTGTAAAGGTGTTGTAAAGTGTTGTACAAGACTTTCACACTTTTCTAGACTAATAAATCCATTTTCCCCTTAATTCAATATTGTAAAATGTACTTAATTTCATTCTTACATTAATATATAAGGCTTGTAAATTAAACCTAATTCTAATCTAGTGTTCTAATGTGTTTTACACATTCACATTCGATGTTGTGCCCTTCTAGGCTAAGTGGACCTCATTTTAATGTTGTAAAGTATATTTAATCACACTTTTCACATTAAAATTTGTGTCCCTAGCCCTAATAACCCTTTGCATCATCATTAATAGGCACCTATGGCCCCATATTATGCATCCTAGGGCTTTGTTTGATCAAGGACCCAGTGAAATCAACATAAAATTTAAAATTCTTCATTCCTCGATAATCTAGCTAGTAAAAGGGCCCCTATGGGACTAAGTTGCCCATCTAGGCGAATGAGTCCCATCCAGGTGGGACTAAGTCACCTAGCTTGGTGACTTAGTACCATTTGGGTTATTTTCAAGGTTTGAGTTGGAAAAATTGGATTTTCAGTTTATTTTTCCTTTATCTTAGCCTTGGGGATCAAATTAATGAGCATTTTAGGAGGATTACCTATATAAACAAGCTTCTAAACCCTAATTCATAACTCATTCATAATTCATTCATCATTCCTTATCTCTTTCAAGTCAAGCAAGCTAAGGTTTTACCTTTCTAAGTCATCAAGATAGCTTTCTAAGGCATTAAAGGGTAGATTATTCATGGGTATGTGTAGGATCATCGTGGAAAAAATAGGTCCTTAAGTGGCAAAAAATTCAAAAAAATCAGAGTTAGACAACTTGACATAAAAATTTGAATAATTTATCTATATTATTTCAAAAATATGTACAAATAGAATTTTTAGCAAATTGAATGTAGTTTCTAAACTACTAGGTTTATTTTTTTTAAAAATCTATTTAGTAAAAATTTGAAATTTCAATGCAATAGTACTTAAATTTCAAGGAAAAAATAAGTAGGTGTTTGTCTGACCACCCTAACCACAACAAAATGATAATATTTTCTTATAATATTTTGGATATAAGTAGAAAAATTGGATTATAAGTTATTTTTCCAACTCGAACCTCAAAAATAAGTAGGTTATTTTTGAGGTTCAAGTGGGAAAAATTGGATTTTAAGTTTATTTTTCTTTTATGTCAGCCTTGGGGATCAAATTAATGAACATTTTAGGAGGATTACCTATATAAACAAGCTTCTAAACCCTAATTCATAACTTATTCATAATTCATTCATCATTCCTTATCTCTTTCAAGTCAAGCAAGCTAGGGTTTAAGCATTCTAAGTCATCAAGATAGCTTTCTAAGGCATTAAAAGGTAGATTCTTCATGGGTATGTGTAGTATCATCGTGGAAAAAATAGGTCCTTAAGTGGTGAATTTTTTTTAAAAATCAGAGTTAGGCAACTTGATGTAAAAATTTGAATAAGTTATCTAATTATTTCAAAATTGTGTACAAATAGTATCTGTAGCAAATTGATTGTAGTTTCTAAACTACTAGTTTTTTTAAAAAAATCTATTTGGTGAAAATTTGAAATTTCAATGCAGTAGTACTTAAATTTCAAGGAAAAAATAAGTAGGTGTTTTTCTGACCACCCTAACCACAATAAAATAATAATATTTTTTATAAGATTTTAGATGTAAGTAGAGGACTCATGTCCCTATGTGATACATATTTTTTGTAATTTCTTTCCATGTAAATAATTAATTATAATTTTTTTATAAATTTTAAAAACTATGAAAACTCATATGTCTGACCATCTTAACTTGGTTAAAGATTCATGATTTTTTTTTTTTTTAATATTATTGTATGCAAAGCATAGAATGTGATATCATTTGAAAGATATAGATGTTTTTCAATCAACCTATCAATCATGACTTTAGCCGTAATTCAAATAGAAAATGAATAATAATAATTTATTAAATTCAAAGTAAAGCATAATTTATATTGGTGGAAAGATGAGAATATCCTTTAAAAATCCTTTTTGTTTCATCAATTTTGGGTAAAAAAAAAAGTCGCCAAAGACATGCCCTACACATTCCATCATATCGCCACTTTTTGGCCCATCATAATCCTACGTGCATACCCTCATCCATTGTTGCAAAAATTCAAGATCTATCATCATGGAAATTTTATAATTCCTTCATTTCATGTTCATGCTTCATCTTATTTCTTCATTTGGTTTAATTACCTTAAAGGGGTTTGATCAAGGCAAACCCCTATTCCCTAACATTCAACATTTCTCTTTCTTTCTTTGTGTGCTTTCAGATTTAAAGACTTGAAGATGATTAAAAAGTAGGTTGCAAAGTTATTGAAGAAATTTCCTTGTTGGATAGGCCAATATATCCACAAAAAGTCACTTTCAGGCCTGAAATCAATGTTTTAGAACCAGACAGCTAAAGGAACAAAAAGTGTAGACCGAGAGCTTCTATTTCCACTTTCAAATTTTCAAAAAAGCCAAAGTGGACTAAGTCACCAATAGTGGTGACTTATTCTCACTGTACCTATTTTTTAGAAATTTTTGTAGATTTGGATACCCATTTGGCTAAAACGGGTTCCAGTGCAGTTTCCCTGATTTGTGAGTAAGTCACCCAACTTGCCATAAGTGTCCCAATTGGATAGAAAAAATATTTTTTCCAAAATTTCTGAGACATCTGCAGTCTTCATCCCAACCTCTGTTAGTTTCTAGGTACACTCTTTCTATTTAGAATTTCTATCTTATTCTAGATTGCATTCAATCTATCTTTCTATGTATCACAATGTGTTTTCAAACATCTTGCATTTCATTAGTTTTGCATTAATAATTCATTTCCTTTTTCAGTTTTTTGCATTTAGAACATTACATTTAGGAATATTTCAGTCATATTGACATTAGTCTTGAGTGAAACCCCAAGGTTTTGTGGGATACCTTTCTCCTTTTAGGTGAAAAACCTTAGAAGTGTAAGAGAGAAGCCCCTACAAAAATTTGTGGTTCAACTAGATAGTAGAGATGATCTATGAATGTTGAGAAATTTTTCTCCTCTTGCAAAGAAACAACATCATAATTGTGTACAAGATGAATTCCCATTCTTGATGGGGATATGTAGGAAGCAAGATGAATGTCTTTGAATTGTATACATGATTCAAGGATTGATATGATCCTTATGATAATGTCTTTGAATGGTGCTCAGTAGTCTCTAATCCAATGCTTAACTTTGAAAAGTGTTGATAGGATGAATTAGGTAACATAGAGAATTCAAGTATAGGAACCACAAATATATGGACCTGACAACTAGATTGATGAGAATATGATACTATTACAAGAAAATATCAAAATTGATGATGAAAAAGTTGGATATGTCAACTCATGAATATCTATAGAATATTTCAATATAAAAGATGATGTAGGAAAGGTAACATCCACAAATGTAACACATGCTTTCAACAATTTTTTTTTTGGCTAAAACATATCACTAGAAGTTATTTTATTTGCCCAAATTTTGACAAAATTTTGCAGTTTTATCACTTTCCTATAATACAAACATAACTCACAATACTAGCACCACCAACACATTTTTTTAAAAATAAGAAAAAAGTATAAGTTTCCATAACAAATTATAATATACACAAAAGTAATAGTGAAGGTTTGAAATTATTGTTTAATATTTAAATAGTTATGGTGAAGCATATAACTTGGAAAGAGTTGAGAGACCTACTATTTCCATATCAACATTGATTCAATGTTTACCTTGGAAGAAAATGATATTTAAGGGGAGCCAATGCATGACAGAATATCATATGACTTTTATATTCTCAAATATTTAAATTATTAACAAAAATATTTTTGGATAGTGACGTTTTTGACAAATAAAAGTTAAGTTTATTTAATATCTTTTTCTATCATTTAAATTAAATGAGTAAAAATATTTGTAGGTAATATTAAATGATTTATAAATTCTAATATTTATAGTTTTAGTGTCCAAAATGATAAGGCTATAAAAATTTGTGTTTATTAAATATTGATTAACATATATAGGTTTTGTTGCTAGTTTAAGGATGTGACTTAACAAAAGATTATTTTATTTAATACTTTCAAAAAATTATTTTAATATCTTTGAGAAATAAATGTTGCTCTATATGTTTGTATTCATACATATTCATCAACATAAACAGATATTTCAAGATATTGTCTAAATAAATTACATACTAACAAAAGGGATTATAACATTTTCAAATAAAATTTTCCTAATAACAATTTATTTACATGTTGAAAAGGAAAAATATGTATTATTGAAAAAGAGAAAAATATTAGTTGATAATTCAATCTAGAAAATATTAGTAATAGCATAGAAACCAAAAAATATATATAGTCTAATCTTGTAGATTTTTGAGATGAATATTAAAGAAAAATGGATTAAAAATATAGGAAACCATATGGTTATATATTGTGAATCTTCTTCTCATGAATCTCTCAAAGGATGCTACATCATCAAAGTTTGGAAGAGTATTAGTGAGATCTGTCAAATAGAGAATGTAAAAATAAGGTGCATTTAAAAGAATCTTTTATTCCTTAAAATACAATAATGATGCTTTACAACTAAGTATTTAAATCCTTTGAGCAATATTTTTAGTTACCTAGGTATTCTTGATGTTAAGCTAGAAGAGGAGGATTAGTATACTTTGTAATTTTTCTTTTTACATATAGCTTGGTATAATCTAATTGTTGCATTGAGCGGTTATATTATATATCCCAAAATGGATGCCCTTGTTGTCACTTTTCTTAGTGATGGTGTGAGGTGGAAATTGATGGTTGGGGATTCTAATGATGAACTACATGTTCATGATATATATAAAAAAAAAAGTGGTAAGAAAATGGGGATAAGGAGAGGTCCAAGTCAAAAGGATAATACAAAATCCCTAGTAAAAGTATAGTAAAATGTTGGAAGAGGGGAAAATGGGGGCATGTAAAGATGGAAAATGTAGAAAAAGAAATCCATTGTAGATTTCTCTAATGATAAATAGTTTAATAATAAAAATGATTATTTGTTTACTTAATTAACATTGCTAGTTATGAATCATGGTTGGTTGATTTAGGTGCCTCATATCACATGAATCCTTATCAAAAGTGGTTTTATTTACATGTAGAGCATATGATGGGGGTGAGTTGTTCATTAGAGATAAAAAATTACATTAGATTGTTGGAAAAAGTAAGGTAAAACTTATGTTTAGCAATGTGAGAGTAAAATATCTCATAGATGTGTTGTACGTTCAAAGATTATCACAAAATTTTCTTTCAATTTATAAAATTAATGATGTTGGAGTGAATGTAATGTTTTATATTAGTTGTTCTAGGTTAGCTAGAGGGAATTTGTTGTTAGCTAAGGGATCTCCATGTAAGGCTTTGTTTAAGCTTGATACATCTACTTGTTGTAACTTGGACCATGTAACTAGAAACTTTTATTAATATATGTTGTGGCACTACAATGTGGCTTGAATTGATGAAAGGGGTATAAGACCCTAGTTTTTTTTAATTTTTATCCAGATTATCTAGATAGTTATTTATGGATTTTGATTTTTCTAAGTACATGTTCCTTGTAAATTATATAAGCGAGAGTTCAATTTTAGTAGCAATAGAGAAAAGATATTATTAGAGGTTATTCATATTGATGCTATTGATCTTGTGGATGTTGCTTCAATTGAAATTTTTAATTAATATGTTTTTTTTATTGATGACTATCTTACAAAAGTTGTCTCAAACTCGCATCCTAATCTTAATAACATAAAAATATAATTTTTAGGCTATAAAACACAAAATTAAAATTTCTAGGCTATAAAGATCATATTCAGCCCCAAAATATCTAAATATACCTTAACTAGAGGAAGCATTTTCCAATATGATGGAATGCTTGAAGACCTTGAATTTAACAAAACCAGCTCAATCAACCTCTTAAATAAAAATGTATGGCCTCGAAAAGTTAGGCGCCCGACAAAAAAAATGTGAGAGAATTTATGATGCATAAGATAGCTGTAAGATGGAATTATAATTCTTGACCAACATATCATGCATGTTTTAACACATCAAAAGACATATTAGTTCGAAAATAATAGAGAAAAATACAAGTTCCCAAGTTGGTGAGTGAATTATAAAAGATGTAAGGATTACACTAATTTTAGCCTATGGAGTAATCTTGGGATTTGGGATTAGATTTTCACAAGGGATTTAGGCACCGCATTTTAGATGGTTTTAGATCATGATTTCCTAATTATATTTTTATGGTTTCATGCATTTTTTATCATATTTAGAAAGGATTATATAGATCAATTATTATAGAGAGAAATTAAAAATGGCACCCTTTAATTTGGTGTAATAAAAACAATATTTTGCATCTTAGACACTTGTCTATTATTCTTATATTTTCCATTATTCAAGGGGTTGACCAAGGTGCACTACCCCTGCATCTCAATAGTAGAAAAATCAAACAAGGTATTTATTAATAGTACTAGTCCTTAATACTAATACAAACTATAGTGGAGAATGGTACATTATATGAAATTGCAAGATAGAGCCCTAGGGATTGTCATGACAAATTTGGTGCACAAGGACATAGCCACAATCATGAAATTGTCCTGAACTTGTGAACTTGTGCTCTAATAGGATAGAGATCCAATGTAGAATTCTAAGTAGTTACTCAAATAGAAAGACAATAATTGTATGTCTTATATTCAAAATACTCTAAAACCCTATCCATTTAACATCATTTTTCAATTATTAAACTAATTGTAATTATTTACTCTTGCAATATTTTAATTACTAATTTAATACTCAACTTACATTTATTATCCAAACTAATTTATACTTATTTATATTCATCTAATTGAATAACCAAAATTACATATAAAAATCTAATTTATTATGATTGATTGATTAATTTGCATAACTACTAAGAGGTGTGGAGTATACAAAATAAATAAGATTATAAGCGTGTCTTATTAAAAAAGCAAATTTCTAGTTTTTGCCTTGTGTTTTTCATTTAATGTACTAGTCTCCCTCCAGCTATTTTAACTCTATTTTATCACATGTAAAAATAATGACAGTCTCCTTTCTCCTGCTCACCACGAGACCTTGTTGATGAAGGTGGAAATTTCAGGTACTTCCTATGTATTTTCCTGGAAGTGACGTGTGACATTTGAAGAGACGTGTAGTGAAGCATCTACTGACCTTATGAAGAAAATTGTCTGGTAAATAGCTTTCATAACAACAAATACACGTGAAATATACATAATAAAGAAGACTATAAGCGTTCTTTATGAAAAAGCAAATTTCTAGTCTTTGCCTTCTGTTTTCATTGAATGTACTAGCCTCCCTCCAGCTTTATTAACTCTGTATTTTATCACATGTCAGTCTCCTTTCTCCTGCTCACCACGAGACCTTGTTGATCAAAGTGGAAATTTCCTCTGTGTTTTCCTGAAAGAGACTTGTGACACTTGAAGAGACGTGCAACGAAGCATCTACTGGTCATATGAAGAAATTTGTCCGGTAAATGGCTTTCTGACAATGCGATATGTATTCCAGTTCTTAGAAATTCCTTTTTAGTTGTGAAAACATGCCCGCCACCCCTTTAGCAGTATGACACCTAGTTGTTGGAAAACATCTCTTTTTAGTATCAAGTAACATTATCTTGTTGGCAAGTTTTAACTCGTTTGAAAGTATGGGATTGAAAAGATTTAGGCTTTTTTAAAGTTGTGGATTGCAATGATTTTTCTCTTCTAAGCAAGTTTTTCTCAAGTATTGTACCAATATTGATTCTCTCTATGCTAAGAAATATTCAAAATGTTAGGAAAGATGTATCAATCTTTTTTATAATGTTGATCATATGGATAATCTAATTTTGAAACTATGAAACATACAAACTCAATTTCTAGGCTATAGACATTTTTTTGAGACAAAGTAAAAAAATTGGGTTGGTTGACATCACTTCCAAGGATACATGTTGTGTTGGGTATAGAGATTTTTGTGCAAATATTCATTTTAGTGGGAGCTTGCATAGAAAGGTTTGATCTTATTCTAGGAAGAGATAGCAAGCACATCTAAAATAGAAATTGATAAGTTATTACACACAAAAGTTGAGCTTTGGCAGCTCAAGATGGAGCATATGTTCATGGATAGAGGATATAATATTGAATATAAACCTATTGTGATGTCACATAAAGATTGGGAAAAAATGGATTGCAAATTTAAGGATTTTATTAGATTCTATTTGGTTGACTCAATATTGTTCAATGTATATATATACATATTGTAACAACAAAAATTGTACGCCCTTGGAAATGGTACAATTTCTCTTAATTTGGGAATAATTAATGATAAATTGTACTTGATATCATCTTGATCTAGTGTTGTGATGTTTTTTACACATTCACATTAGGTTTTTGGCCCTTTCAAAGCTAAATAAACCTAACTTTTCCTTAATTTAGTGTTGTAAAGTGTATTCATTTACACCTTCACATTAAATTTAGGGACCTTGGACCTAACATTGCCCTAATCTAGTGTTGTAATGTGTTTTACACATTTACATGGGATTTGGGACCCTTTTTAGCTAAATTGACCTAATTTTTGCTTAATTTAATGTTGTAAAGTGTATTTATTTAATCCTTCAAATTGAATTTTGAGCCCTCTTGCATTTTTGACCTTAATATCATCATTAATAGGCCCCTAAGGCCTTATATTGTGCATCCCAAGGCATATTTCAATCAAAATCCTAACATAGACCTCAAATAAACTTAATTTCTCAACTCCTTGACACTTTATCTCTCCAAATAGGCCTTGTGGGACCCATATGCCATAGATAGCATATGAGTCCCATTTGGTCTATTTTAAGGTTTTGAGTAGGAAAATATGAGTTTTAAGTTCAAATTTTATGAAGTTTGGCTTGTGGGATCAAATTAATGAGATATTAGATGGTTTTCCTATATAAATGAGGTCTCCGATCATTATTTGGCATAATATTTCATGATATCAAGTCAAGCACTCAAGAGTTAAGCATTCCAAGACTTTACAAGATCATCAAGAGAGCATTCAAGGTCATTTCTAAGGCATTCAAGGGTAGATTCTTCATCAATTATTGCAAAAATTCAAGATTCATCATCATGTCAAGATTATCAAGTATCAATAATGTTTTGAGATAGTGTTGTGATGTTGCATTCAAGATCCAAGGTCAAGCATTGTTCTATACTTATCTCAAGATCTATATCTACATCCTTTATGGCCATTTCATGTTAAATTATTGATTTACAAAACATCATTCAAGGTAGAATTGTTCATGTTTCATGTCCTCTGTTTTATGTTTCATGTCCTTGTTTGGTTTAATTAACTTAAAGGGGTTAGACCAAGGAAAACCCCTATTCCCCAACAATCAACACACACACACACACTCTCTCTCTCTCTCTCTCTTTGTTTGATTGAAAATATAGGTGCTTTGAAGAATTGAAGATCCTTTGAAGATTAGATTGCAATTTTGGAGAAAGTCATCAAGTTGTCACAAGGTTGTCATCTTCACGAAATGTCACCCATAGGTTTGAAATCAATAGTTTCAGATCTAGAAATTAGGTCAAGGAGAAAGATAAGAGTTTGAAGAGCAGAATCAAACCCTAATTCTCCAAAAAAGTAGAAAAAGACTGATACGCCAAAAGTGGCATATGAGTCCCACTATATTCATTTTTTAATATTTTTGCAGATCTAGAATCTAGAATTCTGAAAACTAGTTCAGACTAGAAACCCTAATCTAGGACTGATATGCCAAAAGTGGCACATGACTCCCAATATGCTCTAAATCAGGTTTTTTCAACAATTCAAAGTTGTTTCTAGGTCTTCATAGCTTCCCAAGTGCACCATTATGATTTCTTACATTTTTGTTTTGATTTACATGCATTTCTAGGTCATTTATTCAAGTTTCATGCATCACTAGGTCTTAACATTAGATCTTACATTTCATTGGTCTTTCCCAAGCACTAGCTTGGTGGTGAATCCATTTTACAATCATATATCATACCCTAGGATACCCTAAATTGTTACTTATATTTCCCCTTTCTTCATCGGATTGAGATCTTTAAGGTTTCCTTGAATGTGGAGTATATAATGTTTGTTGTCCTAGGTCCTAAACCCTAGCAATGGCAATTTTTTATCTTACATTTTGGTGAACCTGCATTTAGAACATTTCATTTTCTGATTTGGAGTCCATCATAATCCTAGATCTTTCTTGCATTAACTTTTCATTAGGGATTACATTAGTTAATTGGCATTCTAGGGTTTCTAAATATTGCATTAAGGAAAGTGCATATAGGTTGCATTTTTGCATTTCAAATAATTGAAAAGAATATAAAAACTTCATTTGCATTTAGTCTACAGATCATACAAACCAAAAAGCATAAAAAATTTGAAAACAAACCTGATTGGGACTCATATACCCCTCTAGGTGATTTAGTCCTAGTGAAGATCAGAAACTCACTTTTACAACATTAAAAACCTTGTTTCTACACTTATTTTTGCTGCCACTGGTTATCTATTTTAGCTCGTTGATTTTTCATGCATTTCACTAAATCTAGCTTGAAGTGGTTCATTTTATGCATTACTTAATTCCAAATTTGCATTTACAACATTTCATTTTCAAATCATTTCATAATGTAATCAATAAATTACCTTGTTTCAAAACTTAAAATTGCATTCCATTTTAGGTCATTACATTGCATTTTGAGTTTGCATAAATTATTATTCACAAATGTTAGTTTCAATATTTTCCAAATTTTCAAAGAAGAAGTTAGCCAACAAGCATGTTAGTCATTATTTCAATACATTCCTTAGTTATGAGAGTCTCTTAGTGCAAGAGAGTGAAAATGTTGACATTTTCCTTAAACCTACACCTCCTATTATTTCTCCTATTTGTGGGAATGATATGAGAGAAGAAGATGAAAATATAGACAATCCTGATGAACATAGTTGTTCCTCTCCTAATACCTCTCCTACATGTGATGAAGGTATTTCAGTGTTAGAAGATGCACTCATTAAGAATCATGGCATTGTTGTTCAGTGTAAAAAAATGCATACCTTTGCATTTTTACACTTAATTTGAACCTATTTTAGTACCTCTTGCTAAATTACCTTTAGGTCACTTATTATGGGCCCCTAAGACCCCTTTTGGTGCATCTCGAGGCATGTTTCAAATTTAAACACAACCAAAATCTTAAAGAACCATTAATCTTGGTAACCCACCTTTCAAATTTGCAAATTAAGCCTTGTGGGACAAAGATGCCCTTGGTTGCATCTTAGTCCCACCTAGTGGGACCAAAATGCCACCTAAGGTGTCTTCGTTTCGAGTGCTTTATTTTTGGGAATTAAGAGCGAGAAATAAAAAAAACTTTAATTCAAATCAGCATTTTGTTTGCCTTTGGGATCTAATAATCGGGTTATTAGATAGGTGTTGATGGTGTTTTTTGCACAGCAACAACTCAGATAGAATACAATATCCTATCTCTCTTGAAAGGTAATCTTCAACAATAAATTACTGAAAATCACCCCAAGGTCTCTCAGGTGTTAGGTCATGACAATGCATAAACAACTCAGATAATATGTGAAAATGCTAGTAATCACAATCGGACCTTACTACAAGCAAACTGTATCTTTCCAATTTATCAAATCTTGCAATATGATGATCTTAGATCCTAAATTTAACCAAAATAATAAAGAAACAACGAAAGATGAGGGTGCAAGAGATGTAATGAAATCTAAACTATAAACTATTGCTAGGATGAATAATGTGAAAGATAAATTCCTGGAATGGACCAATCTCAAATAACCAATTCTTGCTTAACCCACAATGCAGTATCACAAGAACGATGCAATCTTCTAAGGTATATAGATTTTCAAATCATATATATTCATCCACAATCGAACTAAGCACAAATAGATGTATGGTCCAGGTTGACTTCACCAGCCTACTACAATCAGATAGTTACTGGGAGTATAGACAAGAGATTGCTACAAACATTCCAAGCAAAAACCATGAAAATTATCCACCATACTAATCTAATTCTAGATCTAACATCAAATCCTATATCTTCAAGAAATTTCAAAGATGGAACAACAGGAACCATGCAAGATAAAATAACACAAAGGAATTCACCAGAGAAACCACAATGCCTTCAATTGTATTAGATCATCAAAATGCAGCAACAATTCCACTGTTATGTTACAATATTTGCTTCAAGAACTAACTATTATCTCCACTGCAAAATACTCTAACTCCTTTTAGCTCATCCCTATTATCTTGCTAATTGACTATCTATCCTTACAATGAGGCAGGAATTCCTTTTATAGAGAATCCTCAAAACATGTCGGCCCAGTCAAACATTTACAAAATAAAATTGCCAAAACAAGTTGGCCCAAGGAATTTCAAAATAAGGCACACATTAAATGCCGATACATCATCAAGGTTGGCCCAAACACATTCCTCAATGTAGCCCGGATCAACACATGCCCTATAATAATAGGGAAGCACAAATCTCAAAATTGGCATTAACTACCGCCTCCCTTATCCTTGTTCTGATCCTGAACCTTCAAAAATACCCTATCCAACTCAGCAATAGGTGGCAAAGGTAGAATCTTGAGCTGACATTCAATGGAACCAATTTCTTCTTTTGACTACTTAACAATTTTATCCCAATTATCTTTATGCACCAGGTACTTGTCCATCACAACCAAGTAAGTTGCCGCATCATCTAGTTGGTGCCCTGTTATAACATTTTCAGAATCAGGGGCATAGACATCATGCCACCACTCCCTTAATTGTTCCAGGCTCAGGTACTTAGGAGCAATCTTCCTCCTGCCAGTCATTATCTCAAAGAATGTAATACATCCATCATAGACACCAGTCAGTTCGCCATCCATCTGCTTCTTTCATTTATGGATCTTCCTAATGGATTTCTGTCAAATTTGCAAGGCTTCGAACCATTCCCAAGGCTCACTAAGTTTGGATGGAGGAAGGATTCCATCTACAACCAACTGATCCTTACCATACTCCATAATCACTTTAGACTTCTATAATAGAAGATCAATATCCTCCTTGCCTTGAGATAAAACATGTTCTAACAAGTCCTTGGCTCTTACTGCATCCTTTCCAATCGAAAGGATTTCCTTTATTGCATCATCTCCTTTCACTTGGGCATCCTTCAACCAATCCATTGCAGTCTAGGTAGAAGTCTTCATCCTTTCAATTTTAGAAATAGTTTCCTTAGGCAAGAAACCAGTAGCAGCAGAAGAAGATGGGTGAAGAGATTGCAAAGGCTTCATTAAGTCCTCTAGACACTTCTTAAGCCTCTCATTCTCCCTTTTAATCTCATGCTTGGACTGTGTTTCTTTCCTTAGTCTCCCAATTATTACTGCACTAGACCCTTCGTACTCTTCAATATCCTGCTCCATAGAAGCGAGTCCAAGATTGATAGTCTGCACATTATAATCTTTTCCAGTGACCTCATCTTTGCTCTTATCAGTAGCAGGGGTGGCAATATGAATAACCCTGTTATTCTCTTCATCCCTTTCTATCTTTGAAACTACCTTAGCCATCTTCTTTTTACCTTTACCAATCTTGGCCAGCATTTCATCCCAATTGAGGGGGGTGTCCTCAACAATGACCTATTTCTTTCTTGTAATCTCCTTATCCAACCAATCCGGGACAGCAGGATCCACCCGAATTTCATCTGTCTTGACTTCTTTATGCTGTTCAATGGTCTCATTCTTTTCCTTCTCAGGAGACTGATCACCTAGATTACCTAGCTCGGGCTCTTCTTCCTATAGAGGTGATGGGGTCTTCATAGGAACATCCCCTTTCTTAGGAGATCTGTTGTCTTTACTGCTGGCCGGAGAATCCTCATACTATACCAAGGGAGAAGGGTGTATCTCTACATCCTCAACCTCAAGCTCAGCTGTTGCACCAAAGAGTTCTCCTTCCTTGAACGGTTCAACCTCTCCACTAGTCTCATGCTCTTCAGGGGTCACCTGCTCAGGTACACTTAATGAAGGGGAAGTATCCTTTGGTTGCTCCATAGTGGATGTCATTGAAAGAGGATCTGCCTTTTGTATGGTCTCCTTGGGAGATGGTGTCCTTGACTTCCTGGAGTAAACCCTGATTTGCTCTCCCGAGCTTTCTACATCAACCACTGGATGGTTTGCCTCATCCTTGGAAGTCTCTTGATTTTTCTTCTTTGAAACCCTTGTTGTCCTTGTCTTTTTTGGCTCTGGAGGGGCATCTTCCTTTTCTACCTTCTCAAGTTCCTCCTCCTCTTCAGACTTACCTATTCTCAAGGTTCGACTTCTTTTCTTCCCTTTTGGTTTCCTTTTCTATTCCAGATCACTTTCCTTTGGGCCTCTAATTTTAATTTTGAAGGGTGAGCTCACTTTAGCTTTCTTTTTGGGATCTTCTTCCCCGGATTCTTCTGAGATAGAAAGAGGATTTAGATTTCCCATTAAATTGAAGGTACAAGGTACTTTCTCACTTTCCAGCTCCCAAACTTTGTGTTTCAACCATGACTTGGTAAACTTCATGACAGGGGCCATTAGGTCTTCCAACTCAGTTACCTTGTTTCCAACCCAATTTATCTCTCCAATTGATCTATCCTTGACCGACTCATATGCATGATCCTTCACCAGATTCCTGTCATCCTCCAACTAGTCAGGGATCAACTTGACATTGTACAGTCTGATCACATCAACTGGAGTATCTTTTCTTCCTTGCCTCAAAGTCATCTTTGATGTTTGCCCAATAATCCTCTAGGTCATCCTTGTGGTGGTATTCTTTGGTTGCCTTCTTCAGCGCTTCTCTAGTGATGTCAAAATTTGTCCTTTTAGAGTGGAAAGAGAAACCATATGTACTCAATTCATCCCCTAATGCATGAGCCGATTGAATTGAAGGAAAAACCTCACTTATGCCAATTTTTAGAGGGAAATCTCCACCAAACCCTATCTTATGCTTTGCCTTTTTAACAATAACATTGAACTCACATATCTGCCTTATAACCTCCAATAGCACGATGTGGTCAGTGGGGTATCTAGGCAGCCTGTATGGAGCAGTTTGACATCCGTCAATTCTAATGTAGGAGAAAGTGGGAAACTATATGAACCAAGCTCCATATTTCTTTATTAACTCCTTAGCTCCATCAAAGAATCTCACATGCTCTGCATTTTGGAGCAAACTGGTAATATGCATTGTGAATGCATCATTTGCCCTTCTAAAATCCTGATGTCCTAGGTGCAATTCCGGGTATATGTCATAGAATATATCTTGTCCAAATGTCCCCTTTGGATTTAAACCCCTGTATGGGTAGAATTTAGCCAACACATATATCACATAGGAGGACATGGTAAACTTCCTTGTTTCCAGCACATCTCTTAACTGCCTGTCAATCATTGCACTGATGATTCCCGCTCAATGATAATTAATACCTTGCTCAATCTTGTTGATCACATGTACCATCCAGTTCTCCAATACTCCAGCACTCTTTAAGCCCGCCACTCTGCTCAATAGTGTGATTGCATCATATATGTCTGGTCTAAATTTGACCCTGTGTAATTGCTTGGGCAGTTTTGAAAAATGAGATTTTGGTTTCTCCAACCAAGAATTAATCATCTGCTGGGCCTTAGTGGGCTCATCCTCATAGTAAGTTCTGGCCAAGTCCATGTCCAAGGCACATACACATGGCAAGTCAGGCATATCAAAAGCTTGGGCAATGGAAACAGGATTAAAGTTTTCCAAGACTCTTCCTTAGGTGCTAACGATCCTCTGCGTATCAAAATCATATTGTCGAGCACACTCTAATATCAATTCATAACATTGGACTGTAGGAGGGAACCTTGCAACATGGACCAGTCCAAACTTCATCATTCCCTTGGTCAAGGCCGATAGATCCGTCTGAGTTGTTCTTGCCTTAAATTCCTCATATCTCCATGCTCCTACATTAGTGTCGGAGACCTCAGACCATACAAAAGCTATTTTGCTGTCAGGCAACTAACTCTTGGTATCCAATCTCAATATTTCTACCTCTATAACTGAGGACCCTTTAGTATCACCTTTGGACTTTCCTGCAGCAGCTTTGCTTGATTCAGCTTGCATTCACAACAGATCCTCATGAGAATCCAACTATCATACATATTCTGATCAAAAGGTTAACCTGGAAACCATATAAAGCAATTAAGATCCATCATTAATCATCAATCATTGAAAATCCAAAAAAATGAAGCAATCCGGGAAAATGAGGTAAACCGAGAAAATCCAGTCAGGGCAGAATTCAGAGAAATCCAACCTAGATGGACTCCTTCTGCCAAGACATCATTCGTCAAATAAATCATTAATATGGACAAAAGAACTATGTGATTATCATGAAATTGATTTATTAGCAACAAGAAATCATCACTTAGCATTTACTTCATTACCCCCAACATCTAAAATTGAAAAGGAATGAAACCAGGTAGGAAACCAGAAAAATCCGGACAGGCCGGACTTCCACGAACAGCTCAAAACTCTAGAATTCATCATATTCCGCGGATACGGAAGAAACCAAGAAAATCCGGGTGCACAGAAATTTTGTGGACACCTCAGAAACCTGACTATTGTTAACACGCGAACCATTAATCAAATGATCATGTAAACCCCCCTATTTGGATTCCAATGGTCATAAAATCAATCCCAATAAGAAAAACTTCGATAGTATATGAATTTGGATTCCCAAAACTCCCAAATGACTGATTTTCATGGCGAAGCAATGATGCCCTAAATTTAATAACCAGACCTCCACCATGAAAGCTAGGGTAAGCTTGAAGTTTCAAACACTATCCCTCAAAATGATCAATCTAAAGCACCGAGATCTCACAAGGTATAAGTAGAGTTGGGTTAGACACAAAACATGAAAATCGTGATAACTCTACCAAGCCTGATAAATCCAGGCAAATAAACTAAAACCCTAACCTTCATGAAATATAGCAGATTACGTGCCTAGAAGGAAAAGTCCTACCCAAGACACCTATCCACAGGGGTATACCCAACATTTGATTGATAAACTAAAGCATGCATAGTGCGGGTGATAAAAATTGTGAAGAGGTGAGTCAACCCTACTTTGTCAAATACACACCATAAAACAAGCAAGGGTCGACCTGAAGTGACTACCAATCGACTCGAAAGATTCAATCAAAGTGCAAACAAAAGGAGGGGCCAAAAATGACTTACCATGGATCAATTCTGAATGAAGCTCAAACTTGAGGAGGTGACTGTTAAACAGTATGCCCTAGCAATGAAAAACTTGACACGAGCGCTCAAGCAATCCACACGCAAGCAGCTCGAATCCAACAATCAAAACTCAAATGAAGAATTTCAAGCGCCAGAGCAGATAGCAAGTGAATAATGAAATCAAAAGGATGCCAAAAAGGTCTTAAATCCACCTGCACTCACGCCAGAGAAGACGTACTTCGAACATTAATGCGCGACAAGACATATCAAGGAAATCTAGAAACCTGAGCCCAAAATGGAATTTCAGAAAAAACCAAGCCGAACGGATAATCCGGGTGAGCACGAATTCCGCGGATTATGCATCCTTTGAAATTTTAACGAAGTTTGGGAAAATCCACCCTAGCCGAAAAATCCCAGATTCCAGCAGAAACCCGAACTTCGAAAATTTCAGTAGTAGCCAGACAAAGGACCAGGATTTGGGAAAATTCACCCGAGCTAGAAAATCCCGGACCTAGGTCAAAACCTGGATTTCAAGTAAAACCCAAGTTTAACTAATTCACACCTCAAGGCAAGACCAAAGTCAGCAAGACCAACATCTCAAGACCTTGAAAAGACAAGTCTAATAAAAACCAAAGGTCAAAAGACATTGTGAAAAGAGGGTCCCTACTCCAAGTGGGGCGTGTGTGCAAAATTGCACAACAATAGGAATACCTATAAAAGTAAGATTCACACCCCATTTTAACCTAAACAAGTGAGAAGCAAGTACATTGAAGAAAAGAAAGTTGAAGGAGAGTTTCAAGAAGCAAGGAATTGTAGTCATAGAGCAGCCTTCCATTGTGTTTTTGTAGGTTTTAAAAGTCTATTTCCAAGTCAGGATCTAGCATTACCAAAGATTAATGATGGATGCCTATGGAGGATCATGAGAGATTTTAGGTCAGAGATGCAACTAGCCATTCTTATAAGCCTAAGGACTTGTTTCTTGATTGATTCCATCTTCCATCATTGTTCTATTTTTTGAATAAGGAAGGTATATTTCATTTTTATGACTTATTATGGTGATTAGAGATCTCCTTTGTAGGTCACTTTCATTTTCATCTTAGGAATTCTATTCTAACACATTTGAATAGTGTTTCTCCATGTTCTAGCTTGCATAATCTTAGACACACTTAAGATTAGGGCAAACACACATTTCCATTTTTAGATCTATGCATTTTCATCAAGGTTTAATTACCAAACAAGGGGTTTGACCAAGGAAAACCCCATAAAAAATAAATCAAGTTTCCTTTGTTTTGTAGGTTATTTTATAGGTTCATATCTGGAGACTTGGTGGAGAAGAAAGGACAAACCTTGAACCTCGGGATCACACTTAGAAATTTTAAAAATTCAGACTGGGACTAAGATGATAGCAAGGGCATCTTAGTCCTCCAAGTGGAACTTTGCAAAGATTCTTTCAGACCCTATTCTGGCATCCGAAGATTCTGCATTTGCCCTAAAAGATAGCAACGGGACTAATAATACAATAAGGGCATCTTATTCCTCCATAGCATATTTTGACAACTTCTTTGCATTTCCAAAATCCTCATTGCATTTCTAGACTTCCTAAGTATACATATCCTAACTTGTTGTTGCATAATTTCATCAGTTACACTCATCATTTAGCTTGCATTGTTACATTTTGTGAGTTGAATTCCTACTTGTCTTTTCCAAGAATTTGCTTGGTGGTGAACCCCTAAAAGCTTAAAGAACCCCTTCTTAGGTATTCCTTATTGAGAATCGACTCACCTTGTGAGGTTGATAGTCAATCCAATTAGGACTCCTAGGACATTATTGAGTGGCAATAAGAGAATAATGTGGGCTTTCCCCCATCATATTTTTCATATTGTTCATTTTGGTGAGCTCGACATTTTTGAGCATTCAGTTCTTGATTTGGAGTTCATTAAAGTTCTATATCTAGGTTGCATTCAATATTGCATTGCATCTTGCATTAGTGAAATTACATCTAGGATTTCTCACATTTGCATTAGTGAAAGTGCATATAGGTTGCATTTTTTCTTTCTACCATTATTTCATCTCATTGAAAAACTGAAAAGTGCATTGTTAGTCATCCTAATTACATTTAGAAACATTGTTATTGCATCCAAAATTAAAAAATATTGCATTTAACTTTGCATCCAATTTCTTGTCATTAGTTACTTTTTCTTGCATTCATTCACATATTTTTCTATTTCTAAACATCAGGTCCCTGGGTAGGCAACCTGAGAACACTATTATCAACTTAGATCTTTCTTTTTTTTTGAAAAAAAACCTTTACTAGGACTAAAACTCCCTTACTTGTGTCTTAGTCCCTCTTAGGGTTTTTAATCCAGAATCTTGTTTGAGTTGTCTGCTATCTATTCTAGTTTTTGGAACCTCCAAATTTCATCAGGAGGACCAAGTTTCCCTTCCTAGCATCTTAGTCCCTGTGTAGTTTAAGGTTATAGTTTCTAGGGTTAAATAGTGAATTTTTATGCTTCTGTTTGTTGTAGTTAGTTTGTTGTTTTATTTTTCCAATTTAGTGTTTCATGCATTTTCATAGTTTATGTTTACAATTGCTTGATAAAGATAGAATATTTCACTTTCATTTTGTTAGACATAGATTTCATTTTACATTCATTAGAAAACCAAAAATATTAAAACATTAACAAACATAGGTTCATGATTATTTAAAGTATGTTGAAACCCTTTGTCCAAGTTAGCATAACCCTCAAGCCTTTTAGTGGTGATGACTTTGGTATGTTAAATGAAGCCCTTGAGGACTTCATCTCGCAAGGTTTTTCCACTAAGGCTTGTTCAAACACACCTAAACAAAGAGAATTAAATATCATTCGACCTCAACTTATCCCTTATACACCTTTAAATAAACCTTTCCTTATCCTTGAAGCACCTACAGAAAATGTGTCACAATAATTGAATTATAATACTATTACTCATACATATAACACAAGGAATAATAGACAACCTCAACCTAATCCCATTTCGTTACCATTGCCTAATCATATATCACTTAGTCCTCCTCATTTACCATCTCATAATGGAAAGGAGTATGATATTTTTGAACAACTTAAGAATACTCCCACTAAGATTTCCTTATGGGATCTTATTCAAACTTCACCTAGTTACCACACTATGGTTCAAAAACCCTTACAAAAAGTTGTGGTTTCTCCTAATACAAATGCAAATGATGTGGTAGCCTAATACAAGGAATGAACATAGTTAAATTAGACATTACCTTTCACCAACATGAGCCCCCTCCCTTGTAAATGAGAAAGAAATATGATGCATTCATGATAATAGCCTGATACAACACCATGGGAATGAAAAAGACCCTTGTTGATAATGGATCAGATCTAAATGTGTACAGTGTGAACCTTTTAGATAAGTTGGTAGTGGATAAATAAAAATGAAACCTGATTCCTTATAGATTCTAGGATTTGAAAATATAGGAAAGCAACCACTTGGTGTGATTACTTTTCCTATTTCAGTTGGAAAGGCTACCTTACAAACTCCTATTCATGTTATGCCTCATGGAATTTCATACAATCTTCTTTTAGGAAGACCATGGATTCATGAGATGCATGAGGTGCCTTGAACTCTTCATTGTATCATGAAGTATGTCTATAAAAACAAGATATATAACCAAATTGAAATGGACCCTGACCTAGAAAGTTGTTTACAAATTGAAAAAGGAACCACTAGTCCTATGAAAACATTAATTCCAAAATAAAAAATATAGCCTATGAAAGAGGAAACATATACAATGTCAAAATTATCAGATGATGATTGGGATTCCTTGGAATTCACACCTTCATTCATGGGAGAATATATAATCACAAGAAAAGAGGATGAAAAACAAAAGCAACCAATAGTTATGTTGACACAAAACTTGGGAGAAAACTCACAAGCATTTACCTCATATACTCTTGAAGAAGACACAAAATACACAACAAACTTTGATGAGATAGATTATCAACAACCACCAAACCTAAAATTAATGGAAAAACTTTATGGGAGAGGTTATGAACTTATAAAGAAATTGGGTTATAGTGGAAAATTATGTGGAAAGAAAGAAGAAGGAATTTGTGTTCCTATAGAACCTAGCACACAAGAAATGAAAAATGGTTTGGGATACTATCCTTCTAAGATGACA
>VDFB02075321.1:99662498-99822904 GCA_007258455.2 Sequoia sempervirens | reverse complement strand
CTCTTGACATTGTCCAAGACACCAAGAGACAATGAAAGTAACTCCATCATGTCTCCTCGAATAAAATAGGTTTAGAAAGCAAAGGAGAAAGTGGATGAAAAACCTTCCATCGTTCCTTCCCTTAGGGAAGAAAAGAAACCTATGGTTGATCAACTTGCTCCTTCACAAACACAACTTGACAACAAAACCAAAAGAAATAGAGGAGCTAGGGAGCGTAGCCATAGACGTCATGCCCTTGCTTGCAAGTTACATGAATAAGAAAATAAAGAAAATTACAATCCACACTTGACAGAAGCAATGCATGATGAACCTTCTCCCCAACCCCAACAAAATAATCCCATACAACAATCACAAAAAAGGTACACTATTCATTGTAAATTATCATTTGTCCTCCTATTGTGATTAATCTAAATGATGATGATGAGATTGCTAAAATTGACGAAGAGGTGCATAATGATATAAACACATTGTTATCCTCTTCCAGGAGCTTAAACGAAAAATCTCCTATAAATAGCATTGAACCTAATGCTTTCCCTAGTTCAACACTTGCTCTTTTCCCTTTAGCTAGTTGCCTACCCTTAACATATAATGAACGCGACTGGGAGGCGAATGACTTGGTAGATGGTTGACTTGCATTTTCCTTGCTATTCTTTTGAATTTTCATTTGTGTTTTTTCCTATGCATAATGTGACCCCCCTTCCTATTTTGTTTTATGTTCCTTCTCTTTATTACATTCCTCTATTTGTACCTTCATTCTTCTCTATGTCATACATCACTTTCGCCTTTTTTCTTTTTTTTCTTGTGTTTTCCTTTTGGGGATGACACAAGGCATTGAGACATCAATGTCTCTTTCATGTTGACCCAAAAGGCCCTTTTCTTTTTCTTTTCCTTTTCTTTGGTCTTTTTCTTGTGTTTTCCTTTTGGGGATGACACAAGGAATTGAGACATCCATGTCTCTTTCATGTTGACCCAAAAGGATTTTTATTTTTCTTTGCCTTTTTCTTTTGTCTTTTTCTTGTGTTTTCCTTTTGGGGATGACACAAAATGTTGAGACAACCTCTGTCTCTTCCATGTTGACCCAAAAGGTTCTTTCTTTTTCTTTTTTTTCATTCTCTTTGTGTCATTCTTCTAGTTCTATGTATTTTGGGGGTGATGACAATTTCGAGCTCTTTATCCAACATTGCAGAAAAGAACATACTGACCCCAAATCCATGGATCCCTTATGTGTTTGGTGTTTTCATTTTGGGGGCAACCCTTCCTTTCCTTTTTCCTTTTTCCTTTCCTTTGCATGATGTGGCCTTACTCGAAAACATATGACTTGGCATAAGGGCTTTCCAAGTTGGTTCTCATGTTTTTATTCTTTTTTTTCATTTTTTCATTTGCTACTTTAAAGTAATTTCTCATAGTACGGTGTGTAGCAATTCCTTTAAAGTGGGGGAATACATTGGCATTATCATTTTTCATTTTTCCTTTTTTCCTGGTTCTTAGTGCACCCTTGTTACTTCATACAATGTGTTTTGTTGCTTTTTGGATGACATTTGGTATAGTGTCCTTCATGAGCATGATCTATCTTAGCATATTACATTCCTCTTAGTGGCTTGATGCAACACACTACATCCCCTAAGTTGTGAATCTTCTATTCTTTGATTGCTCCTCTCTTGGAGACATTAGACATAATGTTCCCTAAGTTAAAGATCTCACATGAACTAAGAAAGACTCCTTTTAATATATTTTTCATGTTGCATTCTACATTTGTTATATGACCACCTTGCATAACACAACTTGCATGCATTTGGTGCCATCGTGTTTGTTCATGAGCTCCAAGCATACGAAGTTTTGCTTGTCTCGCGAAGCTCGAAAAGTCATTTTCTTTTATGGTGCCTTATTAAAGTTATTAGGAGTTATAGCTTTGGTATGGTAGAGTGGGAAGCCCATTCCAAGGCATTTATTTCCCCATAGCCTCCTGCATGTGTGTCAGTGCATACCAACCATGAGTATATTTTTCTCACCTTTTTTGACCTTCTCACCTGGAGGATAGCCATGAGTTTCATTGCCTCAAAGTGAGTATTTTTTTTCAAAAAAATAGCCTAGATCTAATCCACATTGTGTTGGACAAACGATCGAAGCTTGATTTGATCCATTCTTTCATTATCTTTCATTTTTATCTCTTTCATCTTTGGCATTATGTTCTTTTTCTTTGTCATTATTCTTGATATCATGCATGTTCCTTTTGCACTTATGTTGGTTTGTTATGAGATCTTGATCCTGGGAGCTTGATCACCCCTCTCGATCATTTTTGTCCTATCTTACCATCATTGGTTCATAGGAACCCCTCTTGATTACACATTGGTCTAGTTTAGTGTGAGTTTGAAGCAATTTCATCCTCTCACTAAAATGGCAGCTAAATGTGGACACCGAAAAAGTAAACCTTCTACTTTTTCTATCTTGTTTAGGTCTTCCTTGTGACCTTGGCTTAGTTTTTCCTTGATTTAATGTTGTAGTGTGGTCAACACATTCGCATTAGGTCTTGGGCCCTAGCAAATTAAAAGAATTCAAGTGGTACCTTAAGTGTTGTGAAGTGTTGTAACAAACTTTCACACTTTTCTAGGACCTTATTAATATAATTCACCTAAATAACCTCTTTTTATCACTTACCAAGCCTTATTTCAAAGTGTTGTAACAAACTTTCATGCTTTTCTAGGCTTGTCATCAATAATTCAATGCTTTCTTATGTGTAAATGACCCCTTTATACACTTACATGCCCTACTTAAGTGTATTTTTTAGAATAATCCTGTTAAACATCATTTAATACACTTTAATTACTGACACCCACTTAAAATTCCCTGGTGGGACCAAGTCACCACTTGGGGTGACTTAGTCCCATTTGGCTTAAAAATCAAAATTATTTCAAAATTCTAGCAGGATATTATTTTCTAAACCTTGAGGTTGGCCTATGATGTAGTAATTTTGGGAGATTTTGTATAATCATGTATAAATATTGGGTTTTCCTCTCATTTTCATCCTCTTCTTAATCTCCAACACTTTCTTAATTTTCTAATGAAGCAATCAAGTGATTTTGCATTCAAGCATTTTGTCTATGAGAGTATTCAAGTACTTTGGAGCTTCTACTTTCATATCTTCAGATTTCTACTTCAAGGGTTTGGTGAGTTTTAGCATTGCATGTTGTTCATTGATCATTCTGTTTTCATTTCATTTCATTTTCAAGGGTTTAATTACCAAACCAAGGTTTGACCAAGGAAAACCCCTATTCACTAACCCTTAACACTTTTTCCCCTCTTTGCATGTGTTTTGTAGGTCTTGTGTGTAGATTTGTCTAGGAGAAAGATGTGAAAAGGTGTCAACAATTCATCAAAGTATTTCAAAGTCAAAAAAGCCCTAAAAGAAGCTTGGAGATCACCTATAGGTTAGATTCTTTAGATTTGAATCTAGAAACCTATCAAGAGTTGAAGTGCAGACTTGGAGCTATAGATTGCATCTTTGAATTTCTTGAAATCTGAAGATGAAATAATTTTCCATCAATGGCTAATTAGTCCCACTACCAAGCCTGAAAAGTGTTTTCTAAAGCTTTAGATACCCTTTGGCTAAAACCTGTTTCAACAAAATTTAACCGAAATAGGACTAAGTTGCCCAACTTGGTGTAAGTGTCCTAGTAGGCTTCAACAGTGATTTCTACAAGCTTCTAGAGCTCCTCTGCATCACTTTCTAGTTTCCAAGTGCACCTCTTCAGTTTTATTAATTTCTATTATAGTTTTTTTGCATTTTTAGTTCATTCTACATATCACATTATGTTTTCAAACATTTTGCATTTCCATAGTTTTGCATCATTAGTCTATCTTATTTATGAATTTCCATCCTTAGGAACAATCTCCCTTGATAGATTCCAATCCTTATTGCATTGGAATCTCATGGAATTGTTCTTAAATGTGAGCATTACAAAATTGGATTCCTCTTCCTTCATTCCCCTTTTAGGCATGGATAAGAAAAGTAGTGAACCAATTTTCTTTGTTCATAGTCATATATAGAGTTTCCATCATATCATATATATATATATATATATATATATATATATATAAAATAAAAACTCCATAATAGTGTCCATCACATAGTCCATCATAAAATTCGATAAAGTCCTTAATAATGTCTATAGTCCATAGAGTGTCTACCACCTAATAAAATACATGTGCAGAGGAGTCATAATATACATATGGATACATATAACACATCATGATGCCCTGAATCAATAAAGAATAAATGAATCTACTCAAGAATCTATCCAAAATAATTTGTATGCCAACTCTACATCTATGTATAATATTTGTTGTGTGTTTGTCAAAACTGGGGACCATGTACCTATCAGCCCTATTCCCCATCCCAATTGATAGCCTCATCCAATTGCTAAGGATACATTGGATCCTTCCTCCCTATCTTTCCTGATCTAGACAATGCTACTAAGCATGATCTAGATGGCCCTGACTAAACCAACATCCTCTCAAATACCTTTGAGTTGGTTGAAGCTCTTCGCAATGGATCTGGCACTACGTTGTAGTATAGCCCCATCCAATAACCCACCTCCTGGGTGCTTTGGGATTTGAGGGCATCCATATCTCACCTATACCGATCTCTATTGGCATGTATCCTGCTCCTAGGCCTCTTATGCCAATTTGAGGCTCTCCACCTATGCATTTTCCCTCTCGAAGCATGCTAGAACCTCATACCTCTCCCTTTAGCTCTTGTCATTACCCAATGCAACCTCTACAACTTGTGCCCCCCTCATGGCCTCATCCTTCTCTACTTGATGTGTTTGTGCCTAGGATTTTACCTATTGGTCCTACTATAGTGCATCATCTCTCACCCTCTGCATCATCTCAAATAGGCTTTGGGATATCTCTAGTTTTGTTTGACCTAACTCTACCAATATTGATGCCTCATCCCTCTCCCCCTGGGAACCCTCCAATAACCCCTACAACCTCTCCACCTCCTAGAATATCCTGTCTATCTCTTCCCCTGCATCTACCTCCATCTCCTAGCCTCCCTCTCCTCCTCTTAGCCTATCAACCTCCAGTTTTAACCTCTCCCTCTCTACCACAAACCACCTCATTTGGTGTCGTAGGATAATAATTTGTGCCTCTTCTCCTGCCAATATGATAGTTGGTTCCTTTGCTAGTGGTGTCTAGTACACCACTAAGGCCCTCTTAGCCACCTCTGGAACCTCCACATCCATATCCATGGATACCCTATCATCTTCCTACACTGCCTCCTCCTCCCTCTCCCCATCCCCCCTCCATCTCCTCCATGGCCTCTCTTGTACCTTCTCCTTCACAAATCCAACGACTAGCTCGATTGGATCCATTGTGGTAATCCTTAATGGCAGTCTTCCATGCCACCATGCTGCATATTTTTCAATGAACCTTGGGTCATCTGTCTTTCCTCTCCATCCCCATCTTGCATCCTTCAATTGTGCCTAGTCCTGTATAGCTCTAGCAAGGGCCACTACCTACCCTCATGCTACCTCTCAAGTAATTTTCCTAAATATCACCTTAGGAAACAAGATGTCCTAGTGGATGCTGAATTGTCTAGTAACACGCTCCATTCTATATAGATCAATAATATATGAGTCATATCCAATCAAATAATACCAGGTGAACATGAAGTTCTTGTACCATAAATCCTCTTTCCTCTAGTCCTTGAAATCCCTATCTAGATATGGTCTCCATACTATTTGATCTATAGTCAACTCTTCAAAAATCCACCTCCAGTAGTACAAACTCCCTACCTGTGTGTAGTGTAGCATGTTTCCATAATCAAATCCTACAAGAAGTCCCTCTACATGCTAATGTGGCATCAAAATTTCAATCCTAGTAATCTGATGTGTTCCCATGCCCACACCTATAGCAGGGTGACATGGGTAACACTGACTCCCCCTATGTAGTAGACCATGTGCATTTCCTTGTAAAGTTGTGCCGATATGTAGGGACCCCATGCAAACACCCCATGTCTCCTCTCCATAATGTGTTGAACCACCTTAATCATCTTGAGGCTAAAAAACTTCCCACTCCTATTTGGCAGGAGGACTCCACTTATCAAAGCACATAAGAATAATGGTAGTGGTGGTGCAATCCCTATACAAGCATCTATGTCTAGCTGCATCCCCTGGTAGGGGAGGTCCATTGTCCTAAATGTAGCCCACAAGCTCAACTCCAATGGTTGTCTCCCTACCCTAGTCACCAAATGGCCTCAAATAGGTAGCCACAAAATCCTCCATACATCCTCCAATGTCACTATCATCTCCCCAATCCAGAGAACAAAAGTGCTAGTCTCTAAACTCCAGCTTTCCATCAACACAATCAACAAGGACATGTGTGCTTGTATCACTAAGAAGGTGGTCATGTGCAATAGTCCCACTAGATCCAGTGTCTCCATGTCTATTGGTGTGAACCCCTCGATTGAGGGCATGACCAAGTGCCTCTCTCATGTCCATAGAGTCTCAATGCTCTGCATTCATCCACACAATCTATTAGTTTTTCTTCTCATTTTCTTTGTAGCCGCCACTTTCATCTTGTCCCTATTTTTGTGTGTTTTCCCCTATAGGGTACACATTCGCCCCTTTATTTTTTGCATGTTTTCCCCTAGAGGGTGTGTGTTTGCTCATTCCATCTTTTAATCATGTTTTCCCATTGGCACAACACATTTTCCCCTTAAAATCACCCTTGGTGGGTTTTCCTATTAACTCAATGAGTTCACCTTTTTCATTCCTTGGGAGTGGGTTTTCCACTTCTCCCAAGGGGAGAATTCATGTTTACCCCTATAAAACTTGTCCCTGTTAGGTGATCCAACATTCTCCCTTTTCCTTTTGGGTGATTACACATTCGCCATTTCCTTGGATGGGAAACTTCACACTCACCCTTTACTCTGAGGGTTGATCTCACAATCGCCCCTGCAGAGATTCATGTTCACCTATTCCTTGTTTTGGAAATTTTACAAGCACATATCCCTTTGTGTATCTGCCACTATGGATGTGTACTCACCCATCCCACACCCACGCATCCATTTGTCCTTATAGAGGTGAATGTGCTTTGGTGAAAGGGTGAATCTACCATTTTGTGATGCTCCTATTTCATCCTAGACTACCCCATCCCATAAAAGAAATAAAAAATGTGCTAAAAATTGATGAATTAAAATCACAAATTTTGTTTTCAAAGCCTACCTGTCAGGGTAGCACTCATAGGTAGTAGAAGTCTCAGATGGTGTCTGCACAGTGGATAATCTCCTCATCTACCATTGCTTGGCTGCCTCATCACCTCTAGCTCTCTCACTCAATCGCTCGATGACGTGTGTGCACAATGAAAGCAATGTGAATAGTGATTTTTAAATTTACTATTTGTAGGTTTTTAAATTTTAAAACCTATTTAACCTTGCTAATTTTGGGGTAATTTTTAACCTTTTTTTAATCCTTCTACCCCCTTTCTTCCATAGGCCACCATTTGCACCCTATGTGTTTTATTTACTCCATTCAAAGGTCATTCTTCATGGTTTTTCATCCTCGACGGCGTGCTACCCTCCATTTCTCCATATTGAGAAGTCTCTTGGGCCCCCTTTTCTTCCCCATCCATCCTCTCAAGGGGGTATACCCTACCATATTTTTCAATTCCTCTTCCCTATCCATTTCCCTATGAGACCAATGCATTTACTAAAATCCTTTTCTTCTATCGAGTCATTTGCACTTTATTTTTATTTAGAACATTGTTATCCTAACAATATTTCAAAGAGGGGAAAAATGTGGACACCTAAATTTGACCACCCCCATATGGTAAAATTCATTCTCATATTCTTCTATCTTGTGTCCCTAAACCATATCAATCAAATAATTTATTATTTGGTTGAAATTTGTCCTATACCTAAGGTTACCTAATGATCCAAAAGGATCTAGAAGACCAAAAATTTCATAGTATCAAAATCTAATGAAGCTAACATCATCGCATTAATATTGTTGACACAACCCTAGCACAATTTTAATCACATCAAAAGGAGATCATATGCTTGAGATATGCACGGTCAAAGTTGGGGTCAAACTGGGTATAGAGGCTAGTCAAAAAGGAAAAAAATAATCACCTCCAAATTGGTCAAAATCAACATCATGATGACGAGCTCTTTGCCATGAGTCCAACACCATTTGTTTCATCAAAAATAGATCTTGTAGGACAAAGTTATGCCAAATCAAAGTTTCATTGAAAATGGGTTGACCATGTTGACATCAACATGGTGACATGGATGCACAGATAGTAGCCAATGATGACATGGCATGTATAGTTCAAAAATGATGATGTGGAAGCTCCTCATGAAGACACATAGAAAGCCGACATTGCATGAGTAGCCAAGTTGGACAAACCAAATGTTGACACGTGTCAACAAACAAGTGAATGAAAAGTTGTCGCATGGTCCAATGGCAAGGTGCCACATGGTAGGCCATGGATGGATTTCTTGGTTTGTTTATCTAGAAGAATGGTTTGGAGGCTTGAACCATGAACCTCCTCATTGGTATTTTTTAGCTACACCAACAAACCACCTGAGATTCTTGGTAAAGATAATACGGCAAGTTTTATTTAATAAGTTTAAATGTCGAATTTGGAGGGGAGGTGGTTTGAACAACCACCAAACCCACTCCAAGCAAACCCACCTACCAATGTGCTAAGTGCATGATTTGAGAGGATTTTGGCATCAAGATTTATTTAAATAAATTTTAAAAAATGAATACTCCCATATATGAAAGATTAGCCCTCTAAAATTAAAACAATGTTAATCCCCTTAAACTGATTAGCCTAAATTAAAGATATTTAAGGGCTTAAATAAAATATTAAAAGATATTAATTTTTTTTTTTAAAAGGGGTTTTATTATTTTGTAAGCCAAAAATTATAAGGGCTCGTAATTAAAAGGGTTAAATTATTTTGGGAAGATTATTTTAAAATTAACGGGGATTTTCAAAGACTTTTACTTGTAAAAGGGAGATATGGCTTGATTTTGTAAATCATATGGTTAGTAACCATATTGGATAAATTTCATGTATAAAAGAGTGGTAGATGGTGATTTTTGTGAGGAAGCAACTTTCTTTTGGGAAAGGATGTCATGGTGGAGAAATTAAGCATATTGGGAAGGAATTTTGAAGGTGTTGGTAGGAAACTATGAGAGACTTTGTAATGTAGGTTTTGAAGCTTGGATGATTAATAAGGAAAATAAGATTGGAATCATTAATAAAGTGGTTACTCATTAAGAAGCTGACTTGGATATGTAGCCCAAACATATGGGTGAACTTCATTATCAAGTTCCTTGTTGTCTCTCTATTCTCTCTCTTCTTTCTATTCTCTCTCATTCTTTCCAATTTTAATTCTTAATTTGAATGTTAATTACATCATTTAAGTAATTATTTTATGTCATTAGGCTAAGAAAAGGATTAAGTGAACTCAATTTCTATAAGTTCAAAGGTTAAAATACATAACCATGCAACTCTATTTCTAATTGAGATAAAATATGTAATTTGGAGTAAAGTGAAAATTATTTGTAACCCTTTAATTACAAATCAAGTGTGGTATCAGAGTAGTTTAATAGAAAAAATTGCAAGTGGTGGTGTTAAACAGGTTGAAATTAAAGCGAGGAGAAGGTGCACTTGAGGAGATTAATCCAGATATCAGATCGAGGAGAGATACTTGAAGACAAACCATGGAAAAACTAGAAGGAAAACCTTCTAGTCTTGAAATATTTGTGAATGAAGAATTATTTCACAAAGCATTCCTAGATATGAAGATGGTGGTGGAAGAATTGTACAAAGACCATCAGAAGAAAAAGGAGAGGAAAAATAGAAAGAAGGAGGAAGGTGAATCCTCTTTGAAAGACAACAAAGGAAAAGGAGTAGGAGGTGGTAGTGACCCTCATGAACCTCCATCTCCATCTCTTTCATCTTATTCTTCTTCCTCCTCTTCATATTATTTTTATACTTCTTCCCCAAAGAAGAAAAAACCTGTATAGTTTGAATCAAATTCACCTTTGTTAAAACTTGATGTTAAATTTTAATTTCCAACCTATAATGGAGAACTAGTTGCAAAGAAAATTGAAAATTGGATAAAACAATTTGAATTTTATTGCAGGGTATAGAAGTTCATTGATGATGCTTCAAAGATCTAATTATCCACTCTTCACTTAAGAGGCACAAATCTAATCTTGTGGGAGAGGAAAACTTGGGAAGATATAAACCACTATGGTAAAATTATTTCTTATTGGTTTGAGTTTATTGATGCACTTAAGAAACAATTTTATCCATTAGGGCACATGCAAAAAGCAGTAATGAATTGGAAATCATTAAGGCAAGAGAAAGGACAAATTGTACAAGAATATACACAAGATTTTAGGAAAAAATAAATAAATTAGGAATTCCTTTATACACACAAGAAACTTTGTTGAAGTATATAGGTGGATTACATGAAAAATTGAGCCATACAATACTTATGTCCAAACCAACTAACCTTGATGAAGTTAGTGTGTAGGCCATTCATCTTGAAATAGGCATGAAGAGAAGCCATGATAGTTTCTTAATGGAATCAAGTAAGGAGAAAGGAAATAAGAAAGGGAAGAAGGAAATGTAGTAGACAACTTCCGTGAAGAAAGAGGATGAGAAGCCTTATTGCTCACACTACAAAAAGAAAGGGCGAAGATGAAAAATGTCAGAAATTACACCCTGATCAAAAACCAAAGTGGTTCAAAGATCGTAAGGGTAAGCAAAAGACCACGGCCATCATGCAAGACCTCAGATCAGATTTCGATGATGAAACCAAGATAATAGTTTTGGGTATAAAAGGTATCATTACTATTGCTAGTACTAGTTCCCATGCTTCTTTTGTAAAGAATAATGAGATCCCTATTGAAAGTAAAAGGAATGAATTGTTTCATATAAGTACTCTTGCAAAATAGAGTAAAATTGATACACTCATAGATAGTGGATCACAAGTTAACTTAATCTCTGAACAAGTTGTTAAGCAATTGGGATTAAAAACAACACCTCATCCAAAACCATATCCAATGGGTTGGGTACATGATAATGCTCTGTTACTTATGTTAAGACAATGTAAACTCTGATTTTCAATCACATCCAAGTTTGTAGATGAGGTAGAGTTAGATGTAATTCCACTTGACATCCATAGGATGGTTTTGGGAAGTCCTTACTTGTATGATAGAAATTCCATTTTCTACAGGGAACATAATAGGTATCATTTGTTTAAGGATGGAATTGAATTCATTGTGAAAGCTCATCACATGAAGAATGATAAATCTATTAAAAGAACAATGCATTTGAAAATGGTTGTAAATGCAAGCAAGACATTAACCCTCATGTCTATAATAGCTAGTGATATTAAGCATGAAGATCAATTAATTTCTAATCATGATAAGGTTTCACACATAGCATAGTGTGACGATCAGTTGCAAGCACATTTAAGCCTTCAGCCAAAGGTAGTAAAAGAGGGTTCAAATGATTCATTTTCTAATGATCTTCCTATTTAGGAGATTCAACAAGTTGATACTTTTCCTTCACGTCAATATATTCAGTATTGTTGCTTATCATTCTACTAGTTATCTCTATGTAGATAGTGGATGCAACAAAGAGTATTGATGGGTATCTAGTTTAGGGTGTGTACAGGATCATGATGGGCCAAAAAGTGGCGATATGATGGGTACGTGTAGGGTATGTGGCTGATGAATTTATTTTTATCCAAAATTGATGAAATTAAAAGTGTTTTTAAAGGAGATTCTCAACTTTCCACCAATATAAATTATGCTTTACTTTGAATTTAATAAATAATTATTATTCATTTTCTATTTGAATTACAACTAAAGTCCTAATTGATAAGCTAATTGGAAAAAATCTATCAATTTCAAACGACATCTGATTTTTTAAATATGAAGCATGCATCATATTCTATTCTTTGCATACTCTAGGATTAAAAAAAGTGAATTTCATGAAGTTTGACCAAGTTAAGGTGGTCAAGCATACAAGTTTTTTATATTTTTGAAAAGATGTAATAAAAAATTAATAATTAATTATTTACTTAGAAAAAAATTATAGAAAAATAGGCATAACATCAACACATGATTCCTCTACTTATATCTAAAATCTTATAAAAAATAATTATCATTTTATTATGATTAGGGTGGTCAGACAGACACCTAATTCTTATTTTTTCCCTGAAATTTAAGTACTACTACATTAAAATTTCAAATTTTCACCAAATAGATTTTATTTTTTAAATAAACCTAGAATTTTAGGAACTACATTCAATTTTCTACATATTCTATTCTTTAATATTTTTAAAAGAATATATACAACTTATTCAAATTTTTATGTCAAGTTTCCAGAATTTGAGTTTTCTAAATTTTTTGCCACTTAACGGACTTTCTTTTCCATGATGATCCTGCACATACCCTTTATTGTATCAAATATGCTATCTCATTTTTCATCTTGTTTGTGATGGGAAAAATATATAAAATTCTAGAAGGGTGGACAAAAGATATTGGGCAAGTGAGGCAGAAATTCCCTCACTTAAATTCTATGTAAACAGTAGACTTTTGGTGGTCCAAAAGCTTCTCAATTGGGAGGAATGATCCAAGAGAATCTAGAAGACCAAAAATTTCACAATCTCAAAATTTTACAAAGTTGGCATCATCACATAGAGCTCATTGACACAATCCTAACACAATTTGAATCATGTCAAAAGGAGATCATATGCTCGATATATGTGTGGTTAAAGTTGGGGTTAAATCGGGTACAAAGGGTAGTCAAAAAGGAAAAAAAATCATCTCCAAATTGGTCAAAATCAGCATTATGATGAAGAACTCATTGCCACGAGTCCAACAATGTTCGTTTCATCAGAAATGGAGCTTGTAGGACAAAGTTATGCCAAATCAAAATTTTAGTCAAAATGGGTTGACCATGCTAATGCCAACATGATGTCAACATGGTGACATGGAAACACAATCAATAGCCAATGATGACATGGCATGTACAGTTATAAATTGATGATGTGGAAGCTCGTCGTGAAGACACATGGCAGGCCAACATTGCATGAGCAGTCAAGTTCGACAAACCACATGTTGACATGTGTCAACAAACAAGCGAATGGAAAGTTGCCACATGGCCCAATGGCAAGGCACCATGTGGCAGGCCATGGATGGATTTCTCGATTGGTTTATTGAAAAACATGGTTTGGAGATTTGAACCTTGAACCTCCTCATTTCTTTTTTTAAGTTACCCCAACAAATCGCCTGAGATTATTTTTAAAGATAATATGACAAGTTTTATTTAATAAGTGTAAATGTCGAATTTGGAGGGGAGGTGGGTTGAACCACCAACCTCCCCTTTGTAAAAAAACCCATCTACCAATGCGCCAAGCACATGATTTGAGAGGATTTTGGAATCAAGCTTTATTTAAATAAATTTTAAATACTGAATACTCCCATATATGAAAGATTAGCCCTCTAAAATTAAAACAATGTTAATTCCCTTAAACTGATTAGCCCAAATTAAAGATATTTAAGGGCTTAAATAAAATATTAAAATATTTTGAATATTTTTTTTAAAATGGGTTTTATTATTTTGTAAGCCCAAAATTATAAGGGCTTGTAATTAAAGGGGTTAGATTATTCTAAAATTAAGCGGGATTTTCAAAGATTTTTACTTGTAAAAGGGAGATATGGCTTGATTTTGTAAATCATATGGTTAGTAACCATATTGGGTAAATTTCATGTATAAAATAGGGGTAGATGGTGAGTTGAGGGTGGTGATTTTTGTGAGTAACCAACTTTCTTTTGGGAAAGGATTTCATGGTTGAGAAATTAGGCATATTGGGAAAGAATTTTGAAGGTGTTGGGAGGAGACTGTGAGAGACTTTGTAATGCAGGTTTTGAAGTTTGGATGATGTAATAAGGAAAATAATCTTGGAATCATTAATAAAGTGGTTCCTCATTGAGAAGTAGACATAGAGACATAGTCCAAACATATGGGTGAACTCCGTTATCAAGTTCCTTGTCTCTCTATTCTCTCTCATTCTTTCTAGTTTTAATTCCTAAATTGAATGTTAATTGTGTCATTTAAGTAATTAGTTTATGTCATTAGGATAAGAAAAGGATTAAGTGAACTCAATTTCTATAATTTCAAAGGTTAAAATACATAACCACACAATTTTGTATGTGATCAGGACAAAATCTGTAATTAGGAGTAAAGTGCACATTATTTGTAACCCTTTAATTATAGATCCCCTAAGGTGTTTAATTAATTGATTAAATACCTTAATATCCTTTCATCTCTAAATTAAATAAATGGTCCAATTTATTTAGTTTAGTCACCTTAGCCAAATGAATTAAAATCAATTTTTAATTCATTCATTCTCTCTCTTCATGTCAACATCCTCCATTATCATTTTCTAATCCAAATTAGTTTAATTAATCTGAGATTAGGATGTGCACATCACTAATGGTGATTAGTGTCACATCCTCCATATTTTTTAACTTTCCTTTAATCCACCATTAATCCTCTTAATTATTTGTACAACCCTTAATCAAAGATTAATTAACACTTAATCTTGTCCTTTTCCAATTATGGCAAGGGTACCATTGTCAACCCTCATAAAATCTTTCCCCTTTTGGAGAATCTATCTCCATCCCTCAAGGAATTTAAAATTCCTTTTTATTTCTCCAATGTGCCCAAGTGGAATTTTTAATTCCACTTATTCCTCCAATGCATCCTATGTGGAATTTTTAATTCCACTTTATTTCTCCAACACTTTGGGAGGAATAAAACCCCAATTTAAAATTCACATCCCCAATCCCAAAGTCAAATCTCTAAAACTGAGGGATATTTTAGAAGAATTTAAAATTATTATATTATCACATCCTCCTAAGATTTGGGTAGATGAGACAAGACTTCTATTTTTTGTCATCCCCATGATACTTACAAGTACCTCCACCTCATTGCCACATCATATTCACTTCACCCTCCCTTGTCCACATTTCCTCATCTCATGGCTTGTGATGCCTCAAGACATCCTAGCCCTTGATCTTCTACCCTAGGATGAGTCTCAGTGCTCTATTCTTTGGAAGGATTTTCCCTAAAATCAAGATAATTTGCTTCATTTTGAACTGTCACACACTTAAGAAATTTCAAGCACTCTTGCATCCTAGCGAAAATATCCATTGTTGCAACCATTCAAGCTCTCATATTGCATCCAATCATTCATCTAACTCCATCATTACATCCCTCATTACATTTACATAAATTTGAGCATCATTTAGAGTCATTTTTTGAAGTAAAGGAGCACACAAATCTTTAAAAAAGGGCCAACCAAAAGAATCATCTAAACAAGGTAAAATAGATTGTTGTTTTATTTATTTTGTTTAGATTCAACCTAGGCTAATCTTGAGTGGTTTTTGTGTTCTCTTTCCTTGCATTTCCCTTTGTTGGTTTGCATTTTTAGGTTAGAATTTACTTGCACATAGTAACTATGGTTAACTTAATCAATGGTCAATCAAAATATATTTAATTATACACATACAGATAAATATATGTATACATATACTTGTGTACAATTATCCACATCCATGTGTATGCTTATATATGGCTATATAGATTTGTCTATATAAATTTATTTGTATACATATGTGTAAGATAGAAAATTTTCATCGCAAGGGTTTAGGACCTAGGTCAACAAACTTTCTATACTCCACATGCAAGGAAACCCTAGAGATCTCAATCAATTGAAGAAAAGGAAAAGAGACCTCACAATAGGGTATCATAAGGTATGATTTATGATTAAAAAATGGGTTCACCACCAAGCTAGGGCTTGGAAAGACCAATGAAATGTAATATCTTTAATGTTAAAACCTAGTGATACATGAAACTTGAATAAATGACCTATAAATTCATGTAAATAAAAAAAAAAGGAAAGAAAATAGAATGGTGCACTTGGGAAGCTGTGAAGACATGGAAAAAAATTTGAATTGTTGAAAAAAGATTGATTTAGAGCATATTGGGATTGATATGCCACTTTTGGCATATGCGTCCTAGACTAGGGTTTATGGTCTAAAACTGGTTTCTGGCACTATAGATTCCAAATCTGCAAAAATATTGAAAAATTCCTGTAGTGGGACTCATATGCCACTTCTAGTGTATTAGTATCATTCTTATTTTTCAAAGAATTAGGGTTTGATTCTTCTCTTCAATCTCTGATCTTTCTCCTTGATTTAATTTTAAGATTTGAAACTACAAGTTTCATACTTGTAGGTAACTATTTGTGAAGATGACAACCTTGTGACAACTTGGTGACTTTCTCCAACCTTGTAACCCAATCTTCAAAGGATCTTCAAGTCTTCAAAGCACCTAGATCTACAGATCTACAATCACACAAAGAGAGAGAGAGAGAGAGAGAGAGAGAGAGAGAGAGAGAGAGAGAGAGAGAGAAGTGTCAATTGTTAGAGAATAGGGTTTTTCCTTGGTCAAACCCCTTTAAGGTAATTAAACCAAACAAGGACATGAAACATCAAACATAGGACATGAAACATGAACAATGATACCTTGAATGATGTCTTGTAAATGATGTCTTGTAAATCAACAATTTAACATGAAATGACCATAAAGGATGTATATCTAGATCTTGAGATAAGTATAGAACACTGTTGGACCTTGGATCTTGAATGCAACATCACAACACTAGCTCAATAACATGCTTGATGCTTGATAATCTTGACATGATAATGAATCTTTAATTTTTGCAATAATTGATGAAGAATCTTCCCTTGAATGCCTTAGAAGTGATATTGAATGCTCTCTTAATGATCTTGTAAAGTCTTGGAATTCTTAACTCTTGAGTACTTGACTTGATATCATGAAAGCTTATGTCAAATAATGATTTGAGACCTCATTTATATAGGCAATTCATCTAATATCTCATTAATTTGATCCCATAGGTTGACATTCATAAAATTTGAATGATAAACCCAAATTTTCCCACTCAAAACCTTAAAAATAGGAAAAATGGGACTCATATGCCATCTATGGCATATGGACCCCACCTAGCTAGGACTTATATGCCAAAGGTGGTGTATGGGTCCCACAGGGCTTATTTGGAGATAAAAAGTGTCAAGGAGTTAAGAAATTCAGTTTATTTGAGGTCTATGTCAGGATTTTGATTGAAATATGCCTATGGATGGACAATATAGGGTCTTATGAGCATATTATTGATGATATTAATGTCAAAAATGCAAGAGGGCTCAAAATTCAATGTTAAAGTGTAAATAAATACACTTTATAACATTAAATTAAGGAAAAATTAGGTCAATTTAGGTAGAAAGGGCCCTAGATCCCATGTCAATGTGTAAAACACATTACAACACTATATTATGGCAACATTAGGTTCAAGGGCCCTAAATTTAGTGTGAATGTATAAATGAATACACTTTACAATACTAAATTAATGAAAATTTAGGTTTATTTAGCTTTAAAAGGGCCCAAAACCTAGTTTGGATGTGTAAAACACATCACAACACTAGATCAAGGTGATATCAAGTCCAATTTATCATTAATTATTCCCAAATTAAGTGAAATTATACCATTGCCAAGGGCGTACAATTTTTTTTGTTACATTTAGCCCCCACTTTCGTGAGAGGATGAACTTGCTTCAAACTCACACTAAAGTAGACATTCAAGAGGGGTATGAGTGTACCAATGTGGATGGTCTAGGATAATAAAGATTGAAGAGGGGGTCAAGTCCCCATGGTCCAAAATCTTACATCAAACTGACACAAGCACAAGAGGACACACAAAAGGTGTATAATATGCAGCATCAAGATACATGATCAGGCAATGTCAATGAAAATAGAGAAAATAAAAAACAAGTAAAAATAAGAGGTGGATCAAGCCTCAATCATTTGTCCAACACGATGTGGATTAGATCTAGGTTGTTTTTCCAAAGATGCACACTAACTCTGAGCCAACATAACTTCAGGCTTTCTGCTGGGTGAGTAATCCAAGAAGGTGAGACACATATGACTAATATGTGCTCACACACACACACGAGTAGCTAAGGTAAAGTCATGCCTTGGATCAGTTTCCCATCTAACCATACCAAAGTTATACTTCCTGATAACTTTGATAAGGTCCCTCACAAAAATTACCTTCAAGCTTCATGAGGCAAGCAAAACTTCATATGCTTGGAGCTCATGAACTTTGAGATTCATGAGGCAATAAAAGCTTTGTAGGTTGGTACTCATGAACAAACAAGATGGCTCCATAGGCATGCAAAGTGTGTTATGCAAGGTTTCCATATAAAAAATAGAGTACGGTGTGTTCAAAGGGATTTTTCATAATTAATGTGAGGTCTCTTCTTAGGGAACATCATGCCTAGTGTCTCTAATAAAGGACAAGTCAAAGAAATATCACTCTTTGAGGAAATCAAACCCAATGACCACCAAGAAAAGGACACATCATAGGAAGAAAGAAAAAAATGCAATGAAACATGAGTATTGATGTATGCCCCCACTTTAAATGAATTGCTAACACAATTATTGTGAGGAATTTCTTTAAAGTAGAAGAAGACATGAGATGTTATTTAGAAAACCCTATTCCAAGTCATATGTTTATGAATTGAACTACATAATTAATAAGTATGTCACATACAAGAAAACTTAAGGCGTGTCATCCACATCCCAAGCTTGCTCTTATGTGTACATAAAAGGTGATCAACTAGCCAAAAGAGACAACGAAAAGTGACAAATCAGGACAAGGCTATCTAACCCCTTGCCCCCACTTAGGGAAGGAAAAGGATGAACCAAAATGAAAAGAGGAACTAGATGCTTCAACACAAGAAAGAGCACCACAGTCCCTAAGATGTTGAATTTTTTTACACAAAGACTTACATTCATTAGTAGAATGACCATGAATTCTATGATATGCAAAAAATGAAGTCTTATAGTAAAATTTATTTCGTGTTCTTGGAGGGAGAGATATCAAATGATCTTGGAGGAGTCTTGAAAAGATACTCTCTTGATCAAAAGTAGAGGATGTTTCATTATTTTGTGACAAATATATCTCTTTCTTAGTACAAGGTGTCATACTTATGCAAGACTCTTTAGATTGCAAGATTTTGTTATATCCTTTATAGGAGGGTGTAAAATTTATCGAATTCAAGTCACTAGTGTTTTGTGTGATGACATTGATAGTAAGCGAAACTTTCTTTACTTTTTTTGTTTTTTGCAAAGGATAACCATCAAGACCACTAGTTTCTATCAGTTTAGAGTGCACTAATGTTAAAGTTGGCTTAAAGGAATCTTTTGTAATAGTGTTGACATTAAGTGAAGACTTGTTTCTTTCTTTCTTGGGACAATAACCAAGACCATTAGTCTTTCCTCACATGTGAGTCTCTATAGGTACACATGTACCTTTTTCTCGAGAACCACATACTTTTCCATTATAACCAAGTTGTTTCATAAGTTCATAACCTCTTCCATAAAGGTTTTTCATTTCTTTTGGATTTGGCAGTTGTTCATAGTCAAGTTCATCAAATTTTGTTGTGTTTTGTTCTAAAGTGGATGAGATGGATTCTTTCAAAAGGTCCTCCAAATTTTGTGTTGAAATTCCTGATTTTTCCTTTTCCTTTTCAAACTCTTGGTTTATGATCTTGTATTCTCCCATGAATGTTGGTTCAAAATCTAAGGAACCCCAATCATCTTCTAATAGTTTCATGACTTCCTCAATGTGTCTTTCTTTATCTTTCTGTTGCATGGGTTATTCTTGTGTAGTTGGTGTTAGTGTTTTCAAAGGATTCTCTTTATTTTTCTCAATGTATAGTTTCATGACTTCCTCAATGTGTCTTTCTTTATCTTTCTGTTGCATGGGTTATTCTTGTGTAGTTGGTGTTAGTGTTTTCAAAGGATTCTCTTTATTTTTCTCAATGTTTAAACAACTATTTGGTTTGGGGTCATCTTCAAGTGTCTACACTTTGTTGTTGTAGATATACTTCATTTTACGATGAAGATTAGAAGGCACCTCATTCATTGCATGAATCCACAGTCCGCCTCAAAGAAGATTATATGAAATATTATGAGGCATAACATGGATCGGTGTTTCTAAGGTGGCCTTTCTAGTTGTAATAGGTAAAATGATCACACCAAGTAGTTTTTTTCCTACATTGTCAAATCCCTTAATAGATAAAGAGTCAAGTTGAATTTTTTATTTATCCACACCAAGCCTATCCAAAAGGGTTGTGCTACACACATTAAGGGAAAATCCATTGTTGACAAGGGTTCACTTTATGCCTATTCTATTATATTGAGGTATTATCACGAAAGCATCATATTGTTTTTGCACTTCCAAAGAAGGGAGATCACTTTGGTGGAAAATAATGTCAACATTTTTTCCTTGAATCATGGTTGCTATGTCATTCGGTTATGCATTAGAAGGGATAGAAACTTGTTGTAAAGTGCTATGAATCATGTTAAGATAACGAGGGGATGCCTGAATAAGGTCCCCCAATGATATCTTAGCAGGAGTATTCTTTAGTTTTTCAACAAGATTGTACTCCTTTCCACTCTATGCAGACAAACAAGGAGTACTAGGCAAGACAAGATCGGGAAATGGGAGAGATTTTGAAGCTATTTGTCTTGGTTGCAAATTGTTCCTAGTTTTATATGCATGAGCAACAATATTATGAATCGATTTATGCAAAACATTTTTCTTAGGTGGGTAAAGGATATGTTCAGGTTTGTTTTGAGTTTGTGGTTTTTGTGAGGGTGGGTAAAGAATTATAGGTTTCAAAGGATGTTCCATAGGGTATGTAGGAGGTCCAATAGTCAAGGGGGACCTAATGGACACTTGTGCATTCATAACCTTTACGGTCTTGGTTTAATGTATTTCTAGTAAAGGGTAATCTAGTATCATCTTTCCACCATAATCTAAGGAAGTCACATCACTATTGTAAACACATAAAAATGACCTAGGTCTAAAAGCTCCATTTTTCATGTTCTTCCTAGCATAATTAAGACATTTTAATTATATCCTCAATTCACTTTTGACTATTAATTAAATAATTCATAATTATTTAATTAATTCGTGTCCTTTTTATCCTTCTTGATTATTAAATAAACAAATTTTATTTATTTATTTACTACGCCACTAATTGTCTAATGTCTTCCTATAATTAAATAAATTTCTTAATTTATTTAATTATCTTTGTCCTTTTTTATTCTTCCTAATTATTTGAATAAATAAATATTATTTAATTATTTAATACATCACTAATTCTTAAAAGTCTTCTTATAATTAAATAAATTCTTTAATTTATTTAATTATTGCCACCTTGACATTTCCCTCATTTTAAATAAAATTATTTATTTAAAATGGTCCTATTTTCTAATTTCCCTCTTTAAGTAAGTAATTCAAATTAATTATTTACTATCATGTGACCCCACCTTTTGAATTAAATTAATTTTTAATTCACAATAGTCTTTTTCCTCCAAAAATCAAGTAATTTATATTATTATTTGATTTTTTAGTGACATCTTTTTCTGTGACAATCTTATCTCTTGTCACATGCATTGACAACCCTTGATTTGATTTTCTAAAAATTAATCATGTCCATTCATTTTAAAATTTCCCTACTTTTTCCCTAACCCTAATTGTCAATTGTCACATTGAATCTTTTCCATTGATTCTAGGGCACTTGTCAACTTTTAATCTTGGCCATTCACTCAAAATTGCATTTTCTATAAAATGGCAATTTTGGTCTCATTTTTTCACTTCATGCTATCTAGATCTTATGTAATCTTGTTTTAGGCAATCTTGTGCTCTTGCATTCTTGTAATATTAGCTCTTGTCATATGCATATTACATCTCATTTGGCATTTGGAATAATTTAGATCATATAATTTATATGTGCTTACTAATTGCATAATAGCATAGTATTGCATATAGTCACTCAAATCCTTCAACATTTGTTTAGGGATTGTCATAGTCATTAGATTGCTCACATTAAATCTGAGGAAAACATCACATTTTTCAGCAAGTTGAGAAGGTATAATGGAGGCCAACCATGGAGAATGAAGACATTTGGTGAGATCTTTTACTTTTTTTCATGTTATTTCATTTGCACTTCATTATTACTTTGGGTTTTTGTTTCCATGCATTAATTTGATAACCCTACAAAAATTCCCTTAGTTACATTGGTGAACAGAATACCAAAATCAAACATTTTTTATTTTTTCGTAGACATTTTCTATTTTATAGGTACGACCATGAAACATTTTCTTTGCAGAATGATGCATTTGATTTTTTAAACAATGCATAAGCTTTGCTGCAACACATACGATTTGCAGAATGACGCATTTGTTCGGTCATGACAGATTTGATTTGTAGGTCGATGCAGTTGTATGATAGATTCCAGTGCATAGACCAAGCTAGATTTGATTTGCAGAGTGACGCATTTGCTTTGCTGCAAGGCATTCGTCTGGTAAACTCACATTCGGGCTTTTCCAAAATTTTCCTATTTTCTTGTTGTAATCTGCTATTTCCTTTTGCAATATGTTAGTTAGGGGTTTTTTGGTTACTAAGGTTGTTGCAACACATGGATTTGAGTCTTTCGTGGGTCTAAGACATTTCATTGAGACTACTAACAAGTGGTTTTGTAGGTTTGATTGTCTAAGATTTTGATTTTGAAACCATTGTGTTTGTTTTTTCTTAGAGTAGAAAACACTTCAATTGGTGCTTTAAAAAGAACATTTGCTTGTCCTTTGCTTGATTGTGCTTGAAGGTGGTAGGTGATTATGCTCTCACCTTGTGCAAACTTGGTGATAAAAAAACAAGACCCATCTATCTTTGTGTTTACCCCAATTCAATAATCAAAGTATCATCTCCCCTTGCACACTTGTGTGATCCTAGGTGTAAGATAAATGGTTATTAACTCTAGGAATTGGGACTTCCTAGGTGGGAAAAAGTACTCACCCCAAGGCAACTCAAACTAGAAATGGAGCTCTTTGGCCGAGCTACCCTTCATCAGTATATAAATGTGAATCCTAAGGGAAATCCTAGGATTATGAGTGTGGATGTGTCATATGGACAAATTAGAATTACCAAAAACCCTATTGATTGTAACCTCTTTAGATTGGAATTCATCCTTTAATGAAGCTTACTCTTTTCCCCATGTACAGCCACTTGAACAGGGTTCCCAAATGAAAAACCTTTGTGTAGTAGCCAAAATACTTATATTTGCTAGCACAACAACGATCATTGTGAAGGAATCCACATTCTCACTATTCTTAGTAGAGGTGATCAACCTGCCATGGGAGATTTATGGGGGTTGGAAGCTTGGTTGGCCTAAGAAGTAGTACACTATCAGGTGGAGCCCATGTAGCCAAGCTTTTGGATTCACATGCTAAGAATAAGTGTGGTTGGGGAAACCCATGTGGAATCTACTAAATATTTTCCTTGTCTAATGTAGGAATGTGCTTGTCTTCATTGTGTTTGTTTCAAAAAAATATTGTGCTTTCCAAGTATTTTCTAGAAATTGAACAAAACAAACATCACTTACAGATTTGGAAACAAGCAGTCAACCTCAAACAATTTAGATTTTTGACCAAAATTTTAAACAAACTAGACCTTTTGCATTCTACACAACACTTGTCATGATGCATTCACTCTATTGCACCACATTTGATACTTCCTGCATCACATTTTCTCTGATAAACCACATTCACTTTGTAGAACACCACATTCATCTAGCCCAAACTGCATTTCCTTTGTAGAAACCCACAATCACCTTATTGAGTCACATATGTTGTCTATAGAACCGTATTCATTAAAACTGAGCCACATTTGCAATACTGCAATGCATTTTCTTGGAAAAAAAAGAAAACCCTATCACAAATTAGAAATCAAATTCAAATATGTCCAAATTGTCTATAAACATCTTTTTCCTGATGTCTCTGTCAGAAACCAGAAAGAAAATTGCTCAAATTATTTAATCACTTCAATCCATTGGCTTGCATTTTACCACAAATTCATCTTTGCAAATTTTAGCTTCATCCTTAGACTTCACCATTTTCATTTTCAGTCACAAACTAGTCCTTAGGTCTTCATTTCAGTTGCATATTTTGGATTAGGACAACCTTACCATACTTTGCAAAATATTGGCCTTCAAAACTAGGTTATCATTAGACTTGGGCATTATTATCTTCTTTAGTCATTATCCTTTTGTGATACCTTTCCAACTCATAAGTCAAGTTAGGAAACCTCAGTCATCTTGTCATTTTCATTTAGTCCTTCAAACAAGTCCTTCGATATTCTAAAATTGAGACATAGATCAAGCTTAGGGTGGTTGAGCAACCTTCTTCCAAATCATTTAGACCTTTGCATCTGCATACTTTATACATTCAAATCATTTTGGTCTTCATCTCTCATATCTTATCCTTAAAAATCAAAAAATATTGTCATATCTTCCATCATAGTCTCAATTTGGCATCTAGACTTTGCATTGGTCATTTCCTTAGTCAACATTTTCATATTAGTCTTCATTGTCACCTTGGAATTTGGTATCCTTTCTTGACAACCTTTTCATCTTGCATTAGTCATTTCCCTTAGGAAAACATCATTATCACCTTGCATTGGTAATCCTTATTCAAAAAATCCAAAAAACATAGTGTCATCATTTAGTTGTCATTTCCACCCTTCTTCCTAATTTGGGAAATTCCTTATATGGTTTAGACTAGGCTTCAAAGAAAAAGAAGACAAATGGATAATTTTTGATAAGACACAAAAAATAACATATTTTCCAATGGCATGATCAAAACATGAACCAAGACACATCTTTTATCTATCCTTTTAGTGAAATTAACATGCCATCTTCATCACATAACTCCTTTGAATTGTTTATGCATAGAAATGAACATGGACATTTATACATGGAAGACATAGAAGTTGAAGCATAAAATATTGAAGTAGCCTCTTTTGTGGAAAAATTAGTCTTACATGACCCTCAAATATATCTTGCCATGCTCTTAGACCAAAGGTTTAATCTACCATGTGGCTTTGACATTAACACTTTGAGACCAACATCACCCAATCATAATGTCAACAACACAAGTAACATGCCCAACACTAGTCAACCTCAAAACAATACAAAAAATGCTTTTGTTGGTGCCACCTAACAAATTTCCACAAGAACTGTTAATTCTACCACTATTGACACCTCCAATCAAAACAATTCCAATTCAATCAATGCTACATCCTTTGGAGGGACACCAACTATGTCACAAGCCATGTCACAATCAATGCCAACAATGTCAGCAACATCTTCAAAATCAGTTGGAGCTACCTTTGGGTCCTCATCAATGGGGAAAATCTCTTCAAATCCTCTATTTGGAGCTTCATCTAGTTCCATGGTGGCATCATCATCAAATCCTCTCATTGGTACTGTTGACGCCAAAAATTGACGAGGTAACAGTGCGTTATGGGAAACTCAGTTCAAGGGGGACCCTTTGCACCAAACTGAGTGACCTCCGGATTTTAAAGAAGTCGACTTCTTCTATAATGGTTTTTCGGAAAGGAAAAAGGAAACGAATATAATGAAGCAAAGTCTAATCTAAGGCGATGCGCTAAAATTTGCTGATGGGCACGATAAATCATAGATTTAGGGGCCTGAATGGTATTGTCAAGTTCCAAAACGTCGGGGACTTAAAACTATAGTATAAACAATTCATTTATTCACATAAAATAGTATTGTATACATCCTTACTACTAAGAAGAGTCATTTAGACATGATTTAAATAAGAAAGCTTGTATTCAATATATAAAAGTTCTTTCAAATGAAATGATTAAGACAGTATATAAAGCACAGTTTACGTTTAATCAAAACATGAAAAACAAAAAGGCTGAACAATTGGCATAGTCTAAACGTTTCTTGCAAATAAACATGTAAAAGAGGCCTGGTGTCTCTTGCTAAAACCAGTATCCTTTCTTCTAAAATTTCTTGGACCCCTTTGCTCGTTGACAGAGAAAGTATATATAGTAGGAGAGAAAACTCCCACCACTTTGGAGAACTGTAACATAAAATATTCCACAATCCCCTGCAATGATGTCTGAATTAGAAGATTCTCAATGCTGTTACAATGGTATTGTGCTAGAACACAACATCCGGTCATCCAGGTGCAGGTGCATCCCTCGTAATGATGGCGGTAGTCCCAACCAGGCTCGAGGCAACAAGTGTTATCCACCACTACAAATGACCATGATAAGCGGCCCCCAATAGCATCATCCCCATCAACCAGCCTATCACCCACTTGAAACTTTCTCTCATTGCTGCCAAGAGATTGTGAAGATGCAACACGTGTCTCATGGGTCAAGATCCTTATCACAGTGGAGAGAAACCTGCATCAACCGGGTGCGAAAGATGCGTGGCAGCGTTTTGCAGCCCGCGGTTGTTCACCTCCCTGCTGGGTTGAAAGATCTGTGAACAGTTGCCACCTAACAGAAGGTAGGGCCCGCCAACACCTTTTAGAAAGTAAAAAGAAAACCTTGCGCAAGCATTACACAACCTATATTTGTTTATTTCATTCCCGTATGAAAAACTTGCAATACGCCGCCATGTAGCAAGGTGTAGGTCCCTCTGAAAATCTTTAGAAATGATGGCCCCCGCAGAAGGCTTTCGTAACCTGCACGAAGCCTTTAAGGAAACAAGAGATAAAACCTTCCATTTGCGTGACACGTGGATGCCCAGCGTAGCCTCTCAGGACCCGAAAGGGAAGCCGTTACCCGAAGTTGTGAAGAGGAGATGCGCAAAGTGGTAGATCAAAACTTGATGGAAAGCTAAATAAACTCGGTGATGCACAGGCCGGCAAACACACAATTACAAAAGAAACCCAAAGGGAGTTGTTTGAATATTTATTTTAACAGCTTTTGGTGACTATTAGGGGCATTTCGAATGAGGAACGAAGAACCCAAAAATATCTCTGGTGCTACAGACCAGAGCCTTATGCATAGGGCGATAGAGTCAGAGTCTGGAAAGAGCAGCTTGCAAGGGCGACCATTCACTTTCAGATGGCTTTGCCATGCTGCGCACATTTTCTTGTGCCCCGCGGAGATCAATAGCCTCCTTGTGAGGCAGTACCTCAGGTAGGTCGGCACCTGCTTGGATATGGAAAAGCAGCTGCGAGAGTGGATGAATGATCACCTCAATGTCGGCTACCATTGGGGAGCTTATGAACTCCCTGAATACCTCCGGGTTGTTCTCCTTCTACTCAATAACCTCAACAATCTGTGTAGTTGTAGTAATAGAGCTGTCCTCGAGGAATGGGGACGGTAACCCCATGTTGCCTAATTCAGAGAAACTTCCCCAAATGCCATACAATGCCCTACCTAGAAAAATCACCGATGCCTTAGTGTGCTGGAAAGCAGAGTGACAATGAATGAATTTATTTGCTATTTGACCAGCAGTGTCCCTATCTTCGATACCCGCCCTGGCCAGGATTTCATCTGAGACTGAGTATAGCCTGTTGAGCAAGTCCCTTGTGTCAGGAACCTTCTCTAGGATGAAACGTGGGAACTGCTCAATTGTGTCGTAGGCCTCTTGATTAAGCCTTAATGCCTTATCGATAAATCGGAGGGTAGGCTGCAGTGTTAGGCAAAAGGTCTTGACTTTCTCCCAGTGAGAAATGTACAATTGCCTAACCAGGGAAATGACATCAAGTTGGGCAGGGGCAGGCAACAGAGAAGCTTTAAGTGAATAAATCTCTGCATCTCTTGAAATAAGGGCCTCAGCTAACTCTGCCTTCTTCCTTTTTTCGGACACCAACTGCTCCGCATAGCTGCTCATTTCTTTATTCCAATTTTTTTCAGCTCAAGAATGGTTTGCTGATTGCTCCTTTAGAGAAGCCTTTGTCTCTCGGAGCTCCTCCTCCAATTTATCCTTCAAGCCTTTAAATTTGGCCTCTTTCTCCTGTACTTTTTGCTCATACTACTCTTGTAGGTGTTCCAACTCCTCACCCTTTTGTGCCATCCCCTGACTATAATCAAGGCGTACGTGTTCAAGCTCTTCCTCTTTTAACTGTAGGCTCCATCGCGCTACTTGGTTTTTGCTTCGCAATTCTTTTATTAAGCCTGGGTCAGCAATCTAGGTCTTCGCAATTTCGCCCTGAAGTCTGTTCCTCTCATTCTCTGCTGTCAGCGCCCTTTTAGTCATTCAGGCGATATCTGTCTCTAAAGATTTCTCCTTTGTTTCTAGAAAACTCACCCTTTCCCTGACCGCCCTAAGCTGTTCATCTTTCTTTTTTAACTAGCACCCAGTTTTGAGGAAGTTAGAAGTGACCACCCATTGCGTCTCCTCCATGATTTTGACCTTATCTTGTGGCTGGGCTACCTTCATGTCAAGTCTAATAGCATAGATCTCATAGTCTTTAGGTTGCATTTCTCCCTAAGGCTTGCTTATCCTTGGGTACATGGTCACGAATTTTAATTCATGTCGGGCCTCGTCATACGAAGCTTGTACTCTCGGCTCGGCGGGAGCATTTTCATCTTTTTCCTTGTGCTGCCTCATTCTATTCGTGTGTGCCTCTTTTTCATAATCTATTTGTGCTATGAATTTGGCTGGTGATGAAACTAGCCCACCTACGAAAGGAACACTAGAAGGTGGGGCATAGGGATAGGTAATTTTCATAGGTGCATGCATTTGCTTCTTCTAGAGAGTGACTGTTTGTGGAGAAAAGTGTGACACGTTCCATAGTTTGGCCCAAGAATTATCACCCGGGTTAGGAATTTGTAGCGGCTGAATCGAGGATTCAGTTATAAGGCTCATTGGCCGGGGAAGGGGAGTTGCTAACTGGGTGACAGCTTGTTGCAATGGAAGAGGATCAGTAAGCATAGCAAAAAAAGAATGGGGGCCGACAAAGGGAACGTTCTTTGAAAGCGAGGTAAGAAAAGTCTGAGCAGCAGTGGTAGGCGTGAGTATACTCAGAGGAGTAATTATAAATGGGTGGGCCTACAAAAACTAGGCAAATCCAACTAAGTAAGTTGGACCAGAAGCAGAAGGTAGAGGGCTTGGACTTATGGCAGGAGTTGTCAGTGAAGCAGAGGTGGGTACGAAGGAATGAGATGCAAGAGAAAGAGTGAAATGTACCTATTGACTGGTCGGCAGTGGTTCCAATATTGTTCGTGACTCCCCCTAAAACTATGGTATCTGGCTAGTAGTGGGCGCTTCTCCTCTGACAGGTTCTTGCAAAACCCCTCCTATAATACTTTCTGTGTGCTGTCTTTTAGTAGGTGGACACTTACTAACTTCGGTAGTCGAATCCTTCTGTTGAGGCGTTAGCCTGGCCAGTTTAGTGGCCCAAGTGAGTGTATGCGAGCCTCTTGATATATTAAAGCATACATTCATGGCCACATAGGCAGCATGCCCGAAGACCTTGCCCCCTTGTGCTGAAGAGGACGATACCACCGCTTCTTCTTTATACTCCTCGGATTTCTCCCCCTCCTCGTTCCCATCAATACTAGAGCTTGGGCTGGGGTGGCCTTCCTTCCACCATCTATCAAACTCTTGGTCATCCTTCAATTGATTATAAGGAGCATCCAACTATGCTACTTCTTGGTGATATTTCCAAAAAACTCTTATTTTTTCATCACTCCATTCCTCACCCCTCTTCAACTTATTGTACATGCTACGCTCCATCAGAACATTATCCTTGGCCACAGCCATCGGAAAGTAGAATTTGTGCCATGGGCCTCTAGTGTCCAGTGTAGGGATTTGCGCTAATTCAACAAAATCCTCATCTCTATCCGTCTGCAGATTAAGCCGCTTCTCCTAGTATGGTCGGGAAACATGGGTAACTTTCATATGTGGCTCTAGTAAGTCGTTGAAAGGGTTGTACTCACACTTATTGTTTATCAGTACCAACCCTAGATGTGCTAACTTCTCTTCTAACAACTTGTGCGATTGTTTTTTAATTAGAGTTACCGACTTGAAACTCTTCAGACAAGTGAAGAATCCCTTCTTCTTGACACTTTCGCTACTACAAAAAGTGAAATCAATTACACACACCTGCTAAAAAATTTCTAGCATGAGCATTCTATCTGTGACGCAAGCCAGGAGCAGGAAAGGTTTGCTAGTAAAGCCCCACATTCAAAGGATTATAAAATCCCTGCCTAAGAACCAGTTGCAAGCAGGGGTGTAGCCTTGCATAAATCCAGTCTGTTCTTTGGTGAGTTAGACAATATCACCTTCTTCGATTAAATCATTCAAAATCGGGGCTATGAAATAGTCTGCAAACGCATAATAGTCATATGATGCGAAAAGGAAAGGTGTCCATGTAGACACCGACTTTCTTTTATTCTGGTCATCAAAAATTGATAGTGGAAGAAAACAGGTGAAGAAATCTAGATTCTGATGCAGGAACATGTGGACCAGGTAGGAAAGAAATCTAAACTTCTTTTCCACCGGATAATTCTCAATTTGCTATCTCATTTTTTCAACCATGAACTCAGCAAAATTATACTAGAAGAGTTCATGCTGCTTGTGAAACTGTATTGCGGGTCTCAGCTGAAAAGCCTGTATCTTCTCATCAGAGTCTCAGCCGAAAAAAAATGCCAGCATGGACATGGCATCTGAAAGATCATTGCAGAATGAACCACGCGATAATGGGGTACTTGTTAGTTTAGCGGATGCGATACCTTTCTTATTAGTCTCTTCTAACAAGAAATCTGAGCCAGTTTTCATCTTCCTCCATATTTTCTCCCCTTTGCTTAGGTGAAAAGGCTCGATAGTCTCCTTCCTTCTACTTGGATCTGGGATACATAACATGTGCCAGATGGCTTCTGGGCTTATATAAACCCTTAAATTGTGGCCTTCAATGTAGTGGGTATCTAAATTATAGCGTTGAATGGCAGCATCGACCACTTCTGGGAAATAGTGCACCAATGGGACCATGTATTGTGGGAGACCACTATACCGGACTCTACTTGTCATGGATTGGTCTGCCTTTGTTGCTAATAACCTTGCACAAGCTACCTCCCTGAGGGACTTAGGGTTTTCCGCGAGCCTTGGGTCATAAATATTATCCCATTTTTCTTTAACCCTTTTTTGGTTTCTTCATTCCTTGGGTCTATGCAACTCCTCGTGTGGGCTCTTCTCGTCTTGTTGGGTATACCAGGTGTGGAATACACTACATCTTCATAGACATATACCTCAATTGAGGAATGAATAGCTGTGAATATTTCTTGGCTAATTTCCTCCTGTATTGGCTGAGTTGAAGATTCTGACATTTTTCTTTCTCTGAAGAATTTGTAAGCTCCTGGCCTGCGACTATGCTTGCTCTAGATAGACAGATAGAAAACAACTCTGCACTTCCCTTGCATTTGTAAAAGCCTTTGAAATATTAAGCATTTTCATGCAATAATAGCAACTTCCCAATGTGGTAGGCGAAAGCAAGCCTTTTGTATTTAATTCGGCATGTACCGTTAATCTTACAACTCGTGCAAGATGAACTGATTGCTATTCCGAGGCGGCCAAATTTCATCATTACATTTGGGCGATCACTTGATATGCCTTGATCTCCTTGGAAATTGAGCTTGCAACTGGCCTTCTAACCCTGAATTAGCATGCGCTGGCAATTAATATCCTGGCTAGAATGATTACGCCAAGAAAATAATCACCACCTAAAAAGATATGAGTATCGCCTTGGGCTCTGGGACGTGCTTGAGAGATGACACAATAGCCTACGGCCATACATCCTCCCACCAACAAGTGCCACCTTTTTTAAAACTAATTAACCAGCTTCAGTTAATTAAGCACACATCAAGCCGTGCTATCACGGATGCAGCTAGCCCAAAAATGTGAACAAACACAGGCTCGTCTTTCAAGATAGCAGCTAGCATAACATCACATTTGTTGGAGGTGGATCAACATGTGCCTTGTCAATTTTTCTATAAATAGGCCAGTAGATAGTGAGAAAAACATACTTAGCATTTAAGAGGTGATAGGTCAGTAGCAGAGTGCTAAGCAAGTCCTTTCATAGGTTAGGTGGTGAGCAAATTTGGCATTATCTTAGAAGACTAGGGACAGTGTCAGAACAATAGATACTCCAATTTGTCTAACCTCGTATAAGTCATAGACGGCGTTCTTAGGTGAGATTTTCACTAGGAGGCTAAAAAGAATGACAAATAACAAGCACTCTCTAATTTTGGTAGCCATTAAGTGGGTCCTAGGCAAGGATTGCATAGAATACGAGGATAAGTATAGGGTGAATACTGATGTGTACTCACACTTTGTAGCATCCATGCTAGACATTTGCATTCCTCGGCCACTTATCCTAAAGCTGGTTAAAGAAATCTTCTCGAAGAAATATCTGAATGGGCTTGGTGAGGTCGTTGCACACGCTGCATATGGGATAGGCCTTCCAATAGCCAGCGACCTGCGTCACTTTATTGAGAAAAAAACTATCATCGTTTGGCTGCCATTTCTTAGTAGATTCCACCTACAAACCCGTGATCAGCACTAGTAGAGGGTTACCCAGGCCCTACACTTCCTGTTTCGGAGCTACAACGTGATACCTTTCTATGACGTAGACTGGTATACTAACTTTAGGAACTTGGTGTTTCCACCACCATTGGTGGTTGTGCCAAATGATGCTACCAGTTCCACTGAGGAGCCCGTAGACGAGGAAGAAGTGGACAATATAGTGAATGCATCGATTGCTACTAGTCATGCCTTTGGATAGATAACCCCTTTGCTTGCTTGCTCAAAATGTAACTCTCCTGCTTTAGATAAGCCTAATAAAAGGCTATCATATATAATATACCTTGATACTTGTACATTTTGAAAATAGGCCTCCCAGCCATTTTGTAACTAAAGAACATATATATAAATATATATCTCCCATTTTAAGGAAAATACATGCTCTTTTTTGTTTCTGTGTTTAAATTTTTTTGGGTTTTGCAAGTTTTGTATGCTATTTCTCCATGCATGAGTGTATTTTGTGTAAAGCAACTCCGGTGTTTCACCCACCAATGATAATGAGTAATTTGCAGAATGACAACTGATTTTAGAAAAATAACAGGCCAAACAATGGGAAAGCAAATAAAAGCGCTATTTACATATGTACAAAGTAGAACTTAATGCCTTAATGGAACAACTTAAGATGAATCCCATTGATCAGGATTCCTAACGGTTCTTGTTCCATATTCTCCAGCTCAAAAGCATTGTGTTGTTTGCAATGAATGATTTTAAAGGGTCCCTCCCATAGGCTATCAAATTTATCATGTTGAACTGGCTTTGCAGCCCTACTGTCATACTTTAGCACTAAATCTCCACTTTTTAGACCCTAGTCGGAAGTCTTCTTGTCAAACCATCATTTGACTACCTGTTGACGGCTTGTCATTGCTATTAGGGAATTCTCCCTTTTTTCTTGTACATCCAACAGTTCGGCGAGCCGAACCTCCATAGCTTCATTTTGTTCTATCTCAAGGAATTTCAATAACTGTATTGTTGGGATCTCCATAGAGATAGGTAACAACGCCTCCTTCCCATATACCAGCTCATAAGGTAAAGTCTTAAGGACTTGCTTAGGAGTTATGCGGTTTGCCCAGAGTGCTTTTCAGAGATTTTTATGCCATTCCTTCTGGTGCTCTGAGCCAACCTTTTTAAGGAGTCAGACTAAGCTTTTATTTTTTGACTCGGCTAGACCATTTCCTTGTGGATAATAGTTTGATGATGTTTTAAGGAATATACCATTTTTTAATGCAAAGTGACATACCTTTGTACCTAGAAATGCTCTGGCATTGTCTGAAATGATCATTTTCGAAGGGTCAAACCTTGTCACCAGTGCTTTGAGGAAATCTACAATCTCTGTTTCTGTTGCACTTTTAAGGGGAACAACTTCCGTCCACCTTGTGAAGTAGTCCGTAGCAGTTAGAATCCACTTATGTCTAGTGCTAGAAAATGGGTTGATCATTCCAATGAAGTCCAGGCCCCATTGTGCAAATGATTCGTCTGCTACTATAGGTCTGAGGGGCATTGCTGAATTCTTCCTTCTGTCAGAGAAGAACTGGCATTTTTTACAAGCCCTCACCAGAGAGTGGGAGTCACTGAAAAGTGTAGGCCAGTAATATCCAGCTCGCAAGACCTTGATGGCGATAGTTTTGGTGGAGAAATTTCCACCTTTGTTGCTATTGTGAAATGCGTCGAGGATTCTCTACACCTCCCCTGAAGTAACGCATTGCAGGAGCACACCATTGAAATTTCTTTTGAAAAGGACTCCTTCTATCATTGTATATCCACAATTTTGAAGCCTGTAATACCTTCTTTTTTGGGATGAGAGGCTTGGTGGATACCTTCCGATTTGCATGAAGTTCATTCTATCTGTCAGCCAATCATCTTCTGATCCTAATCCATTTATCAGGACGAGCTCTGGTTGTTCCTCCTTGGCAAGTACCTCCTCATTCTGTGTCATATACTCACACAGTCCTCTGCCTTTAACAGTCTTAGTAGGCCTGACCTCGATGTCATACTCCAGGATCTTGGTAATCTAATTAGCCCTTTTTTCTGTGATCTCTCCTTCCATGATGTATTCATGTACACTAGAATGTGCGACATATACCAGAACTTTGTTGCAGGAAATTAGATGGCGGAACTTTTAAAGTCCCTTTACTATTGCAAAGGCCTGTCTTTCGACAAAGTTATAATTCACCTCATATTCTTTTAGGGTTCGGGAATAGAACGCCACTGAATGCTCTCCTTTTCCTTCACTATCTTTTTGAGTTAGAACAATAGCAATACTGGACTTGCCACTGAAGACATACATTATAAAATCTTTGCATTGATCTAGATTAATCAGCACCGGGGCTGTGGAGATCGCTTCCTTGACCTTTTTAAAAGCCTCCTGAGCTTTCGTTATCCATTTGAAAGCTTGATCTTTTTTTAGCATTTGGGTGATCGGCCTAATCATTCCCGCAAAATCAGAAATAAATTTGCTGACAAAATTTATTTTTCCCAGAAAAGAGTGGACACCTTTCTTATTTACCAGAAGGGGAAGCTCCTTGATAGCTTTTACTCGTTCGGGGTCAATTGAAATACCTTGTTTAGACACAACATGCCCCAACAGTTTACCCTGCGGTACTCTGAATACACGTTTCTTTGGATTTAGGGAAACCCTGAACTCCTGACACTTTTGAAAAACTAATTCCAAATGATCAAAATGATCATCTTTAGATTTAGAGAACACAGTAAGGTCATCCAAATAGATTAGAATAAGCTTATTGATCAGTTCACTGAATGTGATGTCCATAGCTCACTGGAAAGTTTCCCTTGCATTGGATAAACCAAAAGGAATTTTAGCATATGCAAATGTTCCCCACTTGGTGGTGAACGTAGTCTTGTGTTGATCTTCTTCTTTAACTCGAATCTGGTTATAGCCAGAAAAGCCATCCAGCAAAGAGAACATTTCCGATCCTGCGATAGTTTAGAGGATTGACTCCATAGAAGGTAACATATAGTGATCCTTCAGAGATGCTCTGTTCAAGTCTCGAAGTCCACACATAAGCGGATATCGCCATTCTTCTTTCTGACTGGTACCAGGTTTGATACCCAAGTACTATGTTTGATTGGGAAGACAATATGTGAATCAATGAGCTTGGTTAGCTCCTGTGCCATTAGGGTCTCAACTTTAGGGTTGACTAGCCTCTGTTTCTATCAGACTGGTTTCACACCTTTTGTTAGCTCAATAGTGTGCTGAATGATGCCAGGATCGTAACCCTCTAGATCATCGTAGGACTGGGCTACTACTCCATATTTTTCACAGAAACTGATAAGCCTTTCTTTATCTCGATGTGGGACATCCCTCCCGACCCGGAGATTCCTACCATCGGAGACCCGAAGGTCCTCATAATCACTTTTCTCCGCTATGAAATTTTGTTTATCATTTCGGGCGTCGTTACAATCGAAAAAGTTCTCAAGAGTAACTAACCCTTTCGGGAGTTTATTTGACTTGAGCTGCATAATTTGTCCTTCATAGGCCTCGGCGATCTTTGGTTGAAGTTGGTTAGCAAATTCCCCTAAGTGCTGGATAAACGAAACGATGTGTTCATCACTCTCAAAGACTTTCCAACTCTGATTATTGTTGGGAATCATTGGTAAGACAAGCACTCGCACTGGATATTCATTCCGAAGCAAGTCAGAGACAGGATCAAACTGAGCACCAATCACTGCCATGCGATCTGCATCGCTATTCCGCGTTCGGGGAACGGTTAGGATGTTGAAAGCTTCAAAACCTTCAATCAGTCCCAAATTCGATGCCGATAGGATCTCATTTGGACATTCTTCACTGCAGAAATTCCCCAGACCTGATTAACTACCAGTTCAGAATCTCTGAACACAATCAATTTCTTACTACCCATTCGTTCCGCTAGGCTTAGGCCTTGGACTAACCCTTCATATTCAGCTTCATTGTTTGAATAGGTGAATTGGAATCGGAAAGACCTCAACAAATTTTCATTTTGTGGGGATATTAGACATACCCCTGCTCTAGCTCCAACCTTGCTTCTTGCTCCGTTGAAATATAATGTCCATAGCTCATTTGCTTGGTTACTGTCAGATTCTTTGGTGATTCTTGGAAGCACCTGGTCTTCGTCATAAATCACATATGTGCCCAATCCCGTAGCATGATAATTCCCAAAAGGATCATTGTTTATGTGTTCACTCAACAAAGCATCTTCCTTATCATTTTGGGCTCCACTCACCTTCTCCCCCTCTAGCAGTTCAACACTATACATTTCCTCCTTGGTGATAGAAGTATGCGCGGCTTCAAAATTGATCAGGGCCTCATCCGCCACATGTTCAGAATGTAGAGCCTCTGATTCTATCTTCATTTTTGCGCCATGTTTGGTCCTAAGTATCAGATGTGACCAATATAAAGATAAATATCCACCCACCTTTGAAGTAAATTCTTGGGATAGACAGAGACCAAACATAGAAGGAACATCTATGATCACCGTATCTTGTGGGACCGTGATACTTGGGCAGGCAAATAGAGTTAACCGAAGCACTTTGATGACACCCACAGTATCAACTTTATTTCCATCTAGCTACATCACCCCCTTCTTCATAGGTTCATAGCTGAGTCCCAAAGCTTTGGCTATTAGTTTTGGCATAACCATTGTACTAGCGCCATAATCAATCATAGCATGGTGTAATAGCTTTTCCCCTATAATGAGAGTCAAGAAGAAGGGTTGAGGTTTCAGCCTACCTCTACCTTCCGCATGGGATTCCTTCACTTTGTCTATAAGAACCTTAGCTAGTGGCATTTGATAAACCACCTCTATACTGGCAGAGGACTATGTTGGTGCTGAGTTGATCTCTTGTTCAAGCACCTTCTATATTAGCATAGTCTTTTGTTCCGGGATAGCTAGAATGTCCCATAAAAACACATTAGTGGATGATTTCTTTAATTGCTCCACCACATTAAAAGATGACAAGCTCGGAGATTTCTGCTCTTTTTCTCTTGTTATAATGATTTCCTTCTGCGATTGAGAAGGTGAAGAGATGGTTGAGGTGCCAAGGATTTGATCAGAGACGCCTCTACATTGTGGGCTGCCTAGAAGTGAAATGACAGGCTCATTGGTGAATCTCTTATTTGAGCGTGTTTTATAGTCAGATTGCACCTGCGATGTTTTAAATGTGGATGCATCATTAGCAAACACTGTTTCCTCATCTTCCATCCAAGAGAAGAGTGCATGATCAAGAGCAATGTCGGACTCTTGCTCTAAAGACATTCCTTGCATTTGCACGGTAAGGACTGCACTCTCCATTGGCGAGGCATAAGCATGTCCTCCATTTTCCACCATAATACCTTGACTGCGTTGCTCTGCCACCTTCTGTTGTAAGTTGCCATGCGGACAATTTTGGGGCATATGTGCATCATTTCAGGGGAAACACCATGGATTGATATCATCAATAAGATTGTTTTGTCCCGCAGTTAATTCCCTACTTGAGCTTGGTGATGCACTTGTCAGCGGAGTAGGCATCGAGACCATTTGGTTTGTAGTCGGTGTTGGTGGATTAGTATGAGGCACATTCTGATATTGATTTTGCTGATAAGTAGACCACCCGCCATGATAGTTTTGATATGCAGGCCGTGGGGGCATTGCTTGGTTCCACTTAAGAGTTGTTATGTCATTTGCCATAGTTCACAACATCTCCTTGAGGTCACTTATTTCATCTTTGGAAGAACTCGATGTAGAAGCCAAGCTCTCAGGAGCAGCCGCATATGAGTACATCGACTAGGGAGTTGCTGCTACACTAGTCAATGCGACCTCTTGTACAGAGTTTGATATTTCAAGAAATATCATCATAATAGGTCGAGGAGGCAACTTTCCACAATCTATCAAATGATTCTCAACTTTGATAGCGGTAGCATAAGCATTTGGTAGAGTGGCTCCTCCTAAAGACTTAATCATCATAGAAATGTCGGGATTAATGGACTTTAGATAAAATATGAATGCCAATTCTGGAGTTGGGTGGATAGTCATAGGAATCCTACGCCAATTTGAGTGAAATCAGACATTGAAATCTGTCAGAGCCTTTTGGGGCGCGCGTCTTATCATGGATAGCTAATAATATAATGAAGAATGATCTCCGTCATTTGAGAACCTTTCATAGAATGGATCTCTGAGGTCATCCCAAGTGCGAATTGAATTAGGAGTCAGTGTTTGGTACCAATCCAGAGCCTTGCCTTTGAAGGATGCAGCGAACAGCCTCAGGGCTACATTCTGCGCTATAATACCATGTACCAAACAAACATCCGCTACATCCTGCAAATGTTCTGCTGGCATTTTTGTGTTGTCTCTGGCATATTTGGGAATAGCTTTCAGGGCCAAAACTGGGATAGTGCCCCAAACAGTAGGAACTACCAGGGCTACCAGGGGATTTCCAGCATCCCATGCTAAGTAGTTTCTATTTGCGGCTGGCAACATGGTGAGAGGGAAGGGTGGTGGGAATGGAATGGTTACTAACTGATTTGCGGCCTAGACTGTCCCTAGCAGAGGTACTAGTAAACCTAGGTTACTTGTAGTCTGGGATCTAGTTACAGACTGATAGCTCATACACCCCTTTATAAGGTAATTTCATTAGAAATGGTCCCATCAGGTGTGCCAGAAAAAGGACAAACTGTTGATGCCAAAAATTGATGAGGTAACAGTGCCTTATGGGATACTCGGTTCAAGGGGGACCCTTTGCGCCAAACTGAGTGACCTCCGGATTTTAAAGAAGTCAACTTCTTCTACAATGGTTTTTTGGAAAAGGAAAAGGAAACAGATATAATGAAGCAAAGTCTAATCTAAGGCGACGCGCCAAAATTTGCTGATGGGCACGATAAATCATAGATTTAGGGGCTTGAATGGTATTGTCACATTCCAAAACATCGGGGACTTAAAGCTATAGCATAAACAATTCATTTACTGACATAAAATAGTATTGCATACATCCTTACTACTACGAAGAGTCATTTAGACATGATTTAGATAAGCAAGCTTCTATTCAATATATAGAACTTCTTTCAAATGAAATGCTTAAGACAATATATAAAGCACAATTTATAGTTTAATCAAAACATGAAAAACAAAAAGGTCGAACAATTAGCACAGTCTAAAAGTTTCTTGCAAATAAACATGTAAAAGAGGCCTGGTGTCTCTTGCTAAAACTAGTATCCTTTCTTCTAAAATTTCTTGGACCCCTTTGCTCATCGACATAGAGAGTATATATAGCAGGAGAGAAAACTCCCACCGCTTTGGAGAACTATAACAGAAAATATCCCACAATCCCCTGCAATGATGTCTAAATCAGAAGATTCCCAATGTCGTTACAACGGTATTGTGCTAGAACATAGCATCCAGTCATCCAGGTGCAGGTGCATCCTTTGTAATGATGGCGGTGGTCCCAACTAGGCTCGAGGTGACAAGTGTTATCCACCGCTACAAATGACCATGATAAGTAGCCCCCAATAGCATCATCCCCCTCAGCCAACCTATCACCTACTCGAAAATTTCTCTCATCGCTCCCAAGAGATTGCAAAGATGCAACATGTGTCTCATGGGTCAAGATCCTTATCGCAATGGAGAGAAAGCTGCATCAACTAGGTGTGAAAGATGTGTGGCAGTGTTTCGCAGCCCATGGTTGTTCACCTCCCTGCTAAGTTGAAAGATCTGCAAATGGTTGCCACCTAGCAGAAGGTAGGGCCCACCAACACCTTTTAGAAAGTAAAAGGAAAACCTTGCACAAGCATTACACAGCCCGTATTTGTTTATTTCATTCCTACATGAAAAACTTGTGATACGCCACCACGTAGCAAGGTGTAGGTCCCTCTAACAATCTTTAGAAATGATGGCCCCCGCAGAAAGCTTTCACAACCCGCACGAAGCCTTTAAGGAAACAAGAGATAAAACCTTCCATTTACATGACACGTGGATGCCCAGCACAGCCTCTCGGGACCCGAAAGGGAAGCTGTTACCCGAAGTTGCAAAGAGGAGATGCGCAAAGTGGTAGATCAAAACTTGATGGAAAGCTGAATAAACTCAGTGATGCACAGGCCGGCAAACACGCAATTACAAAAGAAACCCGAAGGGAGCTGTTTGAATATTTATTTTAACAGGTACTTCATTCAATCCTTTTGGAGGGAGTAAATGATGTATCTTTATTTGGGGACCACAACTAAATGTTAACACATCATCACAACTTAATACCAATACTTCACAATGGTAAAACACAAAAATTACTAATGGAAAATTCCAAAAATTTGGACAAGGTAATCCAATTACATAGCATATGACCTCATTTGGACACCAAAATATTCATGGTCAACATATTCCCCAAATTTTGACTCAAATGGTTGCAGGGAACATTCTGACATATGCATCACATATTCACACCCATCAACATATACCTAATCAAAACACATCATACATCTCGCAACAACACATCCCACAATAAAACACTAACATCTCATCTCAACAAATGGGGACCCATGGGATACCTATCACACCCATGTGTGATGCAACAAATAATCCTATAATTGATGCCTTGACAATTCAAGTGGCTCACTTACAAAAGACCATAGAAAACATGCAACTGTCCAACAAGAAGTCACACATGTCATATGACCTATGTGTATATCCTTTTGACACAAATCTATACATGCCACCATTCCCTCCTGGATATGTGGCACCAAACTTCACCAAATGAAAGGGCAAGATGAATCCTATTGAACATGTTTGAGAATTCATGACCAACTGTATGAACATTGCTTATGAACACACTTACTTGATGAGAATCTTCTCTAGGAGTCTTATAGGACCTACACTTGAATGGCTCTCCACTTTAAAATGGATAAAAACATGGGACGAACTTAAAGACAAATTTGTAAAAAATTATGCGTATAACATTGGCATGGACACCTCCATCACTAGCTTATGCACTCTTACACAAGAAGATGCTGGTGAAAATTTAATCCCATTTTTCCAAAGATGGAGAAGTCTAGTAAGTCATTGCCACATTGACATACCTAAGAAAGAAAAGGTTGACATGTTTGTTCAAACGCTCCTAGGTCCATTGAAATATGGATTGCAAGTTCATTGTTGCACAACCTTCATAGACTTAGTCAAAAAGGGTGTCCAAGTGGAGAAGGCTATCATTGCTAAAGGACAATTAAAATATGGCCCTAAAAACACAAACACAAACCCATTCATAGACAAAAATAATTATTGGGTAAAAAATAAACATGTTACCAATGATTGCATTGTCGATTCCAAGGATGTAAACATGATGAGTCCTATACTTACTCTTAAAGGAGCTCAGCTACAAAAAAACTGACAACCACACTGAAATCCCCTACCAATATGATTCCAAACAACCAAAATGGTAAAAATAGTCAAAGTCAAGGACAACCCCACCAGACAAGAAAATTCCCAAAAAGACGAACATACAATGCTTTGGGAAAACCAATTGAGGATGTTCTTAAGAGGCTCCTTCAAAATGGTCTCATCACACTAGAGGACCCTAAGCCCTATGACCTAGGATAGTTTAAACCATCATGGTGGGTTGACAATGCTTTCTATGATTACCACTAGGCTAAAGGGCATAAGACATCCTCTTCTTGGCAACTAAGAAATATTGTGCAAGACCTAATTGAAAATAAAACAATTGAATTAGGTGGGCCACAATTCACATCAAATGTAGACCATACTATTCACAAAAACTCACTACAAGACCATGGTTCTAATAAGGCCTCCACATCAGGTTCCAAGACTAATAATAACCAAGCCAATTACACTTGTGTTGCATTCGATTATTCAAGAGGAGCCATCATTAGTAACGTCCAAAACAATGATGAATATATCAATACCATCATTGTCAAAAGGGCACCTAAATGTAATGCTACCACTCAAAGTGGAAAAATCACCATAGTTGGTTCTCCTCCTCGGAAGCTAAAAATTACAATACCTAGTCCATCCACAAAGCAACCACAATCAGGCCCATCTACAAAGTAGTCACAACCTAAGAGTCAGTTTAACCTGATTGACTAGCTAGGAAAAACCCCTATGCAAATATCCATACTTGAGCTGCTTCACATTTCTCCTATGCATATGTCTATACTTGACAAAACCTTGCAATATTTCTCAATCTCGTAAGACATTGATGTCAACTAGTTTGAGGCCATGGTGGGTTATACCACTGCACCCCATCATGTAACATTTTCAGACCAAGATTATTCATCACCAAAGTCAAACCATAACGACACATTACACATTGAAGTCTTCATCCATAAACACAAGGTCAGATGATTTTTAGTAGATGGTGGAGCAGGACTAAATATATGCTCCTTAAAATTGGTTAAGGCTCTAGGATTTTCTAATGCTTGCATGGATGCAACAAAGAGCATAGTCATAAAGGAAAATGATGATGAGGAATGTTCCTCTTGAGGTGTTATCACTCTTCCTATCAAAGTTGGTCTAGTCAATATAGACACAACTTGCCAAGTCCTAGATCTTGAATTACCTTATAACATATTGCTTGGCTAACCTTGGATTCATTCCCTAAAAGTCATTCCATCCACCTACCACCAATGCCTGAATTTTCCCTTTGATGGCAGAAAAATAACCATATATGGAGACCCTGATCCCTTTTAGTACTACACCAATTTAAGGGGTATTTCAGAACATTAGGTTCCCATCAACCAAGAGGCTCCTACTTCATCTTCTTCCAAATTCATTGAATTGGCAATTAAAGTACCTTTAATTCCTTTAATTCCTTCTAGAACACCAAAAAGTCTTGGGTTAGGGTTAGGTACACTTGAAACTGGCGATTAAAGTACCAATGGACTTTTGAGTGAGAGCGTGAATGCTTCAAAAAGTGTTGAGACGATTGAGGAATCCCTTACCAAAACTAACTCCCATGAATGGGAATTTGGCTCCAAAGTATCCTTAAGTGGCTGTTGTCTTGATGAATTATTCCTGGAACCTAGAGAACTTACCTCTGAACAAATATTCTGGAAAACATTCAAAATTGACTCAACGTTGAATAAGGACAATCCTAAGATCCCAAGGAAATGAGAAAAATGGGATAGACACTTGGGCCCAAGGAACAATGACAAACCTGAATCATCTTCTAGTCCTATTAGCCATAACTCCAACATAACTACCCAACCATTTGAAAATGATAACCATCATTTGGATTCATCCAAATTGCCACATGAAGCCACCGACCCCAGTGATAGTCCTTTTGATTCATCCAAATTGCCACAGAAGCCACCGACCCCAGTGATAGTCCTTTTGTCCCTTATTTTGACAATGAGTATGAATAAAGTGAAGGAGAATATTGGACAGAATCTGATTGGGAACTAGATGACGAAAATTTCATTTTCCATGTCTCTAAGTCCATGTGCATGCTTTCCACGTCTTCCCCATAATTCACCAATACGGATGATGGTATTTCCTTAGTCTACCTACAACTAATTGATTGGGATCAATGAGGCCCACTAGTCATGTACATGTTTCATAATGATGAGGCCATTGTAAAGTTCATGGGACTACATGAGGGCATACCAAGTGGAGATCACAAGGCTAGATTTTCCATCAATTAAGATTGTGTAGCTTACTTCAGGGAGACTGCTCCATCCTCTAGTCACAAAATGAAAAATAAAAATAAAACAAAAAATGAAACATCTTTAGGTGAAAACCAAAAGGCACCTCCTTACGATAAAAAAGTAAAAATAAAGGACGTATTTGTGGTTGAAAACCTCTCAGAGGTACCCAAAGATGGAGGATTGGACTTTCTTCCTATGACTAAAGAGAAATAAAAAATGCTCATAGAGGACACCATAGAAGTAAACATATCTATAGTAGAGGATCCTAAAATGGTCTTCTTTGTGGCATCCTTGACAGAAGAAGAGAAACCTAAATTCCACAAATTCTTCGCAGAGCACAAAATTAATTTTGCATGGTCATATGCCGATATTCCTGGGTTGGATCTAGAATTGGTCTTAAATCATTTTCCATTACTTCTAGATGCCAAGCCAGTAAAAAAATAGTTGTGTAAAATACATCCTAAAATCACCCTATTAGTCAAAGTTGAACTTAAGAAATTGCTAGATGTAGGATTGATACAGTCTATTGATTATGCTGAATCGATATCCAATCTTGTACCAGTCACAAAACCAAATGGTTTGATACACATCTACATAGATTTTAGAGACTTGAACAAAGCATTTCAAAAGGATGACTTTATGTTGCCAAACATAGATATCATAGTTGACCTCATGACATGATATGACATGTTGTCCCTCATGGACGATTTCTCAGGTTACAATTAGATTCATATTGCCCCTAAAGATCAACATAAAAAAACATTCATATGTCCTTGGGGTACATACTGCTAGAACGCCATGCCTTTTGGTCTTAAGAATTTAGGTTCCACGTTCAAAGAGCTATGATGACAATACTCCTTGACATGATGCACAAGATAATGGAAGATTATGTAGATGACCTTTTGGAAAAATCTTTAACATGAAAAGACCACTTGAATCTATTAGAAAAAATCTTCAAGAGACTGGAAGAATACAAGGTCTGCTTGAATCCAAAGAAATCTTTCTTTGGTGTGACATCAAGAAATTTTTTGGGATACATAGTTTATCAAAGAGGTATTGAGGTAGATCCTGTCAAAGTGAAATCAATATTAGACATGCCTCCTCCAAAAGGGATAAGTGAGCTTAGGAAATTGCAAGGTAGGTGACAATCTATGAAATGTTTCATAGCATAATTGTCCGACAAGTGTTGACCATTCCATTATATCCTACACAAGGGTATCCCCTTTGTGTGGATAGATATATGTCAAGAGGCCTTTCAGCAAATGAAGGATTACCTACTCTGACCACCTATTTTAATGCCACCAATCGAAGGGAAACCTTTGATTCTATACATTTCTGCAACTTCAGCACTGGTGGTATTATTGGCACATAATGACCATGATGAGAAGAGAGGGAAATATACTACATCAATCAGACATTGGTTGGATATGAGCTAAACTATACATCCATTGAATGTGCTTGTCTTGTAGTTGTCTTTGCTGCTAAAAATTAAGAAACTACATGCTAAATCACTAGACACACCTAGTAGCAAAGATTGATCCCCTGAAATATATCTTGATTCATGCAACATTGATAGGTTGTCTAGAAAAATGGGTCATGATCTTGAGTGAATATGGAATTCAATATGTGGAGCGAAAGGCTAGAAAGGGACAAGTTAGAGTAGACCAACTAGGAAATGTACTTGCACAAAATGATCACCCATTCGTGGCATATTTTCCTGATGAATCCATATTTCATGCAAAGCCTGAGTTACCTTGGAGACTATACTATGATGGGTCTCATACTAGTCATGGCACGGGGGTAGGAATATTGTTTATCATGCCACAAGGTGACTCCACCCTTAAGTCATTTTGCATCACTTTTCTGTGCACAAAAAATGTTGCAGAATATGAGGTGCTTGTTACAGGATTCAAAATGGCCATCAAATGGAAAATTAAGACAATTCATGTCTATGGAGAAATTAATTCCTTATAAATGAATGGTTGATAGTTTTCATACATATTTCCACATGATAACTTTTGAACAGGTTCCAAGAGCACAAAATAAGGTAGTAGATGTGATGGGTAAAATCAACTCTCCTAGGTATTTCAAACAATGTGTCTCAATTTGAGTTCTTGGTGGAATAAATTTTGGTCCCTACATATGACATTCCAAAATCAGAGATGGTTTCCAACTTGGTTGGTCCCAATTATCCATGGTATCAATAAATTTATGACTATCTTAAGTCCTAAGCCCTTCCCCCGAACCTCTCCAACGACCAACAAAAGTCCTTTATCCATAAAGCCACTTGATACACCATCATCAGCTACATCCTTTATGGTCATAGCTTTGACAACACCCTCCTTTGATGTCTCGACACTGACTAAGCAAGAATGACCTTATGAGAGGTACATGAGGGTATATGCAGATCCCATTTCAGTGGCCCTACCTTAGCCAAGAAAATAATGAGACTTGGGTATTATTGGCTGACCATTGAAAAAGATGCAATTGAGCTTGTTAGGACTTGTTTCCAATGTCAAATACATAGCGATTTGATTCATGCGCTGGCATAGGAGCTTCAACGAATTACTTCTCAATGGCCCTTCACATAATGGGGACTCGATATCGTGGGAAAAATCCATCCTACCTCATCCAATGGCCACAAATTCATTATCACTACCACTGAATACTTCACTAAGTGGATCGAAGCCATCCCCCTTACATACATAACTAGCAAACAAATTTCCAAATTCATTCTCAACTACATCATTTGTTGGTATGGTATTCTATAGTCCATCATCACAGACAATGGGCATCCTTTCAAGAATCAAGATGTTCGAGAATTATGTGAGTGGTTCCACATCCAACATCATTTCTCTATGCCATACTACCCACAGGGAAATTATCAAGTTGAGGTGTCTAATAAAACCATTCTTAAAATTCTCAGAAAGACTATCAATGATGCTGGTCGTGACTGACACATCCAAAATTAACCCTACTTTATGGGCTTACCACATTAGAATCTGCACACCTACAAGAGCCACTCCATTTACCCTACTCTTTTGGAGCTGAAGCCATATTTCCCATCAAGGTTAAAATTCAATCCTTAAAAGTCTCCATGAAGGGTCTAATAGATGACAAAGAATACATATAGTCACGACTGCAAGAGCTAGAGATGTTAGATGAAAGATGCCATAATGCCTCAAATAATTTATAGGCATATCAGAACCGTATTTGTTGTAGTTACAAGAGATTCATGGTCAAGAAGTTTTACGTTCGCGATTTAGTCCTCATGCAAAATCCTAAAATTCAAGCTGACATAGACAAACCTATTAAGTTTGAACCAGATTGGTTGGGTCCTTACATCATCATATCCTATTTTGGTTATGGATCATATTAGCTAGCTACTCTTGATGGTGAACAATTGACATAGCCTATAAACAGTTTACATATGTGAAATTTCTATGCTTAGCATCAAAAAGCCTAGCTGTAAACCTTAAAAATACAAAAAATTGTAAAATACAAATAAAAAAATCTTCACTCTGATGAAAACCTGGTGAATAGGTGTCTTGGTGACACTAAAAAAATAGAAACAACAGTGAAAACCTAGTAAATAGGAACTTTCGATTAGTACCATGGTGAAAACTTGGCAAATAGGCACCATGTGTAGTTGGTCTTTGCTTTTCCATCTACTATCAATCCATCCACCTTGGTCCATAATAAACATCGCTCCTTCCATCACCATCTCAACACTTGCCATGACATGACCCCCTGTTCCTTTTCATGGTTAACAAACGGTTGACATCAAGTCATGCATACCATCCATTTGTCATTTGACACATATCCTTTTCACATCCTTTGAAGTCTGGGACATGACTAGGGGAAATTATTTATCACCTGACTACAGTGGGTATCACACATGGTCTCAACAATCGAAAGTCTTGAAAAAATCTGAAAAATTATAAAAAGTCCTAAAAAAGACCTAAAAATAAAAAAATGTCTTGAAAAAAGACCTAAAAATTGAAAAATGTCATGAAGAAAACTCAAAAAAATCCAAATAATATCAAAAATCCCAAGAACAGAGTCATATTTTTTCCACTTCGTCATGTCAATCAATCTTTGTCATTTGTCTGAACTACGTTGTCTCTGTGCATTTGCTACATAGGCAAGGCTCATCATTGGGCCCCTGAGACATTAGGTCAGTCCTCTTAGGTTTTTCAGAATAAACTTATGACTCAATCTTTGGTCAATCAAGAAAAATTCATTGGTTGTTTCAAACTACGAGGTCTCTAAGTGTATGATGTAGGAAAGCCCATCTATCGATGAGCCCCTGAGGCTGCACTAGGTCAGTCCATTAGGGTAATGGCACTACACTGGCACACACGTCAAAAGTCTTCAAGTCAAGAAAATCATTTCAAAACAAGAAAACTCCCAAAACATACTCTATAATTTCCTTAATAAACATGTCAAATGCATCAGCATGTCGACATCGGCATGTTGTCAAACTTGGTCAACCTTAGTCACACTCAGTCAAAAATAGTCAAACAGTCAACTCTTAGTCATTCTTCAGATGTGTTCTTCTGAAGGATTATCTTTGTCATTTTTTTATACCTTAGGATGTGTACTTCCTAGGTATTATCACCATCATTTGGCATTTTGAGGGACCCTCTTCACATTTGAGGGTCGATCCTCTGGACATTGACATTATTCAGGATGTGTCCTTCCTAAATTTGGGAAAATTTGACACTTGACATTTAGACATCATCAAACCTAGCACCTCGATATCAAAACACTTGACATTTAAAAACACTTGGCAAACATTTGGCACTTGTCTTTGGGTCTTCCATCATGTTACTAGTTTCTCCACAATGTCCCGACAATGGGATTTAGAGAAGCGACAATATATCATGATGATTGTCTTGTCTTGAATTTTTGGTAGTCATGTTGCTAGTTCCTTGAGGATGTCCTGACAACAGGATTTAGAGGAACAACGATGTTTCAAGACTTGTCTTTCTTTTCCTTTTATGCTTGTGGTTGGTTATGACAAAAATACTCGGGCAATTGTACTCTTAGTATAACTCATGATCATCCTTGTTTGTGACTGCTTGTCTCGTGTGATGGTACAACCTTGCACACCTTGATCTATGTTATATCATTGTGTTTGTTGGTCATTATGATAATCCGGTGAATGATTATTAAGAGAAATAATTATTAAAGTCCTATGATAATATGTTGAAAGATTTGGTCTCTATGCTAACATTCATCTCCTTCTATCTTGTCATCATGTCTCGTCCATCTCACAATGATTACCTGTGACATACAAAACCATAAGTGCATGCATAATCATATAGGAATTGCATTAGGTCCATAAATACATCATCTATATCATTAAACCATATACATATATAATCTGGCATCAACATACATAATCATAAACATGGCATCCATTACAATCAAAATATTATGCATACCATCATCATCCTCATGTAAGCATCATCCATAGCATCATCAAGACATATAATCATAAATAAAAATCACATCATCATGAAATCTTATCATAAGTGACCATCATCAATGCATACATGGCATGACATATAAATGACATCATCATAGGAATCATAAATGCATAAATCACATCACATAGTCATCACATAAGTCATCATAATTGTGTCATCATAATGATCATCAGATAAACATACATTATAAAACATAGTCAACACATAATGCATCATCACATAACATAAATCATATAGGTTGCATCAAAAACTACATCGCATGTATAATCTTAGAAATAAGATAATGTCACAGGATAAAGTCATAGGTATCCCAGAAATGGAGCTTGCAGGATCGATAGTCCATATACAAAATTTCATAATAGTAAATGTCTAAAACATAATGTCAATAAAGTAAACATGTCAAATGCCCCTAGGATGTGCTCTCCTCATCCCCTCATGGAGAAGAACACAATGACTAATGACCTAAACCTAGAACTGGCATAACTTGTAAAGCCATGGAAACCTATTTCTGTGAGGCTGATGGTACTGACACTGATGGCATCATCTCAACTGTAACATGCATTTAGGAAGACACTGCTACCTGCATCTAAGAAGTCAAAGGATTTGTCACTAGAGGTTGGGTCTGCATTGACTTGTGACCTGAACCTATAGAACCATGGCTATGGCTCGACCTACGCGAGTGGTGAGACTTATGCCCTGATGTATGCACTAATGAGGTGGAACCACTTGCACTATTGTGGCTACTGTGGGATCTACTATTGCTCCCTAATCTTAACCCTATCCTACTGTATGAGTGATGCAATACTGGATCCTATCTCTCAAGTGGAATAGCCTACTCATATAGAATCTAACCTGATCTCATGCCATAATGTAAAATCTGTGCACCACCGAGCTAACTCTTGCTAGATCATTTCCTAATCCCGCTCCACTCTAACCACCTCTAGCTCTACCTATAGAGCCCTAACTTATGTTGTACTCTAATTGATCTTCCTCTATAGCTTTGTCACTCACTGATCTGTAGTCACATCATGTGGTAGTGGTGGTCCTTTCGGTGCATCATCCTCCCCCTCTACCATCTACCACCTCAATAGCCGCTCTACCTCATCTATGGTCTCATCATCATCACCTATCTCCTCCTCATCCCCCACATCCTCCTCTCCCTCAACAACCCCCTCCTCTCTTAGAACCTCCAACTCCAAGATGCCCCTCTTGTCGAACCTCCATCTCTAGCAATCCCTCCATAGCATGCTCCTCCTTTCTGGCCTCCTCCTTCACTTCATGCTCTTCTTGTTCGGCCTCCTCCTCCTACCTCCTATCTCCCCTCCTCCTGCCTCAGCTCCTCCTCTAGCACCTCAGGGATGCCATCTAGGGCTGCTTGATCCACATGCTACCTCACACTCTTCCCTATCTCCCACCATCACATCCTCATCTTTGTCTCCCACCATCTCCACCATCATCTCCGTCATCTCCATCTCTCCCTCCACCTCTGCCTCCATCTCTCCCTAGGCCTCTACCTTTGTCCTTGCCTCTATCTCTACCTCCCCTACCACCTCGTCATACCCATAGTATGATTGACCTCCTGTCAACTAGTGTCGGTCCATCTAGATCTATCAAGGGGACTGGTCTATGCATCTTCCACCAAAGCTCAAAATATGCTATGGTCTTTGGATTTGTAGGCTCCCCTCTCTAGCCCCACTACTTAGCCACTAGCCCATCAATCTACTACTCTGTGAATGGCACGTCTATTGGTGGACCCCATGAATACTCTCATGATGACTTGACATACTCGATGATGCCCATGGGAACACCCTGTTGCTCACTAAACTGTCGCAACATTCTCTGAGGCAAGTACTTTTCAATGATAAGGTGATTCTAAATAGTCCATCCAATAAGATATTTGAACTTCCTATAGAAATTGAGGTGATCTACTTCATCCTCCTACTGTTTGCACTCCCTATATGGCCTCTAGATAAAATATACCATGGTTTCAATCTGATGGCGCCACCAACCTATCTCATTGACTCGATTCTATTGCAAAGTGCCTACATAATAGTGCACATATGGCATGCCATCTGCCAACTAAGGTCTCTGGATCGGTAGATGAAAGATAGCAACATGCTCCCATGCCTAGATCCTAAGGAGTTTTGTCCCATAGCCAATACTTTGTGCTCTCCTATAGATAACCTCATGAAGCTAATGGTATAGCATCCCCAACATGCAAGGTCCCCAGGAATACATGGTCCTATCTTGTCTCATCCCCACTAGTACATCGCCTCATCCAATGGGAAATCTATGTCCTCAACAATCAGGAATTAGCACTACTTTCAATCAATGTTGCTAATAGGGCATCAAATCGAGAGTAGTGCTCAACCATGAAATCCCAACGGATCTCATACCCCTCAATCCCCAGTCCTGCGCTGGTCTCATCATGATATTATGTTGTAAATTTTTGGTACCCATGTTGTGGATCATACACGATCTGCTCTCCTCGGATCAACAAATGCGAGATTTGGTATACGTCCTCAAGTGTGACTATAGCCTCCCCCATTAGCAAATGGAAAGAGCATGTCTCAAAGTGCCACCTCTCGCAAAGTGCAGTCAAGAATCCCCTATTTTCCTAGACAATAGGAATATAGGTAACATAGTAGAGTCCTAGTCTTATCAGTCACCATCACTCCCTATACTACAACTAGTCCCAGAATCTATAAGTGGATGGCCTGCTCTGTCGTGTATAAATCGGTGCTAATTGTCTCTCCACAGGTCAAAACACACATCAACACCTTATTGAAAATCATCATTACCATTTCTCTAACTCAAAAGAATTTCAAAATATGAACTTAAACAAAGTGAGCCTTGGTCAAAGTCAAAGTCAAATGTGTTGCATTGACTTCACTTGCATTGTTTTATACTTCATTTGTGTTGCAACTTGGAGATTGCATCATTCTAGATCATGTTTGTGTCTCAACATGGCACTTGCATCACGATTCTTGTCACATGCGGCATTACATCCCTTGATTGCAGTGTGACTTGGAAAATATGTCTCAGTTTTTCACAAATGTGTCATGCCTTATTGACCTATCCTAAAGACCCCTTGCATTTGCATCATGATGCATCAAAATTTGTTGAATGCAACTATGAATGTGGCTTACGTGCATGCATATGCATCGCAGCGTATTTGTTCTTTGACCTAAAACCCTAAAAATGACCAAAAAAATGATGAAATAACAAAGTAAGTTAGATGTACGTACCGCTGGCTCTAAGCCCTTTGGCCATCTGTATGTCCCAACAATCTCCCTATGGTACTCAATCACTAGAATCACCATCATCACCAAAGAACTCTTCATGCCGAGCTCTCAAATTTACTATTGGCAATGTGAAAATGAATTGACTTTTACCCTAGGCGTTTTCAACCTATTTATAGGGTCAAAGTGGGATTTTTCAAGCCTTTTATTATTTGAGGCTCTTTTGACAGACTTTGACCACATTTTTGGTGACTTAAACTCCTTGAAATTTGAAACTATTTACACCATTGTACTCCTGGTCCTCAACTTGAGCTATTGGGACACTTTAAAAAAAAATCTATTGCTAGGCCAAATTTTGAAAATTCTCCCAAGGGGGCATAGATACTTTGTACCTTCGCTAGGGCATGTTTTTGACTAAATTTTCTTTGTCACAATGCGACAAGCTACTTTATGACAAAGAGAGGAAAAATGTAAACACATAAAAATGACCTAGGCCTACAAGCTTCATTTTTCATCATGCTCTTCCTAGCATAATTAAAACATTTTAATTATGTCCTCAATTCACTTTTGACTATTAATTAAATAATTCATTATTATTTAATTAATTCATGTCCTTTTTATTCTTCTTGATTATTAAATAAATAAATTTTATTTATTTATTTACTGTCACTAATTGTCTAATGTCTTACTATAATTAAATAAATTTCAATTTATTTAATTATCTTTTCCCTTTTTTTCTTCCTGATTTTTTAAGTAAATAAATATTATTTATTTATCTAATACATCATTAATTTTTAAAATTCTTCTTATAATTAAATAAATTCTTTAATTTATTTAATTATTACCACCTTGGCATTTTCCTCATTTTAAATAAAATTATTTATTTAAAATGGTCCTATTTTTTAATTTCCTTCTTTAAGTAAATAATTCAAATTAATTATTTACTATCATGTGACCCCACCTCTTGAATTGAATTAAATTTTAATTGAAAATAGTCCTTTTCCTCCAAAAATCAAGTAATTTCTATTATTATTTGATTTTCCAGCCACCTCTTTTTTTGTGCCAATCTTATCTCATGTCACATGCATTGACAACCCTTGTTTTGATTTTCTAAAAATCAATCTTCTCCATTCATTTCAAATTTTCCCTAATTTTTCCCTAACCCTAATTGTGGGTTTTCACATTGAATCTTTTCCATTGATTCTAGGGCACTTTCCAACTTTTAATCTTGGCCATTCACTCAAAATTGCACTTTCTATAAAATGGCAATTTTGGTCTCATTTTTTCACCTCATCCTATCTAGATCTTATGCAATCTTGTTTTAGGAAATTTCATGCTCTTGCATTCTTGTCATCTTAGCTCTTGTCATGGGAATATTACATCTCATTTGGCATTTGGCATAATTTACACATAATTTAGATGTGCTTACTAGTTGTATAATAGAATAGTATTGCATATAGTCACTCAAATCCTTCAACATTTTCTTAGGGATTGTCATAGTCATTAGATTACTCACATAAAATCTGAGGAAACATCACATTTTCAGAAAGTTGAGAAGATGTAATGGAGGTTAGCCATGGATAATGAAGACATTTGGTGAAATCTTTTCATTTTTTTTCATGTTATTTCCTTTGCACTTCATTATTACTTTGGGTTTTTGTGTTTATGCATTAATTTTCTAACCCTAGGAAACTTCCCTTAGTTACAACTATTATTTTTATTTTCTTGCACCATGATATCCTTCCTAGGAGGAGATTTTTTTGGAGAACTACAAACCAAATGTTCTTGACATTGAATGATTAGTTCTTTCAAAATGAATTCATTGCAAGTAGCAGGATGATCAATGGCTGAATTGTCCTGCTCAATAAGGGTTTCCCCTTGGTGAAGAGGGACAACTAAGATTCTCATGACTTTCATCAATTGTGTTTTCTAACATCAAAGTATCTTTTTCACAACTAGGAGAGATACTAGGAGAAGAACAAATGTGTTTATCAAGATTGTCCCTAATTTCATTCCCTTTTCCCATAATGCCCTCCAAAATAGGATAGGTAGGGGAAGGATCATAAAGAGGGTTGTTATATACCTTAAAGATTTGATCATCTAACACCAACATATCCTCATCATTTACAATCTCATCCTCTTCCACTAAATCATTCTAACAAGCAAATGTGGAATGGAAATTAGGCAAGGTCATGTTTAAAAATGCATGTATGATGTCATTCTCTTGTGCCATAATATCTTCCAATGTAGGAGAGTTTGTAGAAGAGGAGCTTTCAACATGAAAAATATGAAAATATTTATGATGGGAGAAATCCCACCTTATTATCCTATTTCCACTCAATAATATCCTAAGATTCCTAATTGGATTGACTATCAACCTAACAAGGTGAGACAATTGTTAACAAGGAAGACCTAAGAAGGGTTTCTTTATGCTTTTAGGGGTTCACGACCTAGAAATTTTTTGGATAAGACAAGTAAGCATTCAACTCACAAAACCTAATAATGCAAGCTAAATGATGAGTGCAAATTATGAAATCATACAATAGCAAGTTAGGATATGTGTACCTAGGAAGTCTAGAAATGCAATGAGGATTCAGGAAATGCAAAGAAGTTGTCAAAATATGCTATGGAGGAATAAGAAACCCTTACTATCTTATTACTCCCATTGTTGTTTTTTAGGGAAGATGTAGAATCTCTGGATGTCAGAACAAGATCCAAATGAATCTCTAAAAAAATTCATTTGGAGGACTAAGATGCCCTTGCTACCATCTTAGTCCTCTTATGAATTTCTAAAATTTACGAGTGTGATCCCAAGGTTCAAGGTCTACACTTTCTTCTCGACCAAGTCTTCATATCTAAACCTATAAAATAACCTGCAAAACAAAGGAAACTTGATTGATTGTTTATGGGGTTTTTCCTTGGTCAATCCCCTTGTTTTGTAATTAAACCTTAATGAAAATGCATAGATCTAAAAATGGAAATGTTTGTGCCCTAATCTTATGTGTGTCTAAGATTATGCAAGCTATAAAATGGAGAAACCCTATTCAAATTTGTTAGAATAGAATTCCTAAGATACAAATGAAAGTGACCTCCAAAGTACATCTCTAATCACCCTAAGAAGTCATAAACATGGAATATACCTTCCTTAGGCAAAAAATAGAACAACAATGGAAGATGGAATCAATCAAGAAACAATTCCTTAAGCTTGGAAGAATGGATATTTGCATCTCCAACATAAAATCTATCATAATCGTCCATAGGAATCTACCATTAATCTTTGGTAGTGCTAGATCTTGACTTGGAAATAGACTTGAAAAACTTGCAAAAACATAATGGAAGGTTGCTTCAAGACTACAATTCCTTGCTTCTTGAAACTCTCCTTCAACTTTCTTTTCTTCAACTTACTTGCTTCTCACTTGCTAAGGTTGAAATGGGGTGTGAATCTTACTTTTATAGGAATTCCTATCTAATAACCAGATTATTAGATCCCAAAGGCTGACAAAATGCTAATTTGAATTAAAGATTTTCATTTCTCTCTCTTAATTCCTGAAAATAAAGTACTCAGGACTAAGATTCCCTAGGTGGAATCTTGGTCCCATTAGGTGATACTAAGTTTCCACCGAGGGCACCATGGTCCCACAAGGCTGAATTTGCAAATTTGAAAGGTGGGTTACCAAGATGAACGATTGTTTATGGATTTTGGCTAGGTTTAAAGTTGAAATATCCCTCAGGATGCACCAAAAGGGGTCTTAGGGGCCCATAATGAGTGATCTAAAGGGAATTTAATTCAAGAGGTACTAAAATAGGTCTAGATTAAGTGTGCAAATGCAAAGGTATGCATTTTTCTACACTACATTTAGCCCCCACTTTAGCGCTCATATGACACTACGTGCATATGCAAGCTAAAGTACTTCAACAAGTAACTTTATAAAAGAATACTAATATTGATTCGTTAGGGAGAATGAATCCGCCACTGTAGTTACCTACAAAACCACAATGCTAGGAACTGCATCCTACATCATAGATTTGTTAGTAGCTCAAAAATAATCCTCTTATCTAACTTTCCTAAGAAATCAAATTTGAGAATAGATGTATGCCACCCATTTTTTCTACTTGCTTTACAGAGGTGTAATCAAGTGTAGAAATCCAACCACATCAAATTGTACAAGTACATCATAGGAAATTTCCAACTATGATGCCACATGATGATATACATTTTATGAGGATGAGAGTGGAACCATGATTCCAATGCAACAAATGATATCGAAAATGGAGTTTTCTAGTTCCAAATATGCTAGTTTAAATAAAGAGCACTTCTTTTCTTTTTAACAAAAGGTGACCTAAATGTGCATGCATATAAAGATAAAAGGGAAGGTAAATCACATTCATTTTATCTTTTACCTTTTTAAAGAGTGAGCTTGGAGTAGAGTGAGCCACCATGCTAAGCAGACATCCATCCACCCATCCATGGATCAAGCTTCTATGAGAGGCGGTCGCATAAGGCGAGCTACAACCTATTGTGAGTGGATTTTTCCTTCTCTATACTTTTATTTAATAATTTTTTTATGTTTTTATGAAATTTTTAGATGAATTTAGATTTGAGGGATGGTTTTTCTTTCATTTCTTTAGATTGTTGCAAAGTGTCCCAGTTAAGGAGTAAAGTGTCTAGAACTCTTAAATAAGATATTCTAGAGCAACTTTAGCACCCTTTTTTACCATTAAATAACAAATTTAACATTTTAAGATGTTTTAAATGAAAATTTGCTTCTTTTTATGGTATACTATACCCTGATCATGCCAATACTTGGATGGATGTACATTCAGCCATCTTCGAGAGCTTGTCGATTAGCTAGTTGAGGAGGATGTGTAGATCCTCTAGGAGACGAGCCTCTACTGGGCCTATCTCTCCCTATCCATGCAGTATCATGATGCCATGTTGATGGCACTAGTAGAGAGATGGGAGGTGGACACCTGGACCTTCCACCTACCTACAAGAGAGATGATGGTCACATTGGAGGATGTGCACCACATACTACAAGTGCCTATCCGAGGATAGAGGGTATTCCTAGTGTAGGACAGGAGCCTTGAGGAGATGTCGTCTAACATAGAGTATTTCCTAGGAAAACTAGTTCATTGTCGGATTGTAGGTCCGCACATTAAGCTTTCATGGATTCTTCATGCACATTCACCACTTGTTAGATGCATCTTAATTTTCATAGTTTCATTGGTAGTAGTCCCCAATGCTCATGGAGCACATCTAGAGGGGGGACTAGTGCACATGACTCAAGACATGGAGCACTATCATGTCATCTTTTCATGGGTTTGGATCATACTAGCACACCTATATTATGACTTGGGTTGGTTTACTTACGGAGAATTGGACATGTTACACAAAACCTACTATAGACCTGGATCCTAGGGCACATTACCTACAACAGGCCTATAGGATTTCCAATTTCCATAGTGGTGGGATACCCATAGGCCTTCAATTATCCCCTTAGATATGCATGGCAGCACGGTGATGTACTATTCTAGAGGGTTAGATTTGATAAACTAAGTGAGGAGAACATTATATGGAGACACTATTTGATAGAGCTATTCTGGTCAGACACTATAGTATAGATGCGGTGGATGTAGAGGGATAGACTTTTGTTGGGACAATGCAATCATGTAGTGAGGCCTTTCTACTATGCTTGCCTCATGAGATAGTTTGGGAAGATACATAGATGAACAACACTATGGTCTTCATACAAATGATTAGTAAGGAGTGCCCACAAACCTGGGGACCTTAAATGGATGATAGTACATGATTTCATCTAGACCGATGTAGAGGAGGAGGATATAAACGTTCCCCTAGTCTCCGACATAGACTACATCAACATGACATAGGAGTATGATGAGTGGTGGGAGGTGATTTACCCAAGAGCTATCTTTCCTATGCACTACCCTATGGCCTTCAAAAGACCTTTACTAGATCTAGGGGGGAGGATGAAGTGTCAAGCAAGAGAGTATATCCAACAGATCTATTCCTAGAGGGGGATGTGGAGTCAGAGGAGCACAACAACTATGAGGGAGGGGAGGATGATGAGGAGACAGAGGATGAGCAGAGCCAGCTGATGAAAGAGGATAGACATAGAGGTGAGGCTAGTCCTCCTATACCTGAGTGGAGAGATACAGTTCCCAGATGAGGTACGAGGTTACAGTTTGCACATGCTAGTGTCTGAGAGCATAGAGAGAGCAGTAGGGAGTTTGAGATTCCTATGGATCATGCTACAGAACCAAGTGATGATATTTATTATTATTCTTTATGTTTTTATGTATACCATGCTCATGTATATGCATATTATGATGATGTATACTGATTATTCTTATGATTTCTATCTTGCAGGGCCCGTGATAGATCTTGAGGACCTCTTCTAACATGCTACTATAGATATAGTGCAACCCTTTCCCACAGATGATGCTGCGACAACAAAGTACATGACCCCACCATTCATGGCATAGTGCATGGACTTGTTTGAGACTTTTGTGAGACCCAGGGGAGCATATGATGGAATATCCAAGCAAGTTGATTAGACTGAGGGTCAGGTAGCAGCATTGGTGGTAGGGTTAGTGGAGGCTCAAGCAACTCAGAGATCTAAGAGAGGATATTTTATAGTCAAAGGTTGAGTGGCTTCAGAGAGAGAATACTAGAATCTAGGTTGATAAATATTGCACAAAGCAAGTGTGTGGGGGCACTGATATGCGAGGGTGAGTTACGTGGTGCACTATGGACTATGTAGCAGATGTCTGCCATGTGTAGATATCGATCACACACCACCGTCTCTTGATGGGTGTAGATACCACATCTCAAGGAATCCAACAATCATAGGCCATAGTGATATTGTACTATTGATGAGATGTATGAAAACTTTTGATATATATATGGGTATCTGCAAGATCATCATGGAAAAAATAGGCCCTTAAGTGGAATTTTTTTTTGAAAAATCAAAGTTAGGCAACTTGACTTAAAAATTTGAATAAGTTATCTATATTATTTCAAAATATGTAACAATAGAATCTGTGGAAAATTGAATGTAGTTTCTAAATTATTAGGTTTATTAAAAAATAAATAAAATCTATTTGGTGAAAATTTTAAATTTCAATGCAATAGTACTTAAATTTCAGGGAAAAAATAAGAAGTGGGTGTCTGTCTAACCACCCTAACCACAATAAAATGATAATATTTTTTATAATATTTTAGATATAAGTAGAGGAATCATGTCCCGATGTGATGCATATTTTTTTGTCATTTTTTCCAAGTAAATAATTAATTATAATTTTTTTATTACAACTTTTAAAAAATATAAAAACTTGTATGTCTGACCACCTTAACTTGGTGAAAACTTCATGAAATTAAATTTTGTTTTTTTTAATCCTATAGTATGCAAAGAATATAATGTGATGCATGTTTTGGATTAAAAAAATGTGATACTATTGGAAAGCTATAGATTTTTTTCAATCAACCTATCAATCAGGACTTTATTCATAATTCAAATAGAAAATCAATAATAATTATTTATTAAATTCAAAGTGAAGAATAATTTAAATTAGTGGAAATTTGAGAATCTCCTTTAAAAACCCCTTTTGTTTCATCATTTTTGGGTAACAGAAAAGTCGTCAGCCACATACCCTACACATACCCATCATATCACCACTTTTTGGCCCATCATGATCCTACACATACCCATATGAGCATGTTTGAATTTTATATTTATGTGTTAGATGACAATGTGATTTATTAAATAATATTTTCTATACTATTCAATAAATATCTCCATGATCTAACATGTCTTTTCTTAAGCTTTCTTAAATTTATGATTTATTATTTTATGCTAAATTAAATGTACTTATGATTTAATTGTAGAATATTAAATGCAAATAAGGATTTAACCTAACATAACATACCCCATAAGGTTTGAATAGCATGATACCTAAAGTAAGAATCCAAAATAAAATTGGACCCATTACTCCACAATTCAAGACACAAAGAACTATGCATCAGGAATGAAGAAAGTGTGAGAGACAATAGCATACTATTCATTTTCTCTAACAACATTGCTTTAAGAACTCACACTATTCAGAAAGGCTAGGAATAGTATCAATGCAAATGTGTGGCACTAATAGGTTCTTGAAGAGGTGTACCATCCATTTCGGATATCAGGTATGCTCTAAACCCATAGCTCTCTTGAACTACATAAGGTCATAACCAATTAGGGCTAAACTTTCATTTCTCTTTCAGGTTGGTATTGAGATTTCGTTGATTCTCATATAGCACCAAATCACCCTTATTGAATGAATGAGGGATGACATGATCATTATAACTTCGCTGCATTTTCTTATGATAAGCTTGAAGATGTTAAAGGGCATTGATTTCCTTTTCATTGAGCATTTCAAGTTGGTGTAATCGTTGTTCCCTATATGTATTGTCATCAATTAACCATTTAAGAGAAATTCTTAAGGAGGGAATCTCTAACTCTAGGGGCATAATTTCCTCAACACCATAAACAAGGTTATAAGGTGTGTTTCCTGTTGAAGTTTTGATACTAGTATGATAAGCCTGTAATCCATATATTAATTGCATATGCCAGTCTTTATTATTTTTGTTCACTATTTTTCTTAGGATTTTTTCAAGAGTTTTGATAGTTGATTTGGCTTGTCCATTATATTATGGGTAGTAAGGTGTTGAGAAACTATGTTGTATATTAAATGTTTCCAAGAACTCCTTCACATCATTGTTCTTAAATGGTGTTCCATTGTCTGAAACTAATGTAGAAGGAAGTCCAAAATGAGCAATAATGTGTTCCAATATGAAACAACATATTACATTGATGGTTGTGAAATGAAAGGGAATAAATTCTACCCATTTTTTGAAATAATATATTGTCATGATTATAAACATATGTCCTACAGATGAGGGTCGAGATATTTTTCCAATAATATCCAAACCCCATACTAAGAATGGCCAAATAGGAACTTATGCACAAAACTTAGAGGTAGGAGCATGAATTAAGTTTTGATGCTCTTGACACTTGTGACATTTGTTAATGTATTCAAAGCAATCTCATTCCATGTTCTTCCATTAATATCCTATGCGGATTAGCTTTTAAACTAATGATCTTCCTCCAAAATTCCCCCCACAAGCACCTGTATGAGCTTGTTCAAGTGCTATAGGGATTTTGGATTGTTTAAGAAACCTAAGATAAAGGCCATCAAAGCACAACATATATAAGATTTCTAGCAGGATGATATATCTAGATGCAAATTTTCAAAGATAAGAATGAGTGTTTTTATTTGTTGGCTCATGAAAGGTAGCGTCTTTCAAATAATTGAATATTGTATTTGATGCATAGAATGGAGGAAAACTTCAAACAATAACCATTTAATAAAATTCAAACAATCTTTCAATCACTAAAACTCCAACTTGTTATTCAACTCACAAATTCACTCATATTCCCTTGTAGCATTCCAAAATAAAGAAAATCGTGCATATCTTCCAAAATACTCCTCAAACTCACAAATGAATTTGCATTCTAGACACCTATTATGGAATTCTTCAACATATCTAGTTTGTGCATGAGGTTCTTTTAGACTTTCACCCTCTAAAAATTGTTTCTACACTTGTACATGAGCCCCAAATAGGTCACTTTTACAAAGAAACTACCAACTACACAACCTACCATAAACCTCCATTTCTAGACATTAATCAAGATTACAAAATCTCTGAATCCACAACTTTTACCAATGGGATCATCCACAAACTCATCAAACTTTAAAATCTCACCTAAACCCCTATTAAGGCTTGCTTCCAATGAGGGTCAATTGGATCTCTATACACCAGGCCTCTAATATACCAACCAACACCTCAAACACTTCAAAAATGACCTGCACAAGCTATTCCAACCTTTATAAATCACAACCCAAAATTTTTTCAACCAATCCTAACCTCTATACCTCAAAATTTCTTCAAAAACTAAGGTTTATAGCCTAGGGCATCACCATATTCTCCCAAAACCCTCATCCCTACTCCTGAAACCTACAATAACATGAAAAATAAACTATATAGCACCATTCCACTTACTTGAAAAGGATTCCATTGGTGGAATGGTCATTTACACCATGTTTACACACTCAAACCCCCTAATAGGGTATTAAGGCCGCTTTTACTAAAATTCTTGTAAAAGCCTTTAAACCTTGTGAAAATGACTCAGATAAAAACTAGATGATAGATAAAAAATTATTACATCAATTTAGATCAATTTTACATCATTATCAAGCCATACATGATGTACAAGTTTTTTGTAGTAGCAAAATTACTAGAAAATACATAGAAAATGAAGGTTTCTTATTGTTTCTTTCAACAAAATTGACTCTAGGAGTTGTCTTCAACCCACACACATTGTATTTAAAACTTACATACCAAAATTCAATTGACACAACCAACCCAAACTACATTTTGAACTTACTTGACCCTTCAACTCCCCGTTTTGCACTTTTTGCATTTTTTGTAATTTTGTTTTGTGGCAACTTTTACAAGATTTACACCAATTACAAAATGGATCCCATATGACTCAAATTACATGAAAAATGGTCTATTATGACCTTATTCAACCAAATAAAACTTAAAACACTCGAACACATTATTTTATACCTTATTTACAAAATGAACTTGGTGGCCCTACACCATACACCCCGACTAAAAAAAAATCAAGTCCCTTGAGAATTATATTGCATTAGAACATGCTTGATCACTACATCTCCTTGATCTCCAAATTTCCTTTGATCTAGTAACCCTTTCCACTAGCTCAGATATTGAATATTTGTATAATTCTTTGCATTGATAAACTCCTTGCCACCTAGAAATTGCTCCATCTTCACAAGCTGACTTGTTTTATACCCTCTTACCTTTCCCTCATTTGAAACTAATCTTGAACTTGATTGAACACTAGAAAACACACCTCTTCCAACTTTTTCTTGGACTTCCCTCTTCTTTACTCTTGAAGTATACTTGAACTCACCCACTTGTCCTTGCCATTCACCTTTACTCACTTCACCTTTTTCCTTCATCTCTTCCACCAAATTCTCTATCCCTATAATCCCTATATTATTAGGTCTACCAACCTCTGTGTTGACAAAATCTAACTTCCAACTAACCTCTTTTGAAACCAAAGAACAAAGAATTTTTCCTATCATGATCTTTTCATTCCTTTTTAACCAATCTTGAACTCCCACAATCAATTCATCCTTGACCTTCTCTTTATCTATTTTTGTCACCAAATCATCATCCTTTCCCACTAACTTTGAAGAATTATTCAAACCTATTGTCTTAGCATTTTCCTTTTGTGTGGTGGCTACAAACTCCTTACACTCCTCTTCCTTTATCTTTACAAACTCTTTCTTGCCCAACATGATCACCTTTGTTGCCTTACCTTGTCCCTTACCTTCTTCTTGCAATGCAGTCAAAGTAAAAGTGTTTCCATCCTTTTCAATATGATAATTATTGTGTCTACCATCATAAATTGCATCTCTATCAAACTGACATGGTCTTCCAAGCAACAAGTGGCATAAATCCATAGGAAACACATCAAAAACTATCCTATCCTTCTAACCACCAATATTGAAATCAACCTAGGCTTGCTCATTAACCAAAATAGATTGATTTTCATTCAGCCAAGACACTTTATAAGGTGTTTCATGAGGTATCTTTTCCAATTTCAGTTTATCAACCATTTATATGGACACCATATTATCAGTACTCCCTGAATCTATTACTACTTTACATACCTTTTGACTGCACTTTTAGGTGGTCTTGAAAAGTGTTCTTCTTTGTATTGATTCTTTCTCCTTGGATGCTTTAAGTAGTGTTATTCTCACCACCAAGGATTCTCTAACTTCTAGAGAAACAAGTTGATTAGGAGAATGAATGCTCTCACAATCTTCCTCTTGCACCAACTGAACTCTTTTATCACCACTACTTGAAGTAGAACCTTGTTTATCCAGAAACTTTCATGATTCCCAAACTGATTTTAATGGTAACATCTTCCGTAAAATGAACTTGAACCTCTACCTTGTCCAAATCTTCCTCTAAAACCTCTAAATCCACCTCTTTGATCAACAACTTGGTCTTTTTTTTTCTTGCATCTTCTTGATCTTCATAGGAGTGTCTTCAACCTCTTCCTCTACTAGTGTTACCTCTGCCTCTTCCTTGTCTTTCTTGTTTCCTTTTTAACTTCTCTTTCGCCCTAGCAGCCAATTGAAAACATTCTTCAATTGATCTAGGCATAGCCAAACTCAATTCATCCTGAATTTGAAACCTTAAGCCAGACATATACCTTTCTATTTTTTCATTCTCATCTTCAACATGAACAACCCTAACACTCAACTTTTGAAATTCTTTAGTGTAGTCCATGACATCTTTATCCTTCTGCTTTAAGCTTTGCAACTTCTTGAATATTTTTATTGTATGATCACCTAGCAAAAAATGACTCTTAATCTTTGAAACCAGCCTAGATCCCATGAACTAATCTTTGCTTTTCCCCTTGTCACTCTTTCCTCTTAACATAATTCCATGTCAAATAAGCACCTTTCAACAGTTTAGTCTTAGCAAACTTTACCTTCTGATCATCTACAACCTCCTTGTACTCGAAGTAGTTATCCAGTGCATTTATCCAATCAAATACCTCTTAAGTGCATCCAAATTTACATTATACATTAACACATCTATTTTCTCACTAGAAGCATCTCCTCTAATAGTCTTAATAATTTTCACCATGCTTCTCTCATCAGAGTCCAAATCATCACCTTGGACTCTACCACTTGGGAGGGTTTTCATCCTCACCCTCTTCCTCTTCCTCTCAGTCACTTTCCTCTTCAGTGGCCTTTCCTCTTCTTTTCTTTGTCTCTAATGTTGCAAATCTAGCTAATATTACTTCTTGTGACTCCTTTAACAACTTAATCTCTCTTGCAAGTATTGCACTACCTTTAGGACGCCTCTTGTCCTTCAACTTTCAACCTTTCTCTTCTTCAATCTTCAACTTTTCACTTTCAAACGATCTAACACCTATGCTATGATACCAATTGATCTAGAGCAGGGAGGGAAAATTCAAAAAATCACCATTTAACCAAATTTAAACAATCATTTAATCATAAAAAACTCCAACTTGTTATTTAACTCACCAATTCACTCCTATTCCCTTGTAGCATTTGAAATTGACAAAATTATGCATATCTTCCAAAATACTCCTAAAAACCACAAAAGGATTTTCATTCTAGACACCCATTATGGAATTATTCAACATATCTAGTTTTTGTACAAGTTTATTTAAGACTTCACCCTCTAAAAATTGTTGCTACACTTGCACATGAGCCCCAAATAGATCACTTTTACAAAGCAACTAATAAATAAACACCATAACAACCTTAAACCCCCTTTTTTGGACCTTAACCAAGTTACAAAAAATCTAAATCCACAACTTTTACCAACGGGATCATCCACAAAATCATAAAAATTCAAAATCTCACCTAAACCCCTATTTAGGCTTGCTTCCAATGAGGGTTTATTGGATCTCTATACTCCAGGCCTCTACTCTATGACCCAACACCTCAAAAAATTCAAAAATGACCTGCACAAGCTATTCCAACCTTTAAAAAATGATTCTCAAATTTTTTCCAACCAATCCTAACCTCTATGCCTCAAAATTCTCCAAAAACTAAGGTTTATAGCCTAGGGCATCACCATATTCTCCCAAAACCCTAATCCCTACTCTTGAAACCTACAAAAACATGAAAAGTAAACTATATAGCACCATTCCACTGACTTGCAAAGGATTTGATTGGTGGAATGGTCATTTACACCATGTTTACACTTTCGAACCCCCAAATGGGGTATTCATGCCACTTCTATAAGAATGCTTGTAAAAACCTTTAAACCTTGTGAAAATGACTCAAATCAAAACCAGATGATAGCTAAAAAATTCCTACATCAATTCAAATCAATTTTACATCATTATCAGGCCGTACATGCCATACAAATTTTCTATTTAGCAAAATTACCTGAAAACACACATAAAATGAAGGTTTCTTATTGTTTCTTAAAATAAAAACAACTCTAGAACTTGTATTAGACCCACACACATTATATTTAAACCTTAAATAGAAAAAATAAATTGACACAACCTACCCAAACTACCTTTTGAACTTACTTGACCCTTCAACTTCCCATTTTGCACTTTTTGCATTTGTTGCATTTTTTCTTTATGACAACTTTAGCAAGATTTACACCATTTACAAAATGGATCCCATATGACTCAAATTACATGAAAAATGGTCTATTATGACCTTATTCCACCAAATAAAACTAAAAATCCAAACACATGATTTTAGACCTTATTTACAAATGGACTTGGTGCCCCTGCACAAGTATCATACCATTCACTCGAGTTTTCGATTGTTGTTGCTAACACTTTGTCTATGTTTATCATCAATTGATGTTTTCATAATTTTATACACAATGAAGGTGAATTATTTTGAAGGATCTTGAGGGGATATAAGAGAAGCCGCAGTTGCCATTGCATTTGCATGATGATTATTTTTTCAAGGGATGTTATCAATGGTGAATGATTAAAACTTCTTTATCAAAATTTCATTGTGAGATCCTTGTATTTTGATAATTTTTCATGTTTTTTTATATGTTCCATTTATTTTTTTGATGATTAACTATGAATCGCCAAATGTCTCAATGTCTCTAGCACCCATAACTATAGTGGCACACAATCCAGCGAGTAACGCTTCATACTCAGTGGTGTTATTTATACACAGAAAGTTTAAACAATATGATAAGGGAATAGGATCTTTTGTAAGAAGTTTTATTATAACCCCCCACACCGAAGCCAGTTCTACACTTAGATCCATCAAAATACAATTCCCATGTATCTTCTTTGATTTTCAACACATTATCATTAGGGAAAGAACCATTACTAGGTAATGCTTAAGGAGAAGGAGCATCAACCAACTAGTCAGTCAAGGCTTGACCCTTAATTTATTTTTGTGAAAAAAATTTAAGGTCAAACTCAATCAACAACATTACCCACTTAACTAATCATCTAAACAAATTTGTTTTAGTGAAAAGGTGTTTTAAAGGGTCAAACTTTGTCATTACTTGTATTTCAGAATTCAATAAGTAATGTCACAACTTACTGGTAGTGAATACAAGAGCCAAAGAAAATTTCTTCTATTGTTGTGTATCGTTTCTCATAATCAATCAATGTTTGAATAATGTAATAAACAAGATGTTCTTTACCCTTTTCATCTTGTTGAGCCAACAATGTTGCAAAAGCATGGGTTGATGTTGATGTATAAAGGATAAATGGTTTGTTTTGTATAGCGGGTTGTAAAATAGGTGGATTGATAAGATAATCTTTCAAACTCTTGAAAGCTTGTTTACAATCTTCATTCCAATAAAATTGTATGCCTTTCTTGAGGAGATCAATAAATGGTAATGTTCGATTGGCTATGGATGCTACAAATCATTGAATGGCTTGAATTCTTCCTTTTAAGGTACGTAATTGAGAGATATTTCTAGGAGGTGGCATGTTAATGATAACATCAATTTTCTTTTTGTCACCCTCAATGCCTTTGTGAAATACGATAAAACTTAAAAAATTTCCACTATCTACACCAAAGACAATTTTTTGGATTCAATCTCATGTTGTATTTTTGAATTTGCTCAAATATTTTCCAAAGAACATTCACATCATCATGTCTTGTTAAATATTTATCTAGAATATCATCAGCACAATCTTCCAAAATCTTATTTGTGTAATCATGGAATATCAGTGTCATAGCTCGTTGATATGTTCTACCCACATTCTTTAATTCAAAAGGAAACATAACCCAAAAAAATGTTCCCCAAATAGTTGCGAATGCTATTTTGTGCTGATCTTGAGGGTTGATGAAAATTTAATTGTATCCAAAAAATCTACCCATGAATGACAACAAAGAATGTCCCGCGATTGATTCTACTATCATGTCAATATTAGGAAGGGTAACGTCATCTCTTAAAGATTCTTTATTCAAATCACAAAATTTCGTACGCATTCTAATACGATTGTCAAGTTTTGTGAGTATGAAAATATTGGAGATCCAAGGAGAATAATCCATAGGTCTCACATAACCAGCCTTAAGGAGTTTTTCAATATCTTCCTTAACTAGCAAGGCTATTTTAGGGTACATTTTTGAATCTTTTGCCTGACGAGCTTGGAATTTTTCACCGAGGACTATGTTGTATGTTACAATCTTAGGATGAATTCCCAGTATATCTGAATAAGTCCAAGAAAAAATTTCAGGAAAGTCATGAAGCAAACTTGCAATATCCTCTTGTATTTCTCTTTATCATTGATGTCCATTGCTATATCTAGGGTATCCCCTAAAGGAAGTGCATTTGATCTTACAAATTCAGGATTATATTCTTCATTGTTCATGTATATCTCATTGTTATCCTTATCTCCATCTTTTTGTTTGGTGCTTATCATAGCACATGTAACCTTTATCTTGTGAGGATGAGTAGACAGTTAATCGTAAAATCCTAGCATTTTTTTCAAGGCTTTGTCATCTTCAAAGTATTCCCATGATGGTTCAAAATTCATATCAAGAAATTTTGGATTCTTCATTGTGAGATTGCTTTTTGGTTTACACGTAATGATGTTGATGTTTAATGAAGGTCTCTTGTTTTCTTGTGTCATCTTAGAAGGATAGTATCCCAAACCATTTTTCATTTCTTGTGTGCTAGGTTCTATAGGAACACAAATTCCTTCTTCTTTCTTTCCACATAATTTTCCACTATAACCCAATTTCTTTATAAGTTCATAACCTCTCCCATAAAGTTTTTCCATTAATTTTAGGTTTGGTGGTTGTTGATAATCTATCTCATCAAAGTTTGTTGTGTATTTTGTGTCTTCTTCAAGAGTATATGAGGTAAATGCTTGTGAGTTTTCTCCCAAGTTTTGTGTTGACATAACTATTGGTTGCTTTTGTTTTTCATCCTCTTTTCTTGTGATTATATATTCTCCCATGAATGAAGGTGTGAATTCCAAGGAATCCCAATCATCATCTGATAATTTTGACATTGTATATGTTTCCTCTTTCATAGGCTATATTTTTTATTTTGGAATTAATGTTTTCATAGGACTAGTGGTTCCTTTTTCAATTTGTAAACAACTTTCTAGGTCAGGGTCCATTTCAATTTGGTTATATATCTTGTTTTTATAGACATACTTCATGATACAATGAAGAGTTCAAGGCACCTCATGCATCTCATGAATCCATGGTCTTCCTAAAAGAAGATTGTATGAAATTCCATGAGGCATAACATGAATAGGAGTTTGTAAGGTAGCCTTTCCAACTGAAATAGGAAAAGTAATCACACCAAGTGGTTGCTTTCCTATATTTTCAAATCCTAGAATCTATAAGGAATCAGGTTTCATTTTTATTTATCCACTACCAACTTATCTAAAAGGTTCACACTGTACACATTTAGATCTGATCCATTATCAACAAGGGTCTTTTTCATTCCCATGGTGTTGTATCAGGCTATTATCATGAATGCATCATATTTCTTTCTCATTTACAAGGGAGGGGGCTCATGTTGGTGAAAGGTAATGTCTAATTTAACTATGTTCATTCCTTGTATTAGGCTACCACATCATTTGCATTTGTATTAGGAGAAACCACAACTTTTTGTAAGGGTTTTTGAACCATAGTGTGGTAACTAGGTGAAGTTTAAATAAGATCCCATAAGGAAATCTTAGTGGGAGTATTCTTAAGTTGTTCAAAAAGATCATACTCCTTTCCATTATGAGATGGTAAATGAGGAGGACTAAGTGATATATGATTAGGCAATGGTAACAAAATGGGATTAGGTTGAGGTTGTCTATTATTCCTTGTGTTATATGTATGAGTAATAGAATTATAATTCAATTATTGTGACACATTTTCTTTAGGTGCTTCAAGGATAAGGAAAGGTTTATTTGAAGGTTGAGGTTTGTTTGAAGGTGTATAAGGGATAAGTTGAGGTTGAATGATATTTAATTCTCTTTGTTTAGGTGTGTTTGAACAAGCCTTAGTGGAAAAACCTTGCGAGATGAAGTCCTCAAGGGCTTCATTTAACATACCAAAGTCATCACCACTAAAAGGCTTGAGGGTTATGCTAACTTGGACAAAGGGTTTCAACATACTTTAAATAATCATGAACCTATGTTTGTTAATGTTTTAATGTTTTTGGTTTTCTAATGAATGTAAAATGAAATCTATGTCTAACAAAATGAAAGTGAAATATTCTATCTTTATCAAGCAATTGTAAACATAAACTATGAAAATGCATGAAACACTAAATTGGAAAAATAAAACAACAAACTAACTACAACAAACAGAAGCATAAAAATTCACTATTTAACCCTAGAAACTATAACCTTAAACTACACAGGGACTAAGATGCTAGGAAGGGAAACTTGGTCCTCCTGATGAAATTTGGAGGTTCCAAAAACTAGAATAGATAGCAGACAACTCAAACAAGATTCTGGATTAAAAACCCTAAGAGGGACTAAGACACAAGTAAGGGAGTTTTAGTCCTAGTAAAGGTTTTTTTTCAAAAAAAAAGAAAGATCTAAGTTGATAATAGTGTTCTCAGGTTGCCTACCCAGGGACCTGATGTTTAGAAATAGAAAAATATGTGAATGAATGCAAGAAAAAGTAACTAATGACAAGAAATTGGATGCAAAGTTAAATGCAATATTTTTTAATTTTGGATGCAATAACAATGTTTCTAAATGTAATTAGGATGACTAACAATGCACTTTTCAGTTTTTCAATGAGATGAAATAATGGTAGAAAGAAAAAATGCAACCTATATGCACTTTCACTAATGCAAATGTGAGAAATCCTAGATGTAATTTCACTAATGCAAGATGCAATGCAATATTGAATGCAACCTAGATATAGAACTTTAATGAACTCCAAATCAAGAACTGAATGCTCAAAAATGTCGAGCTCACCAAAATGAACAATATGAAAAATATGATGGGGGAAAGCCCACATTATTCTCTTATTGCCACTCAATAATGTCCTAGGAGTCCTAATTGGATTGACTATCAACCTCACAAGGTGAGTCGATTCTCAATAAGGAATACCTAAGAAGGGGTTCTTTAAGCTTTTAGGGGTTCACCACCAAGCAAATTCTTGGAAAAGACAAGTAGGAATTCAACTCACAAAATGTAACAATGCAAGCTAAATGATGAGTGTAACTGATGAAATTATGCAACAACAAGTTAGGATATGTATACTTAGGAAGTCTAGAAATGCAATGAGGATTTTGGAAATGCAAAGAAGTTGTCAAAATATGCTATGGAGGAATAAGATGCCCTTATTGTATTATTAGTCCCGTTGCTATCTTTTAGGGCAAATGCAGAATCTTCGGATGCCAGAATAGGGTCTGAAAGAATCTTTGCAAAGTTCCACTTGGAGGACTAAGATGCCCTTGCTATCATCTTAGTCCCAGTCTGAATTTTTAAAATTTCTAAGTGTGATCCCGAGGTTCAAGGTTTGTCCTTTCTTCTCCACCAAGTCTCCAGATATGAACCTATAAAATAACCTACAAAACAAAGGAAACTTGATTGATTTTTTATGGGGTTTTCCTTGGTCAAACCCCTTGTTTGGTAATTAAACCTTGATGAAAATGCATAGATCTAAAAATAGAAATGTGTGTTTGCCCTAATCTTAAGTGTGTCTAAGATTATGCAAGCTAGAACATGGAGAAACACTATTCAAATGTGTTAGAATAGAATTCCTAAGATGAAAATGAAAGTGACCTACAAAGGAGATCTCTAATCACCATAATAAGTCATAAAAATGAAATATACCTTCCTTATTCAAAAAATAGAACAATGATGGAAGATGGAATCAATCAAGAAACAAGTCCTTAGGCTTATAAGAATGGCTAGTTGCATCTCTGACCTAAAATCTCTCATGATCCTCCATAGGCATCCATCATTAATCTTTGGTAATGCTAGATCCTGACTTGGAAATAGACTTTTAAAACCTACAAAAACACAATGGAAGGCTGCTCTATGACTACAATTCCTTGCTTCTTGAAACTCTCCTTCAACTTTCTTTTCTTCAACTTACTTGCTTCTCACTTGTTTAGGTTAAAATGGGGTGTGAATCTTACTTTTATAGGTATTCCTATTGTTGTGCAATTTTGCACACACGCCCCACTTGGAGTAGGGACCCTCTTTTCACAATGTCTTTTGACCTTTGGTTTTTATTAGACTTGTCTTTTCAAGGTCTTGAGATGTTGGTCTTTCTGACTTTGGTCTTGCCTTGAGGTGTGAATTAGTTAAACTTGGGTTTTACTCGAAATCCAGGTTTTGACCTAGGTCCGGGATTTTCTAGCTCGGGTGAATTTTCCCGAATCCTGGTCCTTTGTCTGGCTATTACTGAAATTTTCGAAGTTCAGGTTTCTGTTGGAATCTGGGATTTTTTGGCTAGGGCGGATTTTCCCAAACTTCATTAAAATTTCAAAGGATGCGTAATCTGCGGAATTCGTGCTCACCCGGATTATCCGTTCGGCTTGGTTTTTTCTGAAATTCCATTTTGGGCTCGGGTTTCTAGATTTCCTTGATATGGCTTGTTGCGCATTAATGTTCGAAGTACGTCTTCTCTGGCGCGAGTGCAGGTGGATTTAAGACCTTTTTGGCATCCTTTTGATTTCATTATTCACTTGCTATCTACTCTGGCGCTTGAAATTCTTCATGTGAGTTTTGATTGTTGGATTCGAGCTGCTTGCGTGTGGATTGCTTGAGCGCTCATGTCAAGTTTTTCATTGCTAGGGCATATTGTTTCGCAGTCACCTCCTCAAGTTTGAGCTTCATTCAGAATTGATCCATGGTAAGTCATTTTTGGCCCCTCCTTTTGTTTGCACTTTGATTGAATCTTTCGAGTCGATTGGTAGTCACTTCAGGTCGACCCTTGATTTTTTTATGGTGTGTATTTGACAAAGTAGGGTTGACTCACCTCTTCACAATTTTTATCACCCGCACTATGCATGCTTTAGTTTATCAATCGAATGTTGGGTATACCCCTGTGGATAGGTGTCTTGGGTAGGACTTTTCCTTCTAGGCACGTAATCTGCTATATTTCGTGAAGGTTAGGGTTTTAGTTTATTTGCCCAGATTTATTAGGCTTGGTAGAGTTATCGCGATTTTCATGTTTTGTGTCTAACCCAACTCTACTTATACCTTGTGAGATCTCGGTGCTTTAGATTGATCATTTTGAGGGATAGTGTTTGAAACTTCGAGCTTACCCTAGCTTTCATGGTGGAGGTCTGGTTATTAAATTTAGGGCATCATCGCTTCACCATGAAAATCAGTCATTTGGGAGTTTTGGGAATCCAAATTCATATGCTATCGAAGTTTTTCTTATTGGGATTGAGTTTATGACCATTGGAATCCAAATAGGGGGGTTTACATGATCATTTGATTAATGGTTCACGTATTAACAATAGTCGGGTTTCCGAGGTGTCCACGAAATTTCTGCGCACCCGAATTTTCCTGGTTTCTTCCGTATCCGCGGAATATGATGAATTCCAGAGTTTTAAGCTGTCCATGGAAGTCCGGCCTGTCCGGATTTTTCTGGCTTCCTACCTGGTTTCATTCCTTTTCAATTTTCGATGTTGGGGGTAATGAAGTAAATGCTAAGTGATGATTTCTTGTTGCTAATAAATGAATTTCATGATATTCACATAGTTCTTTTATCCATATTAATGATTTATTTGATGAATGATGTCTTGGCAGAAGGAGTCTGTCTGGGTTGGATTTCTCTGAATTCTGCCCTGACTGGATTTTCTCGATTTACCTCATTTTCCCTGATTGCTTCATTTTTTTGGATTTTCAATGATTGATGATTAATGATGGATCTTAATTGCTTTATATGGTTTCCAGGTTAACCTTTTGATCAGAATATGTATGATAGTTGGATGCTCATGAGGATCTGTTGTGAATGTAGGCTGAATCAAGCAAAGCTGCTGTAGGAAAGTCCAAAGGTGATACTAAAGGGTCCTCAGTTACAGAGGTAGAAAGATTGAGATTGGATACCAAGAGTTAGTTGCCTGACAACAAAATAGCTTTTGTATGGTCTGAGGTCTCCGACACTAATGTAGGAGCATGGAGATATGAGGAATTTAAGGCAAGAACAACTCAGACAGATCTATCGGCCTTGACCAAGGGAATGATGAAGTTTGGACTGGTCCATGTGGCAAGGTTCCCTCCTGCAGTCCAATGTTATGAATTGATATTAGAGTTCGCCCGACAATATGATTTTGATACGCAGAGGATCGTTAGCACCTAAGGAAGAGTCTTGGCAAACTTTAATCCTGTTTCCATTGCCCAAGCTTTTGATATGCCTGACTTGCCATGTGTATGTGCCTTGGACATGGACTTGGCCAAAACTTACTATGAGGATGAGCCCACTAAGGCCCAACAGATGATTAATTCTTGGTTGGAGAAACCAAAATCTCATTTTTCAAAACTGCCCAAGCAATTACACAGGGTCAAATTTAGACTAGACATATATGATGCAATCACACTATTGAGCAGAGTGGTGGGCTTAAAGAGTGCTGGAGTATTGGTGAACTAGATGGTACATGTGATCAACAAGATTGAGCAAGGTATTAATTATCATTGAGTAGGACTCATCAATGCAATGATTGACAAGCAGTTAAGAGATGTGCTGGAAACAAAGAAGTTTACCATGTCCTCCTATGTGATATATGTGTTGGCTAAATTCTACCCATACAGACGTTTAAATCCAAAAGGGAAATTTGGACAAGATATAGTCTATGACATATACCCGGAATTGCACCTAGGACATCAGGATTTTAGAAGGGCAAATGATGCATTCACAATGCATATTACCAGGTTGCTCCAAAATGCAGAGCATGTGAGATTGTCTGATGGAGCTAAGGAGTTAATAAAGAAATATGGAGCTTGGTTCATATAGTTTCCCACTTTCTCCTACATCAGAATTGACGGATGTCAAACTGCTCCATACAGGCTGCCTAGATACCCCACTGACCACATCGTGCTATTGGAGGTTATAAGGCAGATATGTGAGTTCGATGTTATTGTTAAAAAGGCAAAGCATAAGATAGGGTTTGGTGGAGATTTCCCTCTAAAAATTGGCATAAGTGAGGTTTTTCCTTCAATTCAATCGGCTCATGCATCAGGGGATGAATTGAGTACATATGGTTTCTCTTTCCACTCTAAAAGGACAAATTTTGACATCACTAGAGAAGCGCAGAAGAAGGCAACCAAAGAATACCACCACAAGGATGACCTAGAGGATTATTGGGCAAACATCAAAGATGACTTTGAGGCAAGGAAGAAAAGATACTCCAGTTGATGTGATCAGACTGTACAATGTCAAGTTGATCCCTGACTAGTTGGAGGATGACAGGAATCTGGTGCAGGATCATGCATATGAGTCGGTCAAGGATAGATCAATTGGAGAGATAAATTGGGTTGGAAACAAGGTAACTGAGTTGGAAGACCTAATGGCCCCTGTCATGAAGTTTACCAAGTCATGGTTGAAACACAAAGTTTGGGAGCTGGAAAGTGAGAAAGTACCTTGTACCTTCAATTTAATGGGAAATCTAAATCCTCTTTCTATCTCAGAGGAATCCGGGGAAGAAGATCCCAAAAAGAAAGCTAAAGTGAGCTCACCCTTCAAAATTAAAATCAGAGGCCCAAAGGAAAGTGATCCGGAATAGAAAAGGAAACCAAAAGGGAAGAAAAGAAGTTGAACCTTGAGAATAGGTAAGTCTGAAGAGGAGGAGGAACTTGAGAAGGTAGAAAAGGAAGATGCCCCTCCAGAGCCAAAAAAGACAAGGACAACAAGGGTTTCAAAGAAGAAAAATCAAGAGACTTCCAAGGATGAGGCAAACCATCCAGTGGTTGATGTAGAAAGCTCGGGAGAGCAAATCAGGGTTTACTCCAGGAAGTCAAGGACACCATCTCCCAAGGAGACCATACAAAAGGCAGATCCTCTTTCAATGACATCCACTATGGAGCAACCAAAGGATACTTCCCCTTCATTAAGTGTACCTGAGCAGGTGACCCCTAAAGAGCATGAGACTAGTGGAGAGGTTGAACCGTTCAAGGAAGGAGAACTCTTTGGTGCAACAGCTGAGCTTGAGGTTGAGGATGTAGAGATACACCCTTCTCCCTTGGTATAGTATGAGGATTCTCCGGCCAGCAGTAAAGAAAACAGATCTCCTAAGAAAGGGGATGTTCCTATGAAGACCCATTCACCTCTATAGGAAGAAGAGCCCGAGCTAGGTAATCTAGGTGATCAGTCTCCTGAGAAGGAAAAGAATGAGACCGTTGAACAGCATAAAGAAGTCAAGACAGATGAAATTCGGGTGGATCTTGCTGTCCCGGATTGGTTGGATAAGGAGATTACAAGAAAGAAATAGGTCATTGTTGAGGACACCCCCCTCAATTGGGATGAAATGCTGGACAAGATTGGTAAAGGTAAAAAGAAGAAGATGGCTAAGGTAGTTTCAAAGATAGAAAGGGATGAAGAGAATAACAGGGTTATTCATATTGCCACCCCTGCTACTGATAAGAGCAAAGATGAGGTCACTGGAAAAGATTATAATGTGCAGACTATCAATCTTGGACCCGCTTCTATGGAGCAGGATATTGAAGAGTACGAAGGGTCTAGTGCAGTAATAATTGGGAGACTAAGGAAAGAAACACAGTCCAAGCATGAGCTTAAAAGGGAGAATGAGAGGCTTAAGAAGTGTCTAGAGGACTTAATGAAGCCTTTGCAATCTCTTCACCCATCTTCTTCTGCTGCTACTGGTTTCTTGCCTAAGGAAACTATTTCTGAAATTGAAAGGATGAAGACTTCTACCTAGACTGCAATGGATTGGTTGAAGGATGCCCAAGTGAAAGGAGATGATGCAATAAAGGAAATCCTTTCGATTGGAAAGGATGCAGTAAGAGCCAAGGACTTGTTAGAACATGTTTTATCTCAAGGCAAGGAGGATATTGATCTTCTATTATAGAAGTCTAAAGTGATTATGGAGTATGGTAAGGATCAGTTGGTTGTAGATGGAATCCTTCCTCCATCCAAACTTAGTGAGCCTTGGGAATGGTTCGAAGCCTTGCAAATTCGACAGAAAGCCATTAGGAAGATCCATAAATGAAAGAAGCAGATGGATGGCGATCTGACTGGTGTCTATGATGGATGTATTACATTCTTTGAGATAATGACTGGCAGGAGGAAGATTGCTCCTAAGTACCTGAGCCTGGAACAATTAAGGGAGTGGTGGCATGATGTCTATGCCCCTGATTCTGAAAATGTTATAACAGGGCACCAACTAGATGATGCGGCAACTTACTTGGCTGTGATGGACAAGTACCTGGTGCATAAAGATAATTGGGATAAAATTGTTAAGTAGTCAAAAGAAGAAATTGGTTCCATTGAATGTCAGCTCAAGATTCTACCTTTGCCACCTGTTGCTGAGTTGGATAGGGTATTTTTGAAGGTTCAGGATCAGAACAAGGATAAGGGAGGCGGCAATTAATGCCAATTTTGAGATTTGTGCTTCCCTATTATTATAGGGCATGTGTTGATCCGGGCTACATTGAGGAATGTGTTTGGGCCAACCTTGATGATGTATCGGCATTTAATGTGTGCCTTATTTTGAAATTCCTTGGGCCAACTTGTTTTGGCAATTTTATTTTGTAAATGTTTGACTGGGCCGACATGTTTTGAGGATTCTCTATAAAAGGAATTCCTGCCTCATTGTAAGGATAGATAGTCAATTAGCAAGATAATAGGGATGAGCTAAAAGGAGTTAGAGTATTTTGCAGTGGAGATAATAGTTAGTTCTTGAAGCAAATATTGTAACAGAACAGTGGAATTGTTGCTGCATTTTGATGATCTAATACAATTGAAGGCATTGTGGTTTCTCTGGTGAATTCCTTTGTGTTAGTTTATCTTGCATGGTTCCTGTTGTTCCATCTTTGAAATTGCTTGAAGATATAGGATTTGATGTTAGATCTAGAATTAGATTAGTATGGTGGATAATTTTCATGGTTTTTGCTTGGAATGTTTGTAGCAATCTCTGGTCTATACTCCCAGTAACTATCTGATTGTAGTAGGCTGGTGAAGTCAACCTGGACCATACATCTATTTGTGCTTAGTTCGATTGTGGATGAATATCTATGATTTGAAAATCTATATACCTTAGAAGATTGCATCGTTCTTGTGATACTGCATTGTGGGTTAAGCAAGAATTGGTTATTTGAGATTGGTCCATTCCAGGAATTTATCTTTCGCATTATTCATCCTAGCAATAGTTTATAGTTTAGATTTCATTACATCTCTTGCACCCTCATCTTTCGTTGTTTCTTTATTATTTTGGTTAAATTTAGGATCTAAGATCATCATATTGCAAGATTTGATAAATTGGAAAGATACAGTTTGCTTGTAGTAAGGTCCGATTGTGATTACTAGCATTTTCACATATTATCTGAGTTGTTTATGCATTGTCATGACCTAACACCCGAGAGACCTTGGGGTGATTTTCAGTAATTTATTGTTGAAGATTACCTTTCAAGAGAGATAGGATATTGTATTCTGTCTGAGTTGTTGCTGTGCAAAAAACACCATCAACACCTATCTAATAACCCGATTATTAGATCCCAAAGGCAAACAAAATGCTAATTTGAATTAAAGTTTTTTTTATTTCTCACTCTTAATTCCCAAAAATAAAGCACTCGAAACTAAGACACCTTAGGTGGCATTTTGGTCCCACTAGGTGGGACTAAGATGCAACCAAGGGCATCTTTGTCCCACAAGGCTTAATTTGCAAATTTGAAAGGTGGGTTACCAAGATTAATGGTTCTTTAAGATTTTGGTTGTGTTTAAATTTGAAACATGCCTCGAGATGCACCAAAAGGGGTCTTAGGGGCCCATAATAAGTGACCTAAAGGTAATTTAGCAAGAGGTACTAAAATAGGTTCAAATTAAGTGTAAAAATGCAAAGGTATGCATTTTTTTACACTGAACAACAATGCCATGATTCTTAATGAGTGCATCTTCTAACACTGAAATACCTTCATCACATGTAGGAGAGGTATTAGGAGAGGAACAACTATGTTCATCAGGATTGTCTATATTTTCATCTTCTTCTATCATATCATTCCCACAAATAGGAGAAATAATAGGAGGTGTAGGTTTAAGGAAAATGTCAACATTTTCACTCTCTTGCACTAAGAGACTCTCATAACTAAGGAATGTATTGAAATAATGACTAACATGCTTGTTGGCTAACTTCTTCTTTGAAAATTTGGAAAATATTGAAACTAACATTTGTGAACAATAATTTATGCAAACTCAAAATGCAATGTAATGACCTAAAATGGAATGCAATTTTAAGTTTTGAAACAAGGTAATTTATTGATTACATTATGAAATGATTTGAAAATGAAATGTTGTAAATGCAAATTTGGAATTAAGTAATGCATAAAATGAACCACTTCAAGCTAGATTTAGTGAAATGCATGAAAAATCAACGAGCTAAAATAGATAACCAGTGGCAGCAAAAATAAGTGTAGAAACAAGGTTTTTAATGTTGTAAAAGTGAGTTTCAGATCTTCACTGGGACTAAATCACCTAGAGGGGTATATGAGTCCCAATGAGGTTTGTTTTCAAATTTTTTATGCTTTTTGGTTTGTATGATCTGTAGACTAAATGCAAATGAAGTTTTTATATGCTTTTCAATTATTTGAAATGCAAAAATGCAACCTATATGCACTTTCCTTAATGCAATATTTAGAAACCCTAGAATGCCAATTAACTAATGTAATCCCTAATGAAAAGTTAATGCAAGAAAGATCTAGGATTATGATGGACTCCAAATCAGAAAATGAAATGTTCTAAATGCAGGTTCACCAAAATGTAAGATAAAAAATTGCCATTGCTAGGGTTTAGGACCTAGGACAACAAACATTATATACTCCACATTCAAGGAAACCTTAAAGATCTCAATCCGATGAAGAAAGGGGAAATATAACTAACAATTTAGGGTATCCTAGGGTATGATATATGATTGTAAAATGGATTCACCACCAAGCTAGTGCTTGGGAAAGACCAATGAAATGTAAGATCTAATGTTAAGACCTAGTGATGCATGAAACTTGAATAAATGACCTAGAAATGCATGTAAATCAAAACAAAAATGTAAGAAATCATAATGGTGCACTTGGGAAGCTATGAAGACCTAGAAACAACTTTGAATTGTTGAAAAAACCTGATTTAGAGCATATTGGGAGTCATGTGCCACTTTTGGCATATCAGTCCTAGATTAGGGTTTCTAGTCTGAACTAGTTTTCAGAATTCTAGATTCTAGATCTGCAAAAATATTAAAAAATGAATATAGTGGGACTCATATGCCACTTTTGGCGTATCAGTCTTTTTCTACTTTTTTGGAGAATTAGGGTTTGATTCTGCTCTTCAAACTCTTATCTTTCTCCTTGACCTAATTTCTAGATCTGAAACTATTGATTTCAAACCTATGGGTGACATTTCGTGAAGATGACAACCTTGTGACAACTTGATGACTTTCTCCAAAATTGCAATCTAATCTTCAAAGGATCTTCAATTCTTCAAAGCACCTATATTTTCAATCAAACAAAGAGAGAGAGAGAGAGAGAGTGTGTGTGTGTGTGTTGATTGTTGGGGAATAGGGGTTTTCCTTGGTCTAACCCCTTTAAGTTAATTAAACCAAACAAGGACATGAAACATAAAACAGAGGACATGAAACATGAACAATTCTACCTTGAATGATGTTTTGTAAATCAATAATTTAACATGAAATGGCCATAAAGGATGTAGATATAGATCTTGAGATAAGTATAGAACAATGCTTGACCTTGGATCTTGAATGCAACATCACAACACTATCTCAAAACATTATTGATACTTGATAATCTTGACATGATGATGAATCTTGAATTTTTGCAATAATTGATGAAGAATCTACCCTTGAATGCCTTAGAAATGACCTTGAATGCTCTCTTGATGATCTTGTAAAGTCTTGGAATGCTTAACTCTTGAGTGCTTGACTTGATATCATGAAATATTATGCCAAATAATGATCGGAGACCTCATTTATATAGGAAAACCATCTAATATCTCATTAATTTGATCCCACAAGCCAAACTTCATAAAATTTGAACTTAAAACTCATATTTTCCTACTCAAAACCTTAAAATAGACCAAATGGGACTCATATGCTATCTATGGCATATGGGTCCCACAAGGCCTATTTGGAGAGATAAAGTGTCAAGGAGTTGAGAAATTAAGTTTATTTGAGGTCTATGTTAGGATTTTGATTGAAATATGCCTTGGGATGCACAATATAAGGCCTTAGGGGCCTATTAATGATGATATTAAGGTCAAAAATGCAAGAGGGCTCAAAATTCAATTTGAAGGATTAAATAAATACACTTTACAACATTAAATTAAGCAAAAATTAGGTCAATTTAGCTAAAAAGGGTCCCAAATCCCATGTAAATGTGTAAAACACATTACAACACTAGATTAGGGCAATGTTAGGTCCAAGGTCCCTAAATTTAATGTGAAGGTGTAAATGAATACACTTTACAACACTAAATTAAGGAAAAGTTAGGTTTATTTAGCTTTGAAAGGGCCAAAAACCTAATGTGAATGTGTAAAAAACATCACAACACTAGATCAAGATGATATCAAGTACAATTTATCATTAATTATTCCCAAATTAAGAGAAATTGTACCATTTCCAAGGGCGTACAATTTTTGTTGTTACAATATGTATATATATACATTGAACAATATTGAGTCAACCAAATAGAATCTAATAAAATCCTTAAATTTGCAATCCATTTTTTCCCAATCTTTATGTGACATCACAATAGGTTTATATTCAATATTATATCCTCTATCCATGAACATATGCTCCATCTTGAGCTGCCAAAGCTCAACTTTTGTGTGTAATAACTTATCAATTTCTATTTTAGATGTGCTTGCTATCTCTTCCTAGAATAAGATCAAACCTTTCTATGCAAGCTCCCACTAAAATGAATATTTGCACAAAAATCTCTATACCCAACACAACATGTATCCTTGGAAGTGATGTCAACCAACCCAATTTTTTTACTTTGTCTCAAAAAAATGTCTATAGCCTAGAAATTGAGTTTGTATGTTTCATAGTTTCAAAATTGGATTATCCATATGATCAACATTATAAAAAAGATTGATACATCTTTCCTAACATTTTGAATATTTCTTAGCATAGAGAGAATCAATATTGGTACAATACTTGAGAAAAACTTGCTTAGAAGAGAAAAATCATTGCAATCCACAACTTTAAAAAAGCCTAAATCTTTTCAATCCCATACTTTCAAACGAGTTAAAACTTGCCAACAAGATAATGTTACTTGATACTAAAAAGAGATGTTTTCCAACAACTAGGTGTCATACTGCTAAAGGGGTAGCGGGCATGCTTTCACAACTAAAAAGGAATTTCTAAGAACTGGAATACATATCGCATTGTCAGAAAGCCATTTACCGGACAAATTTCTTAATATGACCAGTAGATGCTTCGTTGCACGTCTCTTCAAGTGTCACAAGTCTCTTTCAGGAAAACACAGAGGAAATTTCCACATTGATCAACAAGGTCTCGTGGTGAGCAGGAGAAAGGAGACTGACATGTGATAAAATACAGAGTTAATAAAGCTGGAGGGAGGCTAGTACATTCAATGAAAACACAAGGCAAAGACTAGAAATTTGCTTTTTCATAAAGAACGCTTATAGTCTTCTTTATTATGTATATTTCACGTGTATTTGTTGTTATGAAAGCTATTTACCAGACAATTTTCTTCATAAGGTCAGTAGATGCTTCACTACACGTCTCTTCAAATGTCACACGTCACTTCCAGGAAAATACATAGGAAGTACCTGAAATTTCCACCTTCATCAACAAGGTCTCGTGGTGAGCAGGAGAAAGGAGACTCATTATTTTTACATGTGATAAACTAGAGTTAACATAGCTGGAGGGAGACTAGTACATTAAATGAAAAACACAAGGCAAAGACTAGAAATTTGCTTTTTTAATAAGACACGCTTATAATCTTATTTATTTTGTATACTCCACGCCTCTTAGTAGTTATGCAAATTAATCAATCAATCATAATAAATTAGATTTTTTATATGTAATTTTGGTTATTCAATTAGATGAATACAAATAAGTATAAATTAGTTTGGATAATAATTGTAAGTTGAGTATTAAATTAGAAATTAAAATATTGCAAGAGTAAATAATTACAATTAGTTTAATAATTGAAAAATGATGTTAAATGGATAGGGTTTTAGAGTATTTTGAATATAAGACATACAATTATTGCCTTTGTATTTGCGTAACTACTTAGAATTCTACATTGGATCTCTATCCTATTAGAGCACAAGTTCACAAGTTCAAGACAATTTCATGATTGTGGCTATGTCCTTGTGCACCAAATTTGCCATGACAATCCCTAGGGCTCTATCTTGCAATTTGATATAATGTACCATTCTCCACTATAGTTTATATTAGTATTAAGGACTAGTACTATTAATAAATACCTTGTTCAATTTTTCTATTATTGAGATGCAGGGGTAGTGCACCTTGGTCAACCCCTTGAAAAATGGAAAATATAAGAATCATAGACAAGTGTCTAAGATGCAAAATATTGTTTTTATTACACCAAATTAAAGGGTGCCACTATTAATTTCTCTCTATAATAATTGATCTTTATAATCCTTTCTAAATAGGATAAGAAATGCATGAAACCATCAAAATATAATTAGGAAATCATGATCTAAAACCATCTAAAATGTGGTGCCTAAATCACTTGTGAAAATCCAATCCCAAATCCCAAGATTACTCCATAGGCTAAAATTAGTGCAATCCTTACATCTTTCATAATTCACTCACCAACTTGGGAACTCCTATTTTTCTCTATTATTTTCAAACTAATATGTCTTTTGATGTGTTAGAACATGCATGATATGTTGGTCAAGAACTATAATTCCATCTTACAGCTATCTTATGCATCATAAATTCTCTCGCATTTTTTATGTCGAGGGCCTAGCTTTTCAAGGCCATACATTTTTATTTAAGAGGTTGATTGAGCCAGTTTTGTTAAATTCAAGGTCTTCAACCATTCCATCATATTGGAAAATGCTTCCTCTAGTTAAGGTATATTTAGATATTTTGGGGCTGAATATGATCTTTATAGCCTAGAAATTTTAATTTTGTGTTTTATAGCCTAAAAATTGTAGTTTTATGTTATTAAGATTAGGATGCAAGTTTGAGACAACTTTTGTAAGATAGTCATCAATAAAAAAACATATTAATTAAAAATTTCAATTGAATCAACATCCACAAGATCAATAGCATCAATATGAATAACCTCTAATAATATATTTTCTCTATTGCTACTAAAATTGAACTCTAGTTTATTTAATTTACAAGGAACATGTACTTAGAAAAATCAAAATCCATAAATAACTATCTAGATAATTTGGATAAAAAAAAAAAAAAACTAGGATCTTATACCCCTTTCATCAATTCAAGCCATATTGTAGTGCCACAACATTTATTACTAAAAGTTTTTAGTTACATGGTCCAAGTTACAACAAGTAGATGTATCAAGCTCAAACAAAGCCTTACATGGAGATCCCTTAGCTGACAACAAATTCCCTCTAGCTAACCTAGAACAACTAATATAAAACATTACATTCACTCCAACATCATTAATTTTATAAATTGAAAGAAAATTTTGTGATAATCTTTGAATGTACAACACATCTATGAGATATTTTACTCTCACATTGCTAAACATAAGTTTTACCTTACTTTTTCAAACAACCTAATGTAAATTTTTATCTCTAATGAACAACTCACCCCCATCATATGCTCTACGTGTAAATAAAACCACTTTTGATAAGGATTCATCTGATATGAGGCACCTAAATCAATCAACCACGATTCATAACTAGCAATGTTAATTAAGTAAACAAATAATAATTTTTATTATTAAACTATTTATCATTAGACAAATCTACAATAGACTTCTTTTTCTACATGTTCCATCTTTACATGCCCCCATTTTCCCCTCTACCAACATTTTACTATACTTTTACTAGGGATTTTGTATTATCCTTTTGACTTTGTCCTCTCCTTATCCCCATTTTTTTTATATATATCATGAATATGTAGTGCATCATTAGAATCCCCAACCATCAATTTATACCTCACACCATCACTAAGAAAAGTGACAACAAGGGTATCCATTTTGGGATATATAATATAACCACTCAATGCAACAATTAGATTATACCAAGCTATATGTAAAAAGAAAAATTACATAGTATACTAATCCTCCTCTTCTAGCTTAACATCAAGAATACCTAGGTAACTAAAAATATTGCTCAAAGGATTTAAATACTTAGTTGTAAAGCATCATTATTGTATTTTTAAGGAATAAAAGATTCTATTTAAATGCACCTTATTTTTACATTCTCTATTTGACAGATCTCACTAATACTCTTCCAAACTTTGATGATGTAGCATCCTTTGAGACATTTATGAGAAGAAGATTCACAATATATAACCATATGGTTTCCTATATTTTTAATCTATTTTTCTTGAATATTCATCTCAAAAATCTGCAAGATTAGACTATATATATATATATTGGTTTCTATGCTACTACTAATATTTTCTAGATTGAATTATCAACTAATATTTTTCTCTTTTTCAATAATACATATTTTTCCCTTCGAACATGTAAATAAATTGTTAGTATGAAAATTTTATTTGCAAATGTTATAATCCCTTTTGTTAGTATGCAATTTATTTAGACAATATCTTGAAATATTTGTTTATGTTGATGAATATGTATGAATACAAACATATAGAGCAACATTTCTTTCTCAAAGATATTAAAATATTTTTTTGAAAGTATTAAATAAAATAATCTTTTCTTAGGTCACATCATTAAACTAGAAACAAAACCTATATATGTTAATCAATATTTAATAAACACAAATATTTATAGCCTTATCATTTTGGACACTAAAACTATAAATATTAGAATTTATAAATCATTTAATATTACCTACACATATTTTTACTCATTTAATTTAAATGATAGAAAAAGATATTAAATAAACTTAACTTTTATTTGTCAAAAACTTCATGATACAAACATATTTTAGTTATTAATTTAAATATTTGAGAATATAAAAGTCATATGATATTTTTCCATGCATTGGCTCTCCTTAAATATCATTTTCTTCCAAGGTAAACATTGAATCAATGTTGATATGGAAATAGTAGGTCTCTCAACTCTTTCCAAGTTATATGCTTCACCATAACTATTTAAATATTAAACAATAATTTCAAACATTCACTATTACTTTTGTGTATATTATAATTTGTTATGGAAACTTATACTTTTTTATTATTTTTTAAAAAATATGTTGGTGGTGCTAGTATTGTGAGTTATGTTTGTATTATAGGAAAGTGATAAAAGTGCAAAATTTTGTCAAAATTTGGGAAAATAAAATAACTTCTAGTAAAATATTTTAGGCAAAAAATTTTTTGTTGAAAGCATGTGTTGCATTTGTGGATGTTATCTTTCCTACATCATCTTTTATAGTGAAATATTCTATAGTTATTCATGAGTTTACATATCCAACTTTATCATAATCAATTTTGATATTTTTTTGTAATAGTATCATATTCTCATCAGTCCAGTTGTCAGGTCCATATATTTGTGGTTCCTATACTTGAATTCTCTATGTTACCTAATTCATCCTATCAACACTTTTCAAAATTAAGCATTGGATTAGAGACTACTGAGCACCATTCAAAGACATTATCATAAGGATCATAGCAATCCTTGAATCATGTATACAATTCAAAGACATTCATATTGCTTCCTACATATCCCTATCAAGAATGGGAATTCATCTCGTACACAATTATGATGTTGTTTATTTGCAAGAGGAGAAACATTTCTCAACATTCATAGATCATCTCTACTATCTAGTTGAACCGCAAATATTTGTAGGGGCTTCTCTCTTACACTTCTAAGGTTTTTCACCTAAAAGGAGAAAGGTATCCCACAAAACCTTGGGGGTTCACTCAAGACTAATGTCAATATGACTGAAATATACCTAAATGTAATGTTCTAAATGCAAAAAATTGAAAAAGGAAATGAATTATTAATGTAAAACTAATGAAATGCAAGATGTTTGAAAACACATTGTGATACATAGAAAGATAGATTGAATGCAATCTAGAATAAGATAGAAATTCTAAATAGAAAGAGTGCACCTAGAAACTAATAGAGGTTGGGATGAAGACTGTAGATGCCTTAGAAATTTTGGAAAAATTATTTTTTCTGGCCAACTGGGACACTTATGCCAAGTTGGTTGACTTAGTCCCAGATCAGGGAAACTACACTGGAACTCATTTTAGCCAAATGGGTATCCAAATCTACAAAAATTTCTAAAAAATAGGTACAAGGAGAATAAGTCACCACTATTGGTGGCTTAGTCCACTTTGGCTTTTTTGAAAATTCAAAAGTGGAAACAAAAGCTCTCGGTCTGCACTTTCTGTTCCTTTAGGTGTCTGGTTCTAAAACTTTGATTTCAGGCCTGAAAGTGACTTTTTGTGGATATATTGGCCTATCCAACAAGTACATGTCTTCAATAACTTTGCAACCTACTTTTCAATCATCTTCAAGTCTTTAAATATGAAAGCACACAAAGAAAGAAAGAGAAATGTTGAATGTTAGGGAATAGGGGTTTGCCTTGATCAAACCCCTTTAAGGTAATTAAACCAAATGAAGAAATAAGATGCAGCATGAACATGAAATGAAGGAATTATAAAATTTCCATGATGATAGATCTTGAATTTTTGCAACAATGGAAGAGGGTATGTGTAGGATTATGATGGGTGAAAAAGTGGCGATATGATGGGTATGTGTAGGGCATGTGTTTGACGACTTTTTTTTACCCAAAATTGATGAAATGAAAAAGGTTTTTAAAGGAGATTCTCATCTTTCCACCAATATAAATTATTCTTTAATTTGAATTTAATAAATTATTATTATTCATTTTCTATTTGAATTACAGCTAAAGTCATGATTGATAGGTTGATTGAAAAACATCTATATCTTTCAAACGATATCACATTTTTTGAATCTGAAACATGCATCACATTCTATGCTTTGCATACTATAGGATTAAAAAAAATGAATTTCATGAACTTTTAACCAAGTTAAGGTGGTCGACATACGAGTTTTCATAGTTTTTAAAAGTTATAAAAAAATCATAATTAATTATTTACATGGAAAAAAATTACAAAAAAATATGTATCACATTGGGACATGAGTCCTCTACTTATATCTAAAATATTATAAAAATATTATCATTTTATTGTGGTTAGGGTGTGACAAACACCTACTTATTTTTTCCTTGAAATTTAAGTACTCTTGCATTGAAATTTCAAATTTCACCAAATAGATAAAAAAAACTAGTAGTTTAGAAACTGCATTCAATTTGCTACAGATTCTATTTGTACACATTTTTGAAATAATATAGATAACTTATTCAAAATTTTCCATCAAGTTGCCTAACTCTGATTTTTTTGAATTTTTTGCCACTTAAGGACCTATTTTTTCCATGATGATCCTACGCATACCCATGAAGAATCTACCCTTTAATGCCTTAGAAACCTATCTTGATGACTTAGAATGCTTAAACCCTAGCTTGCTTGACTTGAAAGAGATAAGGAATGATGAATGAATTATGAATGAGTTATGAATTAGGGTTTAGAAGCTTTTTTATATAGGTAATACTCCTAAAATGCTCACTAATTTGATCCCCAAGGCTGACATAAAGGAAAAATAAAATTAAAATCCATTTTTCCCACTCAAACCTAGAAAATAACCTACTTATTTTTGAGGTCCGAGTGGGAAAAATAACTTATAATCCAATTTTTCTACTTATATCTAAAATCTTATAAAAAAATATTATCATTTTGTTGTGGTTAGGGTGGTCAGACAAACACCTACTTATTTTTTCCTTGAAATTTAAGTACTACTGCATTGAAATTTCAAATTTTCACTAAATAGATTTTTTTTTTAAATAAACCTAGTAGTTTAGAAACTACATTCAATTTGCTATAAATTCTATTTGTACATATTTTTGAAATAATATAGATAACTTATTCAAATTTTTATGTCAAGTTGCCTAACTCTAATTTTTTTGAATTTTTTGCCACTTAAGGACCTATTTTTTCTACGATGATCCTGCACATACCGATGAAGAATCTACCCTTTAATTCCTTAGAAAGCTATCTTGATGACTTAGAAAGGTAAAACCCTAGCTTGCTTGACTTGAAAGAGATAAGGATTGATGAATGAATTATGAATGCATTATGAATTAGGGTTTAGAAGCTTGTTTATATAGGTAATCCTCCTAAAATGCTCCTTAATTTGATCCCCAAGCCTAACATAAAGGAAAAATAAACTTAAAATCCAATTTTTCCCACTCGAACCTCGAAAATAACCCAAATGGGACTAAGTCACCAAGCTAGGTGACTTAGTCCCACCTGGATGGGACTCATTCACCCAGATGGGTAACTTAGTCCCATAGGGGCCCTTTTACTAGCTAGATTATCGAGGAATGAAGAATTTTAAATTTTATGTTGATTTCATTAGGTCCTTGATCAAATTAAGCCCCAGGATGCATAATATGGGGCCATAGGGGTCTATTAATGATTATGCAAAGGGTTATTAGGGCTAGGGACACAAATTTTAATGCGAAAGTGTGATTAAATATAGTTTACAACATTAAAATGAGGTCCACTTAGCCTAGAAGGGCACAACATCCAATGTGAATGTGTAAAACACATTACAACACTAGATTAGAATTAGGTTTAATTTACAAGCCTTATATATTAATGTAAGAGTGCGATTAAATATATTTTACAATATTGAATTAAGGGGAAAATAGATTTATTAGTCTAGAACAGTGTGAAAGTCTTGTACAACACTTTACAACACCTTTACAAGACATCGCTACATGAATTTTATTCAGTTTGCAAGGGCCCAAGACCTAATTTAGATGTGTAAAACACCTCACAACATTAAATCAAGGCCTCATTAAGTCCAATTTATCATCAATTATTCCCATATCAAGCAAGAGATACATTTTTTTTGCATTGCATTTAGCCCCCATTTTAGTGAGAGGATGAACTTGCTTCAAACTCACACTAAAGTAGACATTCAAGAGAAGTCCAATCATAATAATGCAGATGACAAAGGATGACAAAGAATAAAGGAGGTAGCTAAGCCCCTAGAATCCAAGATCCTAAGTCAAACCAAGATTAGCACAAAAGGACATGCACAAGCTGAATGATTTGCAGCAAAACAAGATACGTGATCATGCAATGTCAAGAAATAAAAGAAAAATGAAGATGGCATGGATCAAAGATGCACTCACTCTGGGGCCACAGAACATCAGGTCATCTGCAGGGTGAATTATCCCAAAGTGGTTTAGTGAGAAATTCATGCCAATGTGTTGGCTTCCCATTATACCAACCATACCAAAGTTATCCCCTTGATAACTTTGATAAGGCACCACAATGAAAATGATTTTTGTAAATGCTTTTGAATGTACTGTAAAATTTTTGATTAGAGGGATTTTTCTTTGTTCAAGTAAAGGTCTTCTTCTTAGGGAGCATTGTGCCTAATGTCTCCAAGAAAGGACAAGTTAAAGTGTTAGATCATTGCCCATGGGATGCCTCGTTCACATCATGCCATGCCAGTTGATCGTACACTCTTGGATGACATCAAACCTAATGAAACCACCGAAAAGAGGACACATCACAAGGAAAAATTAAAATCACACCATGAAATTTGCAAAATGATGTTGTTTATGTATGCCCCAAATTTAAAGTAGTTGCTACACCATCACTATGAGCAATTTCTTTCAAGTAGCCAATGACAAATGAAATAAGACATGAGAGCCAACTTGGAAATCCCTATGCCAAGTCATATGTTTCCGAATTGACCTACATCATGAATGAGTGTGTCACATGCAAGTCAACTTAAGGCATGTCATCCACATCCCAAGCTTTCTCTTATATGTTCATGAAAGGTTAACAACTAGTCAAAAGAGACAACAACAAGTGACATGCAAGGACAAGGCTTCCTAACCCCTTGCCCCCACTTAGTGTAGGACAAGGGTGATTTGGAAATGAATGATGATATTATGCTCCTTGCAATGAATGTAAAACATGCAATTATGGCAAGGAGCGATAACTAATGTTATTTATGTCGATAAGTAAAAAAAGTTGCTGCTTGATACATATTTAATGAGATGTCTATCAGTTTAGGATGTACCAAGGTTAAAGTTGTCTTGGAAGAATTGTTTGTCATGGTGTTGACATTGATTGAAGGTTTTTGTTGGAAGGGACAATGACCAAGATCATGAGTTATTTTCCGCGTTATAGGTACATGGATAAATTGTTCTATAGCATCACAACCTTTTCGAAGTTGTTTGGTTTCTTTTGTTGGATTTGGTGGTTGTTCAATTTCCTCAATGTTTTTTGTGGATGTTGTCATTGATAGTAAGGTGGTTGAGGAGAATGCTATTGATTTTTGTATTACCAGTGTCTCTTTGCTTTGTTTAGACTCTTTTTTAATGATCTTGTATTCTCCCTTGGATAGAGATATATGAACCAAGATCCCAACCTGAAAAAACACAAGAAACAATCATTATGTTAGATCAAATGCATGGTTAGAAACATGATTCCTCAAGAAATTCATTTGAAAGTAAAAGAAGAGGAATGAAGTTAAGAATACAACAAATTTGAAGCAAGAATATCAAATCCTATTCTAAAACCATGCAAACTCTTAATCTCTTGATGGAGTTGGTGCCAATTTGATGTGGAAATTGGCCCTTTCCCAACTCCTTTGCAAGCTTGATGATCTTTGATGAAGATGTGATCCACTTTGGTTGAATTCCTACATAACCTAGCTATGAACTTGATAAAATTGATGAAAATGGTGATGTTTGAAGATGAATTTGAGCATAATAAGTTTGCTCCAATTGTGGATGCTAAAATGAGGAATGAAGCCTCTTATTTATAGAATGATAAGATGGAAAAATGCCCAAAATGAAGAAATGTGGGACTAACATTCAACCAATGGTAAGGTGCCACTTGTCAACATGTGAATGGAGGAAGCTTGAGCATATTTTGATCAATGTGCAAATTTGAAATTTGAATTTGATGAAATGACATGTTTAGGGGGGGTGAAAGATGAGTTAAATGCCAAGTGGGAGACATGTAAGAGACAATGTAAGATATTTAAATGATTTGTTGGATGGACAAGTCATTTTGGGGGGAGATTTCAAATTTGGAGGAATATTCCCTTTTTTATCCCATTTTGAAAGTAAATATAGAAAATTATTAAATCAACTAAATGATTTAATTGTTCAAGTTGCAAAATCTAGAGGATTGCAGTGATTAGGATTAAATTAATCAAGATTTGATTAATTTAATAAGAGATTAGGTGATTTTCATTTTTGACTTATATTTTTGGATTAATTTAAATAAAAAATAGAGGAATAATTATTTAGATTTAATTAAATAAATATTTTGATTTATTTAACTAAAGAGGGATGATGTTGGATTAAATTAAAGAAAGATTGATTTAATTTAATAGAATGAATTTAGAGATTTAATTAAATAAAATTAATTTATTTAATTAATAGGAGATAATGATTTAATTAGATAAATGATTATTTATTTAATTAAGGGACAAATAGTGATGATAAGCTGAAGAGGTGATTCACGACAAAACAATGTTAGTTAATCAGGATAAAGTGCACAAGATCAATCAGTATATTTTACGTGTCTACAAGAGGTATTAAATCAAAGGTTTTCAAATAATCTTCAAATAACTTTGTGGCTTTCTCAATTTTCTTTTGTCTTTCTTTGTGCAAGAGCACTTGTTTGATTTTTTGCCTCCATCAGGCCATTTGTAAATAGTTTCTCTATTTTGTGTATTGAGTCTTATAATAAGGTTTATCAAACCATTACTAGATGTTTGAGTCTTAGGAAGTCATATTTTAAGTCATTTTTCAAATAATGTTTAAAGTTATTCCATATTGTAAAAATTGTCAAAAGTGCAAAATTAGGTAGATGAAGTGTCATTAAGGTATTTTTTCAACAAAATAATCAAAAGGTGGTTTCAAATAGTTGGTTTTGGTTTTAAAATTATAAATACACCCTCCAAAAATAGAATTGGGGGGTTGGAGACACTATTTTTGAAGTTTGATGAATGGCAACCTCAAATTTTGTGTGCATTTTCTGATTTTTATAGTGTTTCCAGGCTGAAGTTGTGAGTTGTACAGCATGGTATGGACACAAATAATGGATTATCATATATGTATGGAAAGATACATGTTTCTAGTTTCCAATTATTTTTTTCTCATTGAATGTTATTGAGTTTTGTGGAAGATATGACTATTTTGGTGAGACTGCCCTATTCTAACAATATTGTGCAGAATTTATAGTTTGAAAAATATGATGGTACAGATTGTAAATTCTATATTTTGGATCTGAAAACAATTTTATTTTGTTTCCATGTGAATATAATTTAATTTTCTTCAAGTATCATCAAATTTCATTAAGATTTGACTAAGTTATGACCATTTTTGTGAGGGCAGGTCTGAACCCTACCTAGTGTTTGCAGTTATTGGAAAAATGCAATAACTTTATTTTCCACCATTGGATCTTCATAAACATTGGAGGAAAGTTCTATAGCTTTGTTTTCTTCAATCTCACTAGAGCGATTGTCTTCATTATTTATTTTGTGGAAGTTATTAATGACTGTTTGTTGCATTAAATTGTGGGCTGACATAGTTATGTTTCTAATGTGATATAGAATGCCTAATAGCACATGTTATACAAAGCTTGTTTTGAATTATTGTTGAATGTTTGTGAGATGTGTTGTTGAATCCTCCTAGCTCTACATCAGAATGGTATTAGAGCCTGGGAAATATTTGGGCTAGTGAGATGTAGTTGTGGTTCTGTGTTTGGTGTTGTGATGTGGTTGTATGCAGGTTGAGGACAGAACCTAGTTTGTGGCCAAAAGACTAGGTTGAGGATGAGTGGAAAGGACCTATGTGAGGCTGAGAAATTTGAGAAAGGTGAGTTTTCAAGCAAGGAGAGACTTTCTAAAAGATGGAGAATTTGAGAAGGAATTTGCAGGCAGAGGAGGAAAGAAAGAAGAGGAAAATGCAAGAGAAGATGGAAAAAGAGATTGTTGAGTTGAAGAAAGAATTGAAAAGACTTGAAGAAGAGTTCCAAGAATCCATGATGAAGATAGAAAAAATGATGAAACAAGATATAACTTGGCATTTGACATTGAAAAGGAAGATGGTTTCACCTATAAAGAAGATCATGAAAAGAAGACACACAAAGATGAAAGAGGAAGAGGAAGCATATGAAGATGCACGTGAAGAATTCCTAGATGAAGACAAAGATGTTCCTAACCATGAAGATGAAAAAGAAGCTAAGATGAAGAACTTGATTTTAGAGGGAGAAGATATTGAGTTGGTTTCAAGATTTGATGAAGTAATCATCAAGGATGAATTACTTTTGGAAACCTATAGAGAGTTGAAGAAAGATGGAGGTATTGTGGTAGAAGCCATATTTCACTTCTTTATTGTGCTAATCTTTTCGACAAGAAACAAATTGCAGGTTAAGGTGCAATAGATTGAAGAACAAAAAAAAAGGTTGAAAATACAAAGTACAAAGTGCAAAGGAATTGGAAGATCAGGAAGAATACAATTCAAAGGGACTTGAATTCTTTTTCCCCTAGGAGTTCGACGCAGGAGCACTTGTTTGATTTTTTGCATCCATGAGGCCATTTGTAAACAGTTTCTCTATTTTGAGTATTGAGTCTTATAATAAGGTTTATCAAACCATTCTAGAGATGTTTGAGTCTTAGGAAGTCATATTTTAAGTCATTTGTCAAATAATGTTTTAAGTTATTCCATATTGTAAAACTTGTCAAAAGTGCAAAATTAGGTAGATGAAGTGTCATTAAGGTATTTTTTCAAAAAAATAATCAAAACCTTGTTTCAAATAGTTGGTTTTGGTTGTAAATTTATAAATACACCCTCCAAAAATCGAATTGGGGGGTTGGAGACACTTTTTTTGATGTTTGATGAATCGCAACCTCAAATTTTATGTGCATTTTCTAATTTTTACATTGTTTCCAGGCTGAAGTTGTGAGTTGTACGTAATGGTATGCACACAAATAATGTATTATCATATATGTATGGAAAGATACATGTTTCTAGTTTCCAATTATTTTTGTCTCATTGAAGTTTATTGAGTTTTGTGGAAGATATGACTATTTTTGTGACACTTCCCTATTCTAACAATATTGTGCAGAATTTAGAGTCTAAAAAATGTGATGGTATGGATTGTAAATTATATATTTTGGATTTGAAACCAATTGGATTTTGTTTCCATTTGAATATACTTTCATTTTCTTCAAGTATCATCAAATTTTATTAATATTTGAATAAGTTATGACCATTTTTGTGAGGGCAGGTTTGACCCCTACCTAGGGTTTGCAGTTTTTGGAAAAATGCAATAACATTCTTTTCCACAATTGGATCTTCATAAAAATTGGAGGAAAGTTCTATAACTATGTTTGATTCAATCTCACCACAGAGATTGGCTTCATTAATTTTTTTTGGAAGTTATTAATGACTTTTTGTTGCATTAAATTGTGGGCTACCATAGTTATGTTTCCAATGTGATATAGAATGCCTAATAGTGTGTGTTATACAAAGATTGTTTTGAATTATTGTTGAAGGTTTGTGAGATGTTTTTTTGAAACCTCCTAGCTCTACATCAGAATGGTATTAGAGCCTGGGAAATATTTGGGCTGGTGAGTTGTAGTTGTGGTTTTGTGTTTGGTGTTGTGTTGTGGTTGTATGCAGATTGAGAAGAGAATATAGTTGGTGGCCAAAAGACTAGGTTGAGGAAGAGTGGAAAGGACCTAGGTGAGGCTAAGAAAGTTGAGAAAAGTGAGTTTTCAAGCAAGGAGATACTTGCTAAAAGATGGAGAATTTGAGAAGGCATTTCCAGGTAGAGGAGGAAAGAAAGAAGAGGAAAAGGCAAGAGAAGATGGACAAAGAGATTGTTGAGTTGAAGAAAGAAATGAAAAGACTTGGAGAAGAGTTCCAAGAATCCATGATGAAGATAGAAAAAATGATGAAACAAGATATAAGTTGGCATTTTATATTGAAAAGGAAGATGGTTTGGCCTATAAAGAAGATCGTGAAAAGAAGAAGACACAAGAAAATGAAAGAGGAAGAAGAAGTATATGAAGATGCACATGAAGAATTCCTAGATGAAGACAAAGATGTTCCTAAGCATGAAGATGTAGAAGAAGCTAAGATGAAGAACTTTAGTTTAGAGGGAGAAGATATTGAGTTGGTTTCAAGATTTGATGAAGTAATGATCAAGGATGAATTGCTTTTGGAAACCTATAGAGAGTTGAAGAAAGATGGAGGTATTGTGGTAGAAGCCATATTTCACTTCTTTATTGTGCTAATCTTTTCGACAAGAAACAAATTGTAGGTTAAGGTACAACAGATTGAAGAAAGAAAAAAAAAGGTTGAAAATACAAAGGACAAAGTGAAAAGGAATTGGAAGATCAGGAAGAAGACAGTTCAAAGGGACTTGAATTCTTTCTCCCCTGGGAGTTCGGCGCAGGAGAAATTCTTTGATTTCTTGCCTCCATGAGGCCATTTGTAAATAGTTTCTCTATTTTGAGTATTGAGTCTTATAATAAGGTTTATCAAACCATTCTAGAGATGTTTGAGTCTTAGGAAGTCACATTTTAAGTCATTTGTCAAATAATGTTTAAAGTTATTCCATATTGTAAAAATTGTCAAAAGTGCAAAATTAGGCAAATGAAGTGTCATTAAGGTAATTTTTCAAAAAAATAATCAAAAGGTGGTTTCAAATAGTTGGTTTTGGTTGTAAATTTATAAATACACCCTCCAAAAATCGAATTGGAGGGTTGGAGACACTATTTTTGATGTTTGAAAAATCGCAACCTCAAATTTTGTGTGCATTTTCTAATTTTTACATTGTTTCCAGGCTGAAGTTGTGAGTTGTACGACATGGTATGGACAAAAATAATGTATTATTATATATTTATGGAAAGATACATGTTTCTAGTTTCCAATTATTTTTGTCCCATTGAATTTTATTGAGTTTTGTGGAAGATATGACTATTTTTGTGACACTGCCCTATTCTAACAAAATTGTGCAGAATTTATAGTCTAAAAAATGTGATGGTATGGATTGTAAATTCTATATTTTGGATCTGAAACCAATTAGATTTTGTTTCCATTTGAATATACTTTCATTTTCTTCAAGTATCATCAAATTTGATTAATATTTGAATAAGTTATGACCATTTTTGTGAGGGCAGGTTTGACCCCTACCTAGGGTTTGCAGTTTTTGGAAAAATGCAATAACATTCTTTTCCACCATTGGATCTTCATAAAAATTGGCGGAAAGTTCTATAATTATGTTTGATTCAATCTCACCACAGAGACTGGCTTCATTAATTGTTTTGTGGAAGTTATTAATGACTTTTCTTAGCATTAAATTGCGGGCTACCATAGTTATGTTTCCAATGTGATATAGAATGCCTAATTGTGTGTGTTATACAAAGATTGTTTTGAAAAATTGTTGAGGGATTGTGAGATGTGTTGTTGAATCCTCCTAGATCTACATCAGAATGGTATTAGAGCCCGGGAAATATTTGGGCTGGTGAGTTGTAGTTGTGGTTTTGTGTTTGGTGTTGTGTTGTGGTTGTATGCAGGTTGAGAAGAGAACATAGTTGGTGGCCAAAAGACTAGGTTGAGGATGAGTGGAAAGGACCTAGGTGAGGTTGAGAAAGTTGAGAAAAGTGAGTTTTCAAGCAAGGAGATACTTGCTAAAATATGGAGAATTTGAGAAGGCATTTCCAGGTAGAGGAGGAAAGAAAGAAGAGGAAAAGGCAAGAGAAGATGAACAAAGAGATTGCTGAGTTGAAGAAAGAATTGGAAAGAATTTAAGAAGAGTTCCAAGAATCCATGATGAAGATAGAAAAAATGATGAAACAAGATATAAGTTTGCATTTTACATTGAAAAGGAAGATGGTTTGGCCTATAAAGAAGATCGTGAAAAGAAGAAGACACAAGAAAATGAAAGAGGAAGAAGAAGCATATGAAGATGGACATGAAGAATTCCTAGATTAAGACAAAGATGTTCCTAAGCATGAAGATGTAGAAGAAGCTAAGATGAAGAAGTTTAGTTTAGAGGGAGAAGATATTGAGTTGGTTTCAAGATTTGTTGAAGTAATGATCAAGGATGAATTGCTTTTGGAAACATATAGAGAGTTGAAGAAAGATGGAGGTATTGTGGTAGAAGCCATATTTCACTTATTTATTGTGCTAATCTTTTCAACAAGAAACAAATTGCAGGTTAAGGTACAATAGATTGAAGAAAAAAAAAAAAGTTGAAAATACAAAGGACAAAGTGAAAAGGAATTGGAAGATCAGGAAGAAGACAATTCAAAGGGATTTGAATTCTTTTTCCCCTAGGAGTTCGGTGCAGGAGAAATTCTTTGATTTCTTGGGCGAGGCCATTTGTAAATAGTTTCTCTATTTTGAGTATTGAGTCTTATAATAAGGTTCATCAAACCATTCTAGAGATGTTTTAGTCTTAGGAAGTCACATTTTAAGTCATTTGTCAAATAATGTTTAAAGTTATTCCATATTGTAAAAATTGTCAAAAGTGCAAAATTAGGTAGATGAAGTGTCATTAAGGTATTTTTTCAACAAACTAATCAAAAGGCGGTTTCAAATAGTTGGTTTTGGTTGTAAATTTATAAATACACCCTCCAAAAATTGAATTGTGGGGTTGCAGACACTATTTTTGAAGTTTGATTAATCGCAACCTCAAATTTTGTGTGCATTTTCTAATTTTTACATTGTTTACAGGCTGAAGTCTTGAGTTGTATGGCATGGTATGGAAAATAATAATGGGTTATCATATATTTATGGAATTATTCATGTTTCTAGTTTCCAATTATTTTTGTCTCATTTAATTTTATTGAGTTTTGTCGAAGATATGGCTATTTTGGTTACACTGCCCTATTCTAACAATATTGTGCAGAATTTATAGTCTGAAAAATGTGATGGTATGGATTGTAAATTCTATATTTTGGATCTGAAACCAATTGGATTTTATTTCCATGTGAATATATTTTCATTTTCTTCAAGTATCATCAAATTTGATTAATATTTGAATAAGTTACAACCATTTTTGTGAGGGCAGGTTTGAACCCTACCTAGGGTTTGCAGTTTTTGGAAAAATGCAATAACATTCTTCTCCACCATTGGATCTTCATAAAAATTAGAGGAAATTTCTATAACTATGTTTTCTTCAATCTCACTAGAGAGATTGTCTTCATTAATTTTTTTATGGAAGTTATTAATGACTGTTTGTTGCATTAAATTGCGGGCTGCCATAGTTATGTTTCTAATGTGATATAGAATGCCTAATAGCGTTTGTTATACAAAGATTGTTTTGAATTATTATTGAAGGTTTGTGAGATGTGTTGTTGAATCCTCCTAGCTCTACATCAGAATGTTATTAGATCCCGGGAAAGATTTGGGCTAGTGAGTTATAGTAGTTGTGGTTGTATGCAGGTTGAGAAGAGAACCTATTTGGTGGCTAAAACACTAGGTTGAGGATGAGTGGAGAGGACCTAGCTGAGGCTGAGAAAGTTGAGAAAAGTGAGTTTTCAAGCAAGGAGAGACTTGCTGAAAGATGGAGAATTTGGGAAAGCATTTGCAGGCAGAGGAGGAAAGAAAGAAGAGGAAAAGACAACAGAAGATTGGCAAAGTGATTGTTGAGTTGAAGAAAGAATTGAAAAGACTTGAAGAAGAGTTCCAAGAACCCATGATGAAGATAGAAAAAATGATGAAACAAGATACAAGTTGGAATTTTACATTGAAAATGAAGATGGTTTGGCCTATAAAGAAGATCATGAAAAGAAAAAGACACAAGAAGATGAAAGAGGAAGAAGAAGCATATGAATATGCACATGAAGAATTCCTAGATGAAGACAAAGATGTTCCTAAGCATGAAGATGAAGAAGAAGCTAAGATGAAGAACTTTTGTTTAGAGGGAGAAGATATTGAGTTGGTTTCAAGATTTGAAGAAGTAATGATCAACGATGAATTACTTTTGGAAACCTATAGAGAGTTGAAGAAAGATGGAGGTATTGTGGTAGAAGCCATATTTCACTTCTTTATTGTGCTAATCTTTTGGACAAGAAACAAATTCCAAGTTAAGGTGCAACATATTGAAGAATAAAAAAATAAGGTTGAAAATACAAAGGACAAAGTGCAAAGGAATTGGAAGATCAGGAAGAAGACAATTCAAAGGGACTTGAATTCTTTTCCCCTAGGAGTTCGGTGCAGGAGCACTTGTTTGATTTCTTACCTCAATGAGGCCATTTGTAAATAGTTTATCTATTTTGTGTATTGAGTCTTATAATTAGGTTTATCAAACCATTCTAGATATGTTTGTGTAGACATGCCAAATTAGCATTATGCATATGCATCCGCTCATTCATAAATCAAATTCGCATTGATCCATTCAGTAGGAAAATCAGGTTCATTATCCATTTAAATTAAATAAATTAACTTTATTTGATTTAAGCCTACCATTACCTCATTTAAATACATCAAATCCTAACATTTTATTAATCCACCTTTTTCTTGCATCGTCCGTTTTGATTTAAATAAATCAAATATTTGAGTCAAAGAGGTCAAACATCCTAATCATCATTAATTTAATCTAACCGTGATTAAATGCTAATCTTACCCACTTGCATCCTCTAGATAATGCCACTTGCACAAATAAATCAATTTATTGATTTATTAAATCATCATTTTCCCTCAACATGGCATCCATGAGGAATATTCCATCAAGTTTGGAAAACATGACAAGTTGACTTGTCCGTCCAACATTGCATTTATTTCTCATTTCCTTGTCCCCCTCTCAAAATTTATTGCAAAATTTGAATTTGAAAATCCCTCTCATGGGAACACTTACCAAATCTTGCACATCCATTGGCCTATCACCACTTGACAAATGTCCTCTTCTCATTGGTGGATCTTTTCCCACATTCACCCATTTGGCCAATCTCTCATCAAGAAAATCTTAAAATAGAGGCATCATTCTTCAACAAATCATCCACAAAGCTAATGCAAAGTCACTCTCTTAAACTGAGAACTGATTTTGTTCATCCACTCCACAATCTTAGCATTTTCATCTCCAATATCATGCAAGGTCACTCTCTTCATTTGAGAAATGATCTTGTCCATCATTATCACTAGCTTATCTATCAAGGATTGGGAAAGGGCTATTTTCAACAATAGCACCAATACACTATGAGATATAATTTGCTCCATGTTTCATTATATGCTTTCAATTTATCTACTTAGATCTTTGTTGCTTTGATTGAATTATTAGCATGTGGATTTATTTCATAGGGATGTTGATGATTAGTTTGGTTTTAAAATGCTAACTATATGCAGATTTTCACATCCACATTTGGCGCTAGAGGGAGGGCAGAATCTTAGTGTTTAATCTTTGTTTGTCTTTAATCTTGGTGATATCATTATTAGAGGCAAGCTATCAAATTTTTCTGTATTTTAAAGACACCATTTTTTATTTTGAAAATTAAACTTGACCTTGTTACTTTCGTTCTAGAGTAAGATTGAAAATATGATACTTTGTTTTGAAGAACTAAAAAGAAGCATATACTATGTTTTTTTAATGAAAAATGGCATGAAAAACAAAAGAACACTGACAACTCTCTTTTTAGGCAATAACAACAAAATCATTGTTCTGTTTCAACATTTCTGCTGCAAGTTAAATGTTGTTTCATTTTCCTCTCCTCAATCTACAAAACATTGTTTTTTGATTGTCTTTGTCTCTGCCAACACACATGGTTCTTGTGTTGGTCGCATTCTATGTCAAACCACTCGCAGTAGTCTATTACCCAAATCCAAGTCATGGTCCACCATCATGGCTACCAATTGCTTGAAACTGACCTTGGGAGTTTATTTAAGAAGCTTCTTTGTCTTGGATAAATCCCCTCTAATATTATCAACCTCTGCAGGGCAAAAATACCTGGGATCTATGTTGGCATAATCCTTCCAGTCCAAGCCCACATACCCAAAGGCCTCCTCTAGAAAATCCTCTCTGTATGGCTGTCATCAGTGGCAACAACATAGTCACCTAGCTTGTCTTGCTGTAGCATGAATGAGTTCTCCTCAAATGGATGGAAGCCACAACAGGTTGAAAGGATCACAAAGATCTATTAGGCAATGATCAATAATATCTAGGCCACTAGTGCCCACAATGGAACCACATCCTTACGCGGCTATAATATATAACTGATAGGTTCTAGACTTATTAGTGCAAGGTTCAGGTGTGTATATTTGGGCCGCTAAGGTATCACTTGACATGTATTTTGCAACCAATAGTCGTTCATCTCCTTCAAAACAACAACCAATCAAGTTCACTAATCTTTTGTGTCGAACTCTTCCAACACCTGCTACTTCAGCCACAAACTGCCTAACATCTGGCTAGGAGTGTTTTGGAAAGTGTTTAACAACAATCCAATGATTATTCTCTAGTCTTCCTTTATACACTGTGTTCAGAGCTTTCTCGCCACTTTTAGAGACAATGTTCTCACTATTAAATCCTCGCGTTGCAGCTCAAAGCTCAGTAGTGAATGTTCCTTGAATAGCTTGGCATATTACTTGTCTTGGACTGCAGGCAACCCATTCCTCTTACCACTGGCATTAGAGAAGTTTTGTAGTAGAAGTAAATGTTGCTTTCTAAAACCCCTTCAATGCGTGTTTTCTGTCAGTTAATTTGGTCGCTGCATTTGATTTATCTTTTCTACCACTATTTTATCGATCAAATTTAGTTGATAATATGTACTGTTGATATGATTGAGATGTCCAGATAAGAAATCTGTGCACATTTAATTGTCAGCCACCTAGAATCAGATGGTAGGAATAAATGTCTTGCAATCCTTGTTGTCTATGAGATAATATCCATTTGAAGCGTCTTATCAAGCAGTAAAGAAGTAGCAGAGAAACAAAATGTGGATGGAGGAAATTGCACTGCTCCGACACTTTTCTACCTACTAAATCTTGTCTGAGGAATTAAATGGTAGAATCTTGTTGAAGGCTTTAATTGCTATCCCAAACTGAAGCTACGAATAAAAGATTGATATATATTACACTACATGCAAATAGATCAATGGGTGTCATATACAAGATAGATACACAATCAAGAATATCAATCTAGGTGTTAGGCACAATAATTACCAGTAGAGATATAATTTCATGTCTGGGTTGAATATTGGGAAGTCAAGCATACCTTGTGGATGGAAGGTAATAATACTCAAATCTTTAGAATGGTGGGTAATGATGTTCGATATCTATACTGATATAAATTGCCTTTCCTTCATAAAGAGTGTTGCTGTCATTAATATTGATCCCTTTTCTCATTGATATTGTTGTTAGTATTATTCATATTGCTATCTTTTTGCAATTAAATATTGGCTACACAAAATGAGGAAGTCTTTCTATTATTCATATTGTTGTTCCTAACTCATTAATGGTTTCTTTCTATTTGTAGGCTCAATCAATGAGAATCAAGATGCCATCATAACAAAGGAATCAATTTTTTTGTTTACATTTAATCACTACATAGATTGGTTGCATTGATCTTTGACCAAACTTCTACCTAAGAACCTTCATATTGTGAAAAGAGTGTGGAAAGCAAGATACTTATGGAGGAGTCATTTATTTGTTAAAATCATTGGTCTTTCTGTATTAAAGATCAATTTATTGTTTGAGGATAACGATATAACTTAATCCTCACATGATGGTTTTTATTTTATAGGAAAACAAACAAGAACAAAGAAGGCGAAAGGAAAAAAAGGGTACAAAGAAAGAAAAGAAGGTACAAAGGAAAGCGAAAGGAAAGCAAGGAAGGTACAAACGAGGTAAACCGAAGAAGGATAACAAAGGACAACAAAGGTAGAAGAAGGAAAATGAAAGGAGGAGAATGAAGATGACGTTTTGGGGAAGATTAAAGTGTTTTTTAACACTTTAGTGTTTGTTTTAAACACTTTTCATGGAATTGTTATCTTTTCATTTTTTAGGACACTTTCATTTGGGTCTAAAAAGAACACTTTGATTTTTCATTTGCAAAGGGTTAAAATTGAAACTTAGATACCTAGTAGATTTCAATTTGGGCTAAAATCGAACAAGCAATCTTCATCTTTCCTTTGGTGTTTTAAAACAAATCAAATCATTGCTTTGAAGGATAAAATGAATGTGTGCCTTTATTGTTTTGTAATTATTTACATAAAGTAATATCATCAAAAGATGTATGCACTTCTCTCGCGCCTCACAGTGATCTTGAGAATCAAAAGGCTTTTGGTGTCATTAATTTGCGTAAATAATTGCCCATACACACTTCGATTTGGGTTTTAAAATTGAACAAAACACTTTGCGAGTGTGAGTTAGGTATATCATGTGTGTTCTCCCTTTGTTTCTAAATGAAGGTCGATCGAACTACGGATGTGCTTGCTTGCTATTGTTTACCTTTAGAGGGGCTTGCCTAAGAGACACATCCAAAAGGAGAACTCGAAGGTGACTCCAACCGGTTTTTCATTTAGGCCAGTATACAAATGGATAAGACTAAACTGTCAAGTCCTCATGGTATGTAGGCCTTAGCTATAGAGTGTCTTTCAGAATGGGGTACTACCGTAAAATGTATAAGGGCCCCTAGTAGGATTAATTAAATCCTTTAGTGGTTTATTGGACGCTCGCAAGGTGCCATGTCCACGATGTTCAGTCATTAAGAACCTTGTTTGTAGAAGCCAACTAGTCCATCCAACGAGTTTATCAAAGTGGTGCATTGGAACTTAGATTCCAAGAAGTTACTTTCCATGTCCGATCTTCATTGAAATATAGAGGTTAAGACTTCATTCTTAACATACCTTTTATATTTTATCCTTGGTTGCATGTAAAATCATCTCTTCTACTACGAAGGGCATGAGGCAAGCCCACTAAGAAAAATGTACCAATTGAGCTAGGACATCATATTGCTTGTGGTTTGAAAACACAGTGCTTTTATCAAAAACATTTGAAAACCAACATTCAATGAATCATCAAAATTGCAAACCCTTTAGGAGAGGCAAATTTCCTTGAAAAAGTTCACATGTTATTGCTTGCCCTTGGGATTTGTGTCCTTAGAGGAATCTAAACATTTGGATTTCATCTCAATTTTCTTCTACTAAAGTCAACTTTAGGCAACCTTTGCCTTGATTTCCTCGATTTCTGCATAATGCACTTTGTGGGATGAAAGGGAATTAGGACATTGGACATTCAGTTGAAAACCTAATCAAGAGTGTGTTTGTGGTAAAAATAATCCATTAAGCAAAAATTAAATCAATTGGACCCCACATATGTGCTTGGCATCTTTTGGTCATATGGTTTTCATGCAAATATTGGTCTTTTGATTTTGAATTACTCTTAGAGAAAGGCATGTTCTTCACTATCTTGGCCTAGTAAACAAAGTCTCTCTAAGTCTTTTAGGTTCAAAATCAAATGCTTCATCCATCCAAACATTTATCAAAATCCATCCCACCAAACAACTTTAGAACTTTGGAAACATCATTCTAGACTTGGGTAAATCATCAAAGCCAAAATCACCTTGTTTAGTTAGGTGTATGGGAATGCATCCTTTCTCATACATTTAATTGAATTAGTAATCCTTTTGAATATCACATCTAACATCTTAGGGTTTACAAGTTCATTATCATTATCCAATCAAAAACCAATGAAAATCAAACCCTAAGTCTAGCATTGATCCAAAGTCCCTAAACATTCAACACTCATATCATTTTGCACCTTTCATCCTTCATCTCATCATTAGTCCTAAGAACCTTAGAGGTCACTTTTACAACAAGGTCAAAACACAAGAACATGGAATACAAACTTGATCCATACATCATGAGTAATCCAAATCTATTGAACGCGTGAAGCCTTACAATGCCTATTGATTATCAAAACTCACACTTATACAATCCATACATGGGATCATTACCTTTGACAAACATCAATGGTACAACAAGTGTGAGTATTCCCAAATCAAAGATTGGAACACATTTCCTGATGGTAAATCTTAATCCAAACCTACAAGTCTATCAACCGAACAATCAAAGCATGAGCCTTCAAACGAGCAAAGTCATCCCACCAAATCCCTACATGCCAAATGAGAATGTACCAAGTACAATTTTTCAAAATATGAATCCAAAAAACTTTGGGATGGATACATTTGCAAATCATATGAATATTCCAAACATGAACAATGGTCAATTTTAACCTATCATGCCAAATTTGAGTGTCATCCCAAATCATAACATTGTCCAAAATCAAACACAAGTACACACTCCAAATCTACTTAAACACAAGCCAAATCAACTATATCAAGGGAGTCAAGATCGAAATCAAGAACAAATTTGGCTAGATCAAATTGCTGCGCTTACCAAAATAGTTAAGTCATTATGCCAAGAAACATCTCCTCCACCATTACCCATATCAACATCATTCCTTGGTTTAGGGCTTCCCCCTTTACCTAGCACCAATCACTCCATCCAAATCAATCCACCTAACACCAATCAATCTATCACATCAAATCCTTTGAATATGCCATCGACATTGCACCAACAAATGGTATCTAATCAAATGACAACATCAATCCTAGAAAATCAAAATATGGTCTCCTAAAGACCTATCATCTCAGTCATTCCAACCATTCCTATCACCTCAATCACTCCGGAAACCACTCACACCTATCACATCTAAACCTCTCACTACCGTGATCACTCCAAGCGTATCTCAACCACTCATCACTACATCCAACACAATTCCAAATCCACCACCACTACCACCTAAACCAAACACAACAAGACAATATGACATTACACTAAAAGCTCACCAAGGCTACCAAAAGGCCATCCAACAATATCTAGCCACACAACAAGTGAAAAAATATCAACAAGTGCAACAAGCCTCTCAAGTTGCCCAAGCCTCTCAAGCTACCCAAAAAACACAATCACAAACACAAAGAATAACAACTATTGATCTATCCATCAATAAACACCTTGAAGATGTTTCTACTTCATCCAAAGATCAAATCAACATAGGTCAAGAGTCATTTTTCAATCATGATCAAAATCCACAAACAATACCCAACAAAAATCCAATTCAAGAAATGACAACATCACTTGACTCTATGGTTGAAGACATTCACAATCATTCATCCACCATGTTTTCAGATCCGACAATTCACCATACATCAAGAACCACTTTTTAGTGATCTATTTGAGTATTAAGATTATTTAATCCTATTGACATAATGCACAATCCATTCACCTATGATCATGTTGATAATGTCTCTACATCACCTTATGAGTTAGAGGACATATCTTAAGAATTTATTCTAAAGCATGATCAAAATCTTTCACCAAGGTCTAGCAATGGTCCTTTCCAAGACATATTGACCTCCATCGACCTCATGGTTATAGATACTAAAGGAACCCTAAACTTGACACTTGAGGATATTGAACCACTTACCATGTCTAATGATGACATCCAAGAACCCTTTATAAGCAATCCATCCTTTGAAACTGACCCATGTCAAGAACTTGATCCAAGGCATGTCAAAAGAAACTCCAAAATCATTCAAGATCAAGAATTTGTATCTTCAAAATACTACAATAATCTAATGGACATTCTCTTATCTATGCAAGATGGTCATATCGATGTAGCACATACTCCTCCATCTACCCATGAGATGCTTTCTATGGATGGACATGTAGATGATCTTCATCTAGAACAAGATTGTGTTACACAAAAAGAGAAGATTATTAACTCCTATAGTCAAATGGAGTTATCAACATCAGGATCAGATATATCCCAACCTCAGATTGAGGAAATCATGAATAAAGATATTGAACATTATCCACTCAAGGAAGAAAATCAGACAGAATAGTATAATCTAGAGTTAGCAGAGCGACAAATTGAAACAATGTCATCTATAGTGGTCATTTGTCAGAGCATGTTTATTGAACAAGACACCTAATAATAGGTAGAATCAAAGCATAAAGGTACTACCACCACCATACTGGGGGCAACTTTGTCTCAAGCAAACATCAACATAGGGAGCAAGAAGAATCCTCATGGTGAAACCATTGCCAATACTACAACCAGCCACACCATGAATCTTCATCCACCCATCACCCCATCCACGAATTGGGACCAACTTCGAAGGAAAAATTTAAATCAAAGCACAAAGGACGTTATCAAAGAAAAAGAAGCTAAGAAGCATATCGAACAAATCAAATACACATGGATACCAAAGAATACAAGGAAAGATTATCCCTATCAAACTCCATCAGTCAAAGAAACTATGGGGCAGAATCAAAAAGGGAAATGTATCCATCAAAGATGTCTACAAAAGAAAAATTAGGCTTTTCAAGTGATGTATAAAGTGTATCAAGCAGTTGATCCTCATTCCACATGCACTTTCATATCCACCCATCATTGCTCATCTTCCCAAGTTTGGAAAGTCAAAAATTCCAAGCTATCAACCAATCCATCTCTTATCCCTAAAAACACTCCATCCATGCCTCCATGCATGATATCCAGTTCTTACATTGACCATGTATTGGAAACAACCCTTCATCATAAGAATTCAGAAGGAACTCTATCACGATGTGTGCACAAAGACAGAGTTAACTCTGGTATCGATGAAGCAGATCAAGAATCCCAAAAGTTACATTCAAGTGCACGTATCTTAGCAAAGCAACTTCTTCAGGAAAGATATCGATGGCACATTATGACAAAAGCATCTACATCGACACCACAAGGTGATTCAGCATGAGCTTAAAATCTTTTAGAAAAACCCAAAAATCAAAAAATATGAAAATCCAAAAAAAATTAGAAAAAGGATTGAAAACAATAAAGAGAAAAATCATCCTCTAGTGAAAACCGCATGTGCGGCGCTTTGGGCAAGACCATGATGAAAACCTGGCAAACAAGTGTCATGTGTAGAATCGAGCATCTACATGTGCCAGTTCAGTTGAAAGCATCTCATCCCATCCATAATAAATATAGCATTCCATCCATCTTAGCCATAATAAATCCGTTCATCCGTAAACCATTGATCCAATCCATTTTATCCACTACATCCATCATCCAAGTTATCTTGATCTTGATGAAAGTTTGGGGCACACTTCACACTTGCTTACGCTAAACATCTCGACATGGGTTATTTTCATTGATCCTAACCTACCTAGCATTATCTGAGCTATGAAGCATTATCCAAATGAGCATTCATTATCCAAACACCTTATCTTATCGTAAGATAATCCATATCCATCCATCTGTACACCTATCTGAGCATTCATCCATCATATTCCATACATTGCAGACACTAGGGAGAGATATTTACATCTTACTTCGGGAATAAAAATTGATCTATATCCTCCAACTTATGCGATGATCTGAACATTGGAAAACATAAAACCAAATTGGTCAAAGCATTTGTGATCTAGAGTTTGAATCACTAGCCCATTGCATATTTTGATGAGAACATATTCCTTATCAATTGTCATCTTTCATCAAACATCAATCCAAACAATCACTATCAGTCACATCTAATTCACACATCAAACGTTGCATCAAATCATTCAAACAAATTTTGTTCCAAATCAAGCTTCATCAATCATGATCAATCAAATCTAATCAAGCCATCATCTTGGGATATCCATCCTAATCATTGTGTTGCTTAACACTATCCTTGCATTGTTTTGTATCCTCAACAATGTTATCATCATCAATCCTGATCAATCAACCCTTGCATTTTTGTGCATCTTCAAAAATGTTATTGTCATCAATCATGATCAATCAAATCCTTACATTGTTGTGTATCCTCAACAATGTTATTATCATCATCAATCCATCGATCCAATCAACCAACCTTAGCTTGATTTTCAACAAAATCCAAAATAGAGCACTGATATCATCACACATGTCCATATCCAAAATGTCAAAATCATGCGAAGAATCCAAAAACATTCATAGAAGTTAGAAAACATCAAAAACATTGGAATCTGAACTACGTTGTCTCTAAGCTTCAACGTAGTCAAGGCTAATCTTTGATTAGCCCCCAAGACACAAAATCCAAAAACATTTGAAAAGCATCAAAATCCAAAAACATTCAAAAAACACAAAATCCAAAAAACATTCAAAAAATCAAAAATCCAAAACATTCAAAAATCAAAATCCAAAACAGCCTCAAAACATTTCAAAACATCAAAAACATCCAAAAAATCCATCTGTCTCATCTCGCTTCCACCTACAATAATCAAATCATCCATAATAAACTGATCATCACATTCATCCTTTGGAAAAACAAACAGAAACAATCACAACAATCAGCAAAAGCAATCTTCAATCATAAAATCAAAATTGAAACAACAAACCTTTAAAACAAAATCAAACTCTTGATCATTTTCAAATGTGTCAAACAACTTATCAACCCATCATCATCCTATACAATGCATGTCCTAGGACATATCGTTCTGACAATGGGCATCATTTTGGATTATTTGGCTAGAGATATAAAGAACATTGACTTGTTTGCATACTTGGTCTTTTCTTTTGATTTATCTTATTACGCTCATTCCAAGGACCTCTCAATGATATCCGAACAAAGGATTTAGAGAGATAGGAATGGGGCAAAATCATTATCTTTTGTCTACTGTGCTTATTGGATGTTCTTGTAAAATAACTTGGCGAATACTTGCTTTGTTAGGTACGTCCTAGCAAGGTTTCCGTATGTCAAGTGTGAACAAGAATACTCCTATCTGTTTGTCAATTCAAAGTCCATCACACTAGGTACAATGCCATCCTAGTTCTTTATACCTTGATGCATCGTACCTACGTGTGTTATCAAACATAAGGTAAGTAGCCCTTTTAAAATCCCAATCCTTGATAAGCAAATCATCATCATTTATCATCATCATCATCATCTCTAATAAAGTCTCATCAGATCATGGACTTGTGGGATTCTCTTGTCATCATCTCATTTCCACACTAACATCATCATCACCAATGCATCCATCATGCATCCATCCTGCATCCACAAACCATCAGTATACAACATATCATTCATATCATACATAATAGGAAACATCGATCATTTCACATGCATTGCATCATAATATAGATCTGTTAGTCTAAGCATCTGCATAAATCATCCATTGCATAATCATAGCATATCACATCATCCATCATCACATCATATCATCATTTAAGTTGTTTAGGATAATATAGATTTGTTATTCTAAGCATCTTAAAATCATCTCATTTGCATCATCATCCATAACCATCCATTTTGAACCTCTTTATCGAGAGATCGACCCTCAAATTGAATCTTTTCACTTGATCTCTCGAGGGGGCAATGTACCAGTGTACTTCTTTATGCTGGGGCATCCGAAAAATCAGAAAGAAAAAATTTAGAACCAACACAACAAGTACATTGCTTCAAAGAGGGGCAAAATGTAGACACGTCAAATTAGCATTATGCATATGCATCCGCTTATTCATAAATCAAATTCACATTGATCCATTCAGTAGGAAAATCAGGTTCATCATCCATTTAAATTAAATAAATTAACTTTATTTGATTTAAGCCTACCATTACCTCATTTAAATACATCAAATCCTGACATTTCATTAGTCCACCTTTATCTTGCATTATCCCTTTTGATTTCATTAAATCAAATATTTGAGTCAAAGAGGTCAAACATCCTAATCATCATTAATTTAATCTAACCATGATTAAATGCTAATCTTACCCACTTTCATCCTCTAGATAATGCCACTTGCACAAATAAATCAATTTATTGTTTTATTAAACCATCATTTTCACTCAACATGGCATCCATGAGGAATATTCCATCAAGTTTGGAAAACATGACAAGTTGAATTGTCCCTCCAACATTGCATTTATTTCTCATTTTCTTGTCCCCCTCTCAAAATTTATTGCAAATTTTGAATTTGAAACTCCCTCTCATGGGCACACTTCCCAAATCTAGCACATCCATTGGCCTATCACCACTTGACAAGTGGCCTATTCTCATTGGTAGATATTTAGTCCCACATTCACCCATTTTGACAATCTCTCATCAAGAAAATCTTAAAATAGAGGCATCATTCTTCAACAAATCATCCACAAAGCTAATGCAAAGTCACTCTCTTAAACTGCGAACTGATTTTGTTCATCCACTCCACAATCTTAGCATTTTCATCTCCAATATCATGCAAGGTCACTCTCTCCATTTGAGAAATGATCTTGTCCATCATTATCACTAGCTTCTCTATCACGGATTGGGAAAGGGCTATTTTCAAAAATAACACCAATCCACTATGAGATATAATTTGCTCCATGTTTCATTATATGCTTTCAATTTATCTACTTAGATCTTTGTTGATTTGATTGCATTAATAGCACGTGGAGTTATTTCATAGGGATGTTGATGATTATTTTGGTTTTAAAATGCTAACCATATGCAGATTTTCACATACATAGTTTGAGTCTTAGGAAGTCATATTTTAAGTCATTTGTCAAATAATGTTTAAAGTTATTCCATATTGTAAAAATTGTCAAAAGTGCAAAATTAAGTAGATGAAGTGTCATTAAGGTATTTTTTCAACAAACTAATCAAAAGGTGGTTTCAAATAGTTGGTTTTTGTTGTAAATTTATAAATACACCCTCCAAAAATAGAATTGGGAGGTTGGAGACACTATTTTGAAGTTTGATGATTGGCAACCTCAAATTTTGTGTGCATTTTCTGATTTTTACATTGTTTCCAGGCTGAAGTTGTGAGTTGTACGGCATGGTATGGACACAAATAATGGATTATCATATATTTATGGATAGATACATGTTTCTAGTTTCCAATTATTTTTGTCTCATTGAATTTTATTGAGTTTTGTGGAACATATGACTATTTTGGTGACACTGCCCTATTCTAACAATATTGTGCAGAATTTATAGTCTAAAAAATGTGATGGTATAGATTGTAAATTCTATATTTTAGATCTGAAACCAATTGTATTTTATTTCCATGTGAATATAATTTCATTATCTTCAAGTATCATCAAATTTCATTAAGATTTGAATAAGTTATGACCATTTTTGTGACGGCAGATCTTAACCCTCCCTAGGGTTTGCCATTTTTGGAAAAAATGCAATAACTTTCTTTTCCACCATTGAATCTTCATTAAAATTGGAGGAAAGTTCTACAGCTATGTTTTCTTCAATCTCACCAGATTTATTGTCTTCATTAATTTTTTTGTGGAAGTTATTAATGACTGTTTGTTGCATTAAATTGTGGGCTGCCATAGTTATGTTTCCAATGTCATATAGAATGCCTAATAGCATGTCTTATACAAATATTTTTTTGAATTATTGTTGAAGTTTTGTGAGATGTGTTGTTGAATCCTCCTATCTCTACATCATAATGGTATTAGAAACTGGGAAAGATTTGGGCTAGTGATTTGTAGTTGTGGTTTTGTGTTTGGTGTTGTGTTGTGGTTGTATGCAGGTTGAGAAGAGAACCTAGTTGGTGGCCAAAAGACTAGGTTGAGGATGAGTGGAAAAGACCTAGGTGAGGCTAAGAAATATGAAAAAATTAAGTTGTCAAGCAAGGAGATACTTGCTAAAAGATGGACAATTTGAGAAGGCATTTGCAGGAAGAGGAGGAAAGAAAGAAGAGAAAAAGGCAAGAGAAGATGGACAAAGAGATTGTTGAGTTGAAGAAAGAATTGAAAAGACTTGAAGAAGAGTTCCAAGAATCCATGATGAAGATAGAAAAAATGATGAAACAAGATACAAGTTGGCATTTGACATTGAAAAGGAAGATGGTTTGGCCTATAAAGAAGATCGTGAAAAGAAGAAGACACAAGAAGATGAAAGAGGAAGAAGAAGCATATTAAGATGCACATGAAGAATTCCTAGATGAAGCCAAATATGTTCCTAAGCATGAAGATGAAGAAGAAGCTAAGATGAAGAAATTTATTTTAGAGGGAGAAGATATTGAGTGATCAAGGATGAATTGCTTTTGGAAACCTATAGAGAGTTGAAGAAAGATGGAGGTATTGTGGTAGAAGCCATATTTCACTTTTTTATTGTGCTAATATTTTGGACAAGAAAAAAATTGTAGGCTAAGGTGCAGCATATTGAAGAAGCAAAAAATAAGGTTGAAAATACAAAGGAAAAACTGCAAAGGAATTGGAAAACTAGGAAGAAGACAATTCAAAGGGACTTGAATTCTTTTTCCCCTGGGAGTTCGGTGTAGGAGCACTTGTTTGATTTTTTTGCCTCCATGAGGCCATTTGTAAAAAGTTTCTCTATTTTGTGTATTGATTATTATAATAAGGTTTATCAAACCATTCTAGAGATTTTTGAGTCTTAGGAAGTCATATTTTAAGTCATTTGTCAAATAATGTTTAAAGTTATTCCATATTGTAAAAATTGTCAAAAGTGCAAAATTAGGTAGATGAAGTGTCATTAAGGTATTTTTTGACAAATTAATCAAAATGTGGTTTCAAATAGTCGGTTTTGGTTGTAAATTTATAAATACACCCTCCAAAAATTGAATTAGGTGGTTGGAGACACTTATTTTGAAGTTTGATGAATGGCAACCTCAAATTTTGTCAGCATTTTCTGATTTTTTACATTGTTTCTAGGCTGAAGTTGTGAGTTGTACAACATGGTATGGACACAAATAATAGCTTATCAAATATGTATGGAAATATACATGTTTCTAGTTTCCAATTATTTTTTTCTGATTGAATGTTATTGAGTTTTGTGGAAGATATGACTATTTTGGTGAGACTATCCTATTCTAACAATATTGTGCAGAATTTACAGTCTGAAAAATGTGATGGTACAGATTGTAAATTCTATATTTTGGATTGAAACCAATTGGATTTTGTTTCCATGTAAATATAATTTCATTTTCTTCAAGTCTCATCAAATTTCAATAAGATTTGAATAAGTTATGACCATTTTTGTGAGGGCGGGTCTGAACCCTACCTAGGGTTTGCAGTTTTTGGAAAAATGCAATAACTTTCTTTTCCACAATTGGATATTCACAAAAATTGGAGGAAAGTTCTATAACTATGTTTTATTCAATCTCATTGGAGATATTTTCTTCATTAATTATTTTTTGGAAGTTATTAATGACTGTTCCTTGCATTAAATTGTGGGCTGGCATAGTTATGTTTCCAATGTGATATAGAATGCCTAATAGCATGTGTTATACAAAGAATGTTTTGAATTATTGTTAAAGGATTGTGAGATGTGTTGTTGAATTCTTCTAGCTCTACATCAGAATGGTATTAGAGCCTGGGAAATATTTGGGCTAGTGAGTTGTAGTTGTGGTTTTGTGTTTGTTGTTGTGTTGTGGTTGTATGCAAGTTGAGAAGAGAACCAAGTTGGTGGCGAAAAGACTAGGTTGAGGATGAGTGAAAAGGACCTAGGTGAGGCTGAGAAAGTTCAAAAAAGTGAATTTTCAAGCAAGGAGAGACTTGTTGAAAGATGGAGAATTTGAGAAGGCATTTTTGGCTGCAAAGAAGAGGAAATGAAGATAGATGATGAGGAAAAGGGGAAGAGAAGATGGACACAGAAGAAGATTGCACATGAAGTTGAAGACAAAGTGAGATGAAGATCTTGAAGATATTGAGTTCCAAGGATGAATTGCTTTTGGAAACCAAGAAAGCAATTTTGGAGGCCATTTGTAAATAGATTTTGTGTTATAATAAGGCCTTAATAAGTCATATCTTAAGTCATTTGTCAAATAATGTTTAAAGTTATTCCATATTGTAAAAATTGTCAAAAGTGCAAAATTAGGTAGATGAAGTGACAATATGAAAGATGCAACCTCAAACATTTTCTGAGGCTGAAGTTGTGAGTTGTATGGAATGGTATGGACACAAATAATGTATTATCATATATTTATGGAAAGATACATGTTTCTAGTTTCCAATTATTTTTTTATCATTGAATTTTATTGAGTTTTGTGGAAGATATGACTATTTTGGTGACACTGCCCTATTCTAACAATATTGTGCAGAATTTATAGTCTAAAAAATGTGATGGTAAAGATTGTAAATTCTATATTTTGGATCTGAAACCAATTGTATTTTTTTTCCATCTGAATATAATTTCATTTTCTTCAAGTGTCATCAAATTTTATTAATATTTGAATAAGTTATGACCATTTTTGTGAGGGCAGGTCTGAACCCTGCCTAGGGTTTGCAATTTTTGGAAAAATACAATAACTTTCTTTTCAACCATTGGATCTTCATAAAAGGAAAGTTCTATAACTATGTTTTTTTCAATATCACTAGAGATATTGTCTTCATTAATTGTTTTGTGGAAGTTATTAATGACTGTTTGTTGCATTAAATTGTGGGCTGCCATAGTTATGTTTCCAATGTGATATAGAATGCCTAATAGCGTGTGTTATACAAAGATTGTTTTGAATTATTGTTGAAGGTTTGTGAGATGTGTTGTTGAATCCTCCTAGCTCTACATCAGAATGGTATTCGAGCCCAGGAAAGATTTTGGCTGGTGAGTTGTAGTTGTGGTTTTGTGTTTGTTGTTGTGTTGTGGTTGTATGCAGGTTGAGAAGAGAACCTACTTGGTGGCGAAAGATTAGGTTGAGGATGAGTGAAAAGGACCTCGGTGAGGCTGAGAAAGTTTAGAAAAGTGAGTTTTCAAGGAAGGGGAGACTTTCTGAAAGATGGAGAATTTGAGTAGGCATTTGCAAGCAGAGGAGGAAAGAAAGAAGAGGAAAAGGCAAGAGAAGATGGACAAAGAGATTGTTGAGTTGAAGAAAGAATTGAAAACACTTGAAGAAGAGTTCGAAGAATCCATGATGAAGATAGAAAAAATGATGAAACAAGATACAAATTGGCATTTGACATTGAAAAGGAAGAAGGTTTGGCCTATAAAGAATATTACAAAAAGAAGAAGACACAAGAAGATGAAAGAGGAAGAAGAAGCATATGTAGATGCACATGAAGAATTCCTAGATGAAGACAAAGATGTTCCTAAGCACGAAGATGAAGAAGAAGCTAAGACGAAGAAATTTATTTTAGAGGGAGAATATACTGAGTTGGTTTCAATATTTGAAGAAGAAATGATCAAGGATGAATTGCTTTTGGAAACCTATAGAGAGTTGAAGAAAGATGGAGGTATTGTGGTAGAAGCCATATTTCACTTCTTTATTGTGCTAATCTTTTGGACAAGAAACAAATTGTAGGTTAAGGTGAAACATATTGAAGATGAAAAAAATAAGGTTGAAAATAAAAAGGAAAAAGTGAAAAGGAATTGGAAGATCAGGAAGAAGACAATTCAAAGGGACTTGAATTCTTTTTCCCCTAGGAGTTTGGTGCAGGAGCACTTGTTTGATTTTGTTGCTTCCATGAGGCCATTTGTAAATAGTTTCTGTATTTTGTGTATTTATTCTGATAATAAGGTTTATCAAACCATTCTAAAGATGTTTGTGTCTTAGGAATTCATATTTTAAATCATTTGTCAAATAATGTTTTAAGTTATTACATATTGTAAAAATTGTCAAAAGTGCAAAATTGGTAGATGAAGTGTCATTAAGGTATTTTTTCAACAAAATAATCAAAAGGTGGTTTCAAATAGTTTTTTTTGGTTTTAAATTTATAAATACACCCTCCAAAAATAGAATTGGGGGGATGGAGACACTATTTTTGAAGTTTGATGAATGGCAACCCCAAATTTTGTGTGCATTTTCTGATTTTTAAATTGTTTCTAGGCTGAAGTTGTGAGTTGTACAGCATGGTATGGACACAAATAATGGATTATCACATATGTATGGAAAGATACACTTTCTAGTTTCCAATTATTTTTGTCTCATTGAATGTTATTGAGTTTTGTGGAAGATATGACTATTTTGGTGAGACTGCCCTATTCTAACAATATTGTGCAGAATTTACAATCTGAAAAATATGATGGTACAGATTGTAAATTATATATTTTGGATGAAAAACCAATTGGATTTTGTTTCCATGTGAATATAATTTCATTTTATTCAAGTCTCATCAAATTTCATTAAGATTTGAATAAGTTATGACCATTTTTGTGATGGCAGGTCTGAACCCTACCTAGTGTTTGCAGTTATTGGAAAAATGCAATAACTTTATTTTCCACCATTGGATCATCATAAACATTGGAGTAAAGTTCTATAGCTTTGTTTTCTTCAATCTCACCAGAAATATTTCTTCATTAATTGTTTTGTGGAAGTTATTAATGACTCTTTGTGTGCATTAAATTGTGTTGGCTGCCATATAGTTACATAGTTTCTATTGAGTTTTGTGGAAGATATGACTATTTTGGTGAATGCCCTATTCTAACAATATTGTGCAGCATGGTGATTGTTGGATCTGAAACCAAATTTTTTTCCAGAATATAATTTCATTTTCTTCAAGTGTCATCAAATTTTATTAATATTTGAATAAGTTATGACCATTTTTGTGAGGGCAGGTCTGAACCCTGCCTATGTTTGGAAAAATACAATAACTTTCTTTTCAACCATTGGATCTTCATAAAAGGAAAGTTCTATGTTGTTTTTTCAATTCACTAGAGATATTGTCTTCATTAATTGTTTTGTGGAAGTTATTAATGACTCTTTGTTGCATTAAATTGTGGGCTGCCATAGTTATGTTTCAATGTGATATAGAATGCCTAATAGCATGTGTTATACAAAGATTGTTTTGAATTATTGTTGAAGGTTTGTGAGATGTGTTGTTGAATCCTCCTAGCTCTACATCAGAATGGTATTCGAGCCCAGGAAATATTTGGGCTAGTGAGTTGTAGTTGTGGTTTTGTGTTTGCTGTTGTGTTGTGGTTGTATGCAAGGTTGAGAAGAGAACCTAGTTTATGGCCAAAAGACTAGGTTGAGGATGAGTGGAAAGGACCTAGGTGAGGTTGAGAAAGTTGAGAAAAGTGAGTTGTCAAGCAAGCAGAGACTTTCTAAAAGATGGAGAATTTGAGAAGGAATTTGCAAGGCAGAGGAGGAAAGAAAGAAGAGGAAAAGGCAAGAGAAGATGGACAAAGAGATTGTTGAGTTGAAGAAAGAATTGAAAAGACTTGAAGAAGAGTTCAAAGAATCCATGATGAAGATAGAAAAAATGATGAAACAAGATACAAGTTGGAATTTTACATTGAAAAGGAAGATGGTTTGGCCTATAAAGAAGATTACAAAAAGAAGAAGACACAAGAAGATGAAAGAGGAAGAAGAAGCATATGTAGATGCACATGAAGAATTCCTAGATGAAGACAAAGATGTTCCTAAGCATGAAGATGAAGAAGAAGCTAAGATGAAGAAATTTATTTTAGAGGGAGAATATATTGAGTTGGTTTCAAGATTTGAAGAAGAAATGATCAAGGATGAAGAAAGATGGAGGTATTGTGGTAGAAGCCATATTTCACTTCTTTATTGTGCTAATCTTTTGGACAAGAAAAAAATTGCAGGTTAAGGTGCAACATATTGAAGATGAAAAAAATAAGGTTGAAAATACAAAGGAAAAAGTGCAAAGGAATTGGAAGATCAGGAAGAAGACAATTCAAAGGGACTTGAATTCTTTTTCCCTTAGGAGTTCGGTGCAGGAGCACTTGTTTGATTTCTTGCTTCCATGAGGCCATTTGTAAATATTTTATGTATTTTGTGTATTTATTCTTATAATAAGGTTTATCAAACCATTCTAAAGATGTTTGTGTCTTAGGAAGTCATAGTTTAAGTCATTTGTCAAATAATGTTTAAAGTTATTCCATATTGTAAAAATTGTCAAAAGTGAAAAATTAGGTAGATGAAGTGTCATTAAGGTATTTTTTCAACAAAATAATCAAAATGTGGTTTCAAATAGTTGGTTTTGGTTGTAAATTTATAAATACACCCTCCAAAACTCTAATTGGGGGTTGGAGACACTACTTCTTATTTTTACATTGTTTAAAAGCTGAAGTTGTGAGTTGTACGGCATGGTATGGACACAAATAATGGATTATCATATATGGATGGAAAGATACATGTTTCTAGTTTCCAATTAGTTTTGTCTCATTGAATTTTATTGAGTTTTGTGGATATATGACTATTTTGGTTAGACTACCCTATTCTAACAATATTGTGCAGAATTTACAGTCTAAAAAATTTGATGGTACGGATTGTAAATTCTATATTTTGGATCTAGAAAACCAACTGGATTTTTTTTCCATGTGAATATAATTTCATTTGCTTCAAGTCTCATAAAATTTAATTAATATTTTAAAATATGACCATTTTTGTGAGGGTAGGTCTGAACCCTACATAGGGTTTGCAGTTTTTGGAAAAATGCAATAACTTTCTTTTCCACCATTGGATCTTCATAAAAATTGGAGGAAAGTTCTAAAACTATGTTTTCTTCAATCTAACCAAAGAGATTGTCCTCATTAATTGTTTTTTGGAAGTTATTAATGACTATTTGTTGCATTAAATTGTGGGCTGCCATAGTTATGTTTCCAATGTGATATATAATGCCTAATAGCGTGTGTTATACAAAGATTGTTTTGAATTATTGTTGAAGGTTTGTGAGATGTGTTGTTGAATCCTCCTAGCTCTACATCAGAATTGTATTAGAGCCTGGGAAAGATTTGGGCTGGTGAGTTGTAGTTGTGGTTTTGTGTATTTTCACTGTATTTTGCTACAAATTAACTGACCTTTTTATTTTCACTATATTTTGTTGCAAGATCACGATGGGCCAAAAAGTGGCGATATGATGGGTATGTGTAGGGTATTTGGCTAACAACCTTTTTTTAGCCAAAATTGATGAAATGAAAAGGGTTTTTAAAGGAGATTCTCAGTTTTACACCAATATAAGTTATGCTTTACTTTGAATTTAATAAATAATTATTATTCATTTTCTATTTGAATTACGACTAAAGTCCTGATTGATAGGCTAATTGAAAAACATCTATAACAGTCAAATAATATCACATATTTTGAATCTGAAACATGTGTCACATTGTATGCTTCGCATACTATAGGATTTCCAAAAAAAAAGAATTTCATGAATTTTTTACCAAGTTAAGGTGGTCAGAGATACAATTTTTTATATATTTTTAAAAGTTGTAATAAAAAATTAATAATTAATTATTTACTTGCAAAAGAAATACAAAAAAATATGCATCACATTGGGACGTGAGCCCTCTACTTATATCTAAAATCTTATAAAAAAATATTATCATTTTATTGTGGTTAGGGTGGTCAAACAGACACCACTTCTTATTTTTTCCCTGAAATTTAAGTACTACTGCATTGAAATTTCAAATTTTCACCAAATAGATTTAAAAAAAAAAAACCTAGTAGTTTAGAAATTACATTCCATTTGCTCTAGATTCTATTCTTACATATTTTTGAAATAATATAGATAATTTATTCAAATTTTTATGTCAAATTGCCTAAGTCTAATTTTTTTGAATTTTTTGCCTCTTAAGGGGCTATTTTTTCTATGATGATCCTGTACATACCCCAAAATGACATACCTAAACATGCACCTGATGGTCATCTTTACATAGCTAGCAAAATCAATAATAAACCCACTAATACGATATTGATTGATCCTATATGTGGATAGAATGTGATCATAAAAGAATTCTTATATTTGCATGAGCTATATCAAGAAACATATGATAACCTGAAAGCATGGATCAAGACACATAACGGATTTTATTTCCCTATGATAGGCTCGATAGATCTTCCTTTAAAGGAAGGACAAAAGGCATTAATAGTCTCATTCTCCATCATCCCACAATTGGACCAATTATGTGTGCAGCTAGGCTATCCATGGCTTCGCTCCATGAATTTCATCCCTTTGGTTGCACATAAATGTCTAAATTTTCCATTTGGAAATGACATCTTCATTGTGCATCATAGTGCATTTTATCCTACCTTGGCAAAAGGGAATTGTTCACTAGATTACTTTTGGATCGAGCCTATGGAACCTATCAATCCTTGTGAAGATTTCTTTTTCAAATCATATCAAAAATTCAAGGCAAATAAAATAGTAGAACTATCCCTTCAAAACATGCCTTAACCTATGACCAAACCGACCATCCTTAATGAGATGATGATTGAACCAAAAGCACTTTCGACCATACAAGAAAAATCTAAAGAACAACCTCCTGCAATTCCCCACAAGAGACTACAAGATAATACAATCAATTATGTTGTCCCTCCTAGAGTCAAACAAGTTTAAAAAGTCAAAGAGAAAGCAGTTGAGCAACCTTATGTTGTTTCTTCTAGTCCTCCCAAGGAAGAGAAGGAACCTATGATTGACAAAACCTGCTCTTACACAAATTTTTTTTATAGTAAATTAAAACGAAATTGAAGTGTTAGAGAGTATAGACGTAGACATCGTGCTATTCCTCATAGATTGAAAACTCAAGAAAATAACTATAACATAGAAAATAATAATCCAAACCTACCCAAAGCAATGCATGATGACTCTTGACCATCCTTGCAATATAAACAAGAACATTGCATGGACACTGTTAGTTGACCTCCTACTGTGATTAACTTAGATGATGAAATTGACATTGCAATGATTGATGAACAAGTGCCTGATGAGTTGAATACATTTTTTTCTTCTTCCATGAGCTTAAATGACAAATTTTTCCTAAAAGGAGTGTTGAACTTGGCACATGTCCTAGTTCGAAACTTGATGTTGTCCCTTTGGCTAGCTACCCGACTTCCATTTATACTAACCGAGATTGGGAGGTAGACGACCTGCTTTAGGTTGACTCACCTGTGCCTTACTAGTCTTTTAATTTTTCACTTTTCTTTATGTGATTGCATGTGCATAAGGTGATCCCATTTGGCATTTTGTTTGATGTTCCTCTCTCTTTTGTGCATTCTTCTATATGTATCTTCATTCTTCTCTATGTCGTTATCATTTTTCATTTGTTGTATTTTCCTTTTGGGGATGATGCAAGGCATCAAAACATTTATGTCTCTTCCATGTTGACCCAAAATATTTTCCTTTATCTTTTTCATAATTTCTCTTGTGTTTTCCTTTTCGGATGATGCAAGGCATTGAGACATTCATGTCTCTTCCATGTTGACTTGAACAACTTTTCTTTATTTTTGCCTCCTTTGTGTCATTCTTCCAGTTCTATGTGCATTTGGGGAATGATGACAGTTCCATACTCTATGACAACATGTAGCACAACCATACTAACCCCAAATCCATAGATCCCTTAAGTATTTATGGTGGTAACCATTCCTTCCTATTTCATGACATGGCTTGCTTCAGAAACATATGACTCGGAATAGGGTATTCCAAGGAAAGATCACATGTCTTAGGACAAAAACATTGGCTACTTTAAAGAAATTTCTCACAGTAATGGTGTAGCAACACTTTAATGTGGGGGCATACATCAATGACATATTTTGGCAAATTTCATGGCATGATTTTCATTTTTTCTTGTGATGTGTCCTCTTCTTGGTGGTGTCATTGGATTTGATGCCATCCAAGAGTGTATGATCTATTTTCATGGCATGATGCAAACGAGGCATCTCATGGGTGAGGATTTCACACTTTGGACTTGTTCTCTCTTGGAGACATTAGGCACAATGCTCCCTAAGAGGAAGATCATTACACTAACAGAGAAAAATCCCATTTAACAAAAAATTTACATGACAAAAGAATTATGTACATTATGGTGCCTTATTAAAGTTATTAGGAGGATAACTTTGGTATGGTTAGTATGATGGGAAGTTGATACACTGACATGACTTTCTCATTATATGGTGGGAAGCTAATACACTAACATGACTTTCTCATTAAACCACTTCTTTGGGAAAACTCACCTAGTGGACAGACTAAGGTTCCACTACCCTAGAGTGAGCAGCATATGTTATGGACAAACAGCCTCATTCTGCATCATGTTGGAACGATTGTGCTTGATCCTTTGTTTTTGTTTTTCTTGAGCTTTGATAGGGTATGATCACATATTTTTATTATTTTTGTATACTTAAGTGTCTCGGATGTCTACTTTATTATGATTTTGATAGGAGTCATCCTCTCACTAAAGTGGGGGAAAAATGTTGTAATGGAAAAAAGTAGCCTTTTCCCTTGGTTTGATAATTGGAGTGGTGTTGTAATTTTTTTTATACATTCACACTATTTTAGGAAATTTATTTGAGTAAAACATGCCTTAATTGATCCTTTGCAAGGGTTTTGTAAAGTGTTGTAACACACTTTCACACTTTTCTAGGATGTATTTGCTTAATTAACCCTTATGGGCCCCTTTCTAAATAAAATGTACATAATGTGTACCTTGTTTAAATGTTATAAAGTGTTATAGATCACTTTCACACTTATCTAGGTGGTCATTAATTAATTGTGGTTAATTGGATTAATTTACTCCCTTTAATTCAAATTCAAGCCTTAATTTTGATGCCTCCTGAAGATCTATGCTGACACTTATAATTTAATTAACAAAATATTTAATTGGCCAAAGTTTGGTCCTAGTAAACTATGTCAGGACCCATTCACTCTATATGTTGAATGGGCCCTCCCTTAATAGGACCCCCATTTTTCTAGTTGATTTGGAATGGTATTTTATCCCTCTTTCAATTCCCCGAGGTTAGGTCTAGGTAAACTGAGCTAGACACATTTTCCCAAGCTAGCGAATAGGTCCTCCCTTAATCATACCTCCATTTTGAATTTCATTCTGGAAGGAATTTAAATGCTTCTTTTTGAATCTAGTGTCGGCCTTAGTTCTTTGAATTTCAGGGTTAATCTCCTAATTTAGTATAAATAAGGGGTTAATTCACATTGTTTCACCTGACAAGTTTATGAAACATTATAGCAATTTCAAGAGAGCATTATAGAGCATTGCAAGAGCATTTACAAGGCATTTCAAGGTAGATTTCAAGGGTTTATAGCAGCAATTCAAGGTCATATCATCATGTCAAGGGTTTGATGCACGCATGCATGTGGTTGAGCTAAGATAGCTAATGTTGCATTGAGGATCTATTTTCAAGCATTATTTCACATCCAAGATCTACATTCATCATGGCCACTACATGTTAGTTTTAGATTTACATCACAAGGCATCATCCAAGGTGACATCATTTACATTATTTTACTTTCATGCATCATTCCATTTATTTCATCATTTGTTTTGATCACCTACAAGGGGTTTGACTGAGGAAAACCCACATTCACTAACTAACAACAATTTTTATTCCCTCAAGTGTGTGATTATACATTTATAGGTTGAAGATCAAGTGGAGCAAGATTTGGAGAAAATTTTTCAAAGTTGCAAAGTAGTAAAATTTGTCATTCAAAGTGAAAAAATCAAAGAATCAAAGCTAAAGAACTGCATACAAAATTCTAGAGCTTGATAACAGGGAATTTGAGAGTGTAGACATCAAGGAACATGACCCTAAAATCAATTTTATAAAACCCTAAAAGGACCCATTCACCATTGAAGGTGAATGAGTCCTCTGTAGCTCAAAAACAACAAATTTTGGCCAAGTAAATAACTTTCTATGCTGTTAAAAACTTCCCCCATAGTTTCTATAATAGTTAGGTAGAATTTTTTATTGTTATTGGCATCTTATTTTACACATAATTGAGTGAAACATCCATTAGATAAATTGTAGTTCATCATCTTGTTCACTAAACATTTTGGTGAACCCATTTTTTGATGTTTCAGTATCCCACATTTTAGTCAAAGTGAGACATTGAAATTGAAATTTTAATCCAATTTTTACCTCCTATCACCTATGGTAACTAAATTATTAATAATTTGAACATGATGGGAACTCATATTTTTTTATATATTGAGTGTGTGTGTGTGTGTGTTTTGAAAAGGATAGAATTATAATATCTTAAATGTAGATTGTAACACTTTTATCTAGTGTGGAGATATTCTTTAATAATTTATTATTAAATTTTAATTTGTGATTAGTTATAATTTAGACATAATTTTATTTGATAATGTAGGTTTTTTGTATTCAAGTCAGCCTTTTTTTCTAAAATAAGGACATCAATGTCTAGTCTATAAATATCATTTTATATTTTTTCTCTATCTTTTTTTATTTTTTTACATGTGTGGAATAAAGACCGTGATGTTTGGTAAAAATCCTATGTTCACAAGAAAATGAAAAATAAATATAATAATTAAATTATATATTTTTGGAAAGATTAATCTAAGGGCTATGATCCTAAAAATTATCTTGTCACATTGATTCCATTTGGTAGTCCAACCCAAGGATGGAAATGGAAAAATTTTATGGTGGAAAGGCCCATCTAAGGACCTTAATTTGAGAAAGAATAAGATAAAGGTACCTTTGTTTAAAGGTATCCAGAGGACTTCATGTTAAGTTCCTATTGATACTTTATAAAAAATATTAAACAATAAAAAATTGAAAGGCCTTTTTCTAGAGTTACCTTCAAACGATGGTATTATGTGTACTATTTTTATTCTTCCCAACCATGTAAATTTTTAATGTCACACAAGCTGGAAAAACTATTGTATGTCTACCTAATATTATAAAAAACTAGATCAACTAGTATAGGAACATAAGATAATGTGCTAATAAGCTTAATCAAATAGTGTAGTAATGTATATATATGTGAAGAAAATAATCATGTATATTATAAGATAACAACTAAGGAAAAAATTATAAGAGATGAATGATCATGAAAAGAAAAGGTGGCCAAATAAGAGTGAATAGATAAGATAATCTTGACAATGCAGAAATAAGAGATCAAAAATGTAAAATGCAAAGACCAATCATTGTAAAATAAAGTGATAGAACAAATAAAACATGCTCCCCAAGAAGGGTAAAATGAAACAAAGCACAAATGCCTCCAAATGGGGGGAAAAGACATATAAAAGTTAAATTGGTCCCAAAAGATAAGCTAGATGTGAAATTTAATACAAAAGATAAATCATAAATGAATGAAAAGTAAGAGTGTTATTGAGATGATAAATCCATTTCTCTTATAAATTAGTTTATCATTTATGTGATGTGTAACCTCAATGTGTATCTTCCCCTTCTCTATAAATTCTTGGATTTTAAGTTGTAACACATTGCCTTTATATTTATGATTTATGTGTATGATAATTATATGTCGTATAATGATTAAAAAACATAACCGACTATAGATCATTGACAAGTCCATCCTACTCTTATGTGAACTAGATATAGAGAAATAGTTAAGGGAAAAAAACTAAAAAGTACAAAGTATAGAGAAAATAAGATGAATCAAATTATTTCAAAGACTTATGATGTGAGTGCAATATAAACTTTTCTATTAGAGAATATTCATTATCTATGTGCATATCAGTAGTGATTAATAATGTCTTCATATACAAAGAAAAAACTGTAGAACCAGATGTCATAATCATCATGCAATTCATCTTCAAAAAAATTTAGAATATTATTATATCAAGGAAATGAATTATAAAAACAATGAATATGAGCAACTAATATACCATTGTGAATGCATAAATAATCATAGGAACACATAAGGAATAATAAAAGTATCATCAAAGCATCATGATCATGTATAGAAGAGGGAAACTTGTCAAAATTACATAGATCTAGATTGTCATGACATAATAAGGATAGGTAATTAAAAGGAATGCTAGTATTATGGATAGGTAGGGCACATGATATATCCTTGTTAGAAGAATGACCATCAATGTTATGAGGCAATGGGTCATCATGAGAAGAGTGAATAAAAGAGATAAAGCTATCTAATAGAATATAATTTGAATTTACTATCTCCATGGAGGAGAAAGGTAAGACATGATAAAACAAAACCTCTATAGAGATTTCATCCACTTTCAAAGAATATAATTGTATGAGTGAATCAATCAAATAAGTATCATGTAAAAAGAAAACTTGGAGCATGTCAAAAGATTAAATGAATGCATGCAAATTAACCAAAGAATAAACCCTATGAGTTTTCATAATGCAATGCAAAGTTAGGGTGAAAATACTAGGTTTTACAATGCAAACCTAACCCCGAAGATGAGATGAAAGGGCAACCATATTAGTGTCCTATTATATCTAAATCTATAGATGCAACAATTGGGTTGGGTAGCTTTTCTTTCTTAATCATGTATGTAGATCAAGATCATAATATCCTCCTTTGCTCTATGTAAGGTCAACTTGATTTATTTGGATCTAGTGCGCACCTACAAACTCAATCTTTGAGGATATTTATTTTTTCCTCATGAACTCTTAGATAAAGATTACTAGGCAATGATGTCCTCTCCCACACTCAAGGTTTTTCTATCAAGCTAGTAATATTTAAAAACACCTTGATAGACAACATTCTTTAGATGTGCACATGAATTCTAGAATGATTGTTAGGTGACCTACATGCACTTGGATGAGTGTGTGATTAATTATGGTAGATACAAGTATGAACCATGGACTTTTCTTGAATACCATTGTATTGATAGATTCTTAGTGGACATTTATATTAGATCATAGTCTAAAAATATTGAATTATGGATAAAAATTGTAATAATAATCATAATCATATATATAAACCTAGTAAATTGAGATATCGCACACATAAACAGAAAACTAAATAAATGAACCCAAATATATACAAGAATATACCATATATTATTATATAAATGTATAAAAAAAATCTCAAACTAAATACATAATTAAATTATTAAAATTACATTAAAAATACTATTAAAATTATATGCATATAGATAGTCAAGGAGCCCAAATATTACGGCACATGCACATGCACTCCAAGCTCTCACTCTGTCTGGAGAAAATATTCTCATTTACATTCATGTAGATTTTTTCCATGTACATTTACACCTGTAAACTGTACATTTGATGGCTGAAAAATAAGTGTCATGCGCGTATTGTGTGATGGAATGTAAGTCAATTAGGGGAGACGGCCCAGTAGTCGTGCACCCTAACTTCACACTTCTAATTATCCTACGTCAAAATTTCAAATCACTCCCAATTTTTTACAGTAGCTTACTTGGCAAATTCTCTACTTATAACTAAGGTTTTAGGGCCACATCATCAAATATGATGCCACATCAGCATGTGTTTTTGTCAAGGTGTCCAAAACGGCCCCAAAAAATAGTGAGACCAACTCTCGTGCATTACATCATGAGTAGTTGAGCGTTGATGTGGTATCACATGATTGGTTTCTTTTTAGATCAAAAGCATACATTTTGTTTAATTATGGGTAGTCAAATCACAACTATTGAACATTATATAAACGAGTATTGGGTATTATATTTACGATTGGGTGCACGACTATTGGGCCCTCTCCCCTAATAATGCGGCCACCTACAACTTATCAATATTGGCTTCACAATTTCATTTGGGCCAGCTCACTTTTCAATTTCCACCAGCTGTTGATTACGACAGAAGTCTGAATCATATGACAAATTACCTAAGTGTAATTATGTGGGCGCCAACCTGTTAGATTCTCTTTTAACAATGCCATTTCTTCCCATAATCAACCTATTTATTTCAGGCCTACTAAATATTGTTTCGAAAAAGAAAATAAACTTTCTTCAAGCTTAATTTACACTAATTAAATGAAATGTACACACAATTTCAATTAAGTAATTAATTTAGATAGATAATTCAACTTTGGGTATGGATAATATAGTAATTAATTATAAATTTAAAAGTAGATGTTAAATAGATGGAGATATTTAATTTGATGATTCAATATTAAAGGTATTTAAAAATATTTGTAGAGGGTGTGTATATGTTGTTAAGAGACATGTTCTTTTAGGTCAATCATTTTTAAAAATATAGAAAACAACTCTTAGTTACGAAAATTCTCTTAGGATGAATGTGTAGATCTAGGTTCAATTTAGCACACCATAGCATTCTTCTTTATTATGTGAATGATATTTAAATAAATGCATGGATCATCTAAACGAATGTAAAGTAATGCCTTTTTATAAGAGGACATATCAACAAATCACACAAACATGTATTTTTTTAGGTCTATGTAGGAAAGAAATGGGTCAAAGTTGACCAAAATATAAATTTGAATTTTGAAATGTCAGAGGTCAAATCCATTAGTGCTAGGTCAATTTTTCGTCAAATTCTAAGAGCAACTTAGTTTATATGTTGTCATTTTGCTTCCAACACATATAAGAATTTATAATTTCAAGTTATACTTCAAAAACTATAATACATAACAATGGACAACTATATCTTAGCAATCAAACAAACGGGTCATAGTATAACCATAAGTGCATGGATAACATAATAATTAAAATGTATATGGAAATATGAGAAAATGTTGATAAACTATTGGTAAAGGATATGGGAATATATATAAATGAAACAATAACATGGGAGAATGACCTTGACTTCACACATGATTATGTCAATTGTCAATATGTAAATATATTAATCCAAAATATACACAAAGTATGCAAATATCGCCATTATATTTTCCTCCAATTTGAGGTGCATATGAGTCCTAAAGTGATCGTGTATCTCAAAGTATGTAGCACTCATTAAAATAACAGATTTTGAAAGCATTGAGAATATTGAACTTGATTAAATGTGTTTATATATTGTGTGTATATGTATCTATGTATGTAAGTATGTATGTATGTACATATGTATGTAGGTATGTATACATGTATATATATATATATATACATATTTGTATATATATGTATGTATACATGTATATGCATACATATGTATATATGTATACAAATATATACATATATGTATACATACATACATATTTATGTGTGTGTGTGTGTGCATGCATGTGTATATGTATATATATACATACATATATAATATGGTTGGTAATAACAAACCAAACTAGGCATATGTGGTGAATCAGTTATAATTATTTGAGATAGTTATGAGTTATATGTATGTATGTTGTTGTAGTTTGGTTGTCATTGATATCAAAAAGAGAGTTGCAGTCTGGTTGTCTGGTTGCCAGAGTCTCTTTGAAATACTCCACATATTTTCACTCATGATTTTTTTCGCATACACTTTGTAAGATAACTTCATGTTATCTCAAGGCATGTGTGACCCAAGTTTCAAGTCTTTTGGGTTACCTAAAAGGTGTTTTTGACATTGACAGTTTGAAGACTATGTTGATTATGTGTTGATGTTTTCAAAGGTATAAAGGTTGGCTCTGTATTTCTCCATATTTGCACATATAAGTGTGCAGTTCAAAATTTAAGTTCAATGTGTTGTGAAGGTGGTATATCCAAAGTTTCATGTCATTAGTCCTTAAGTAGAAAAAGTTAGGAGTGAAAGAGTGTAGGACTATGTTGTTTGGTGACTGGTTTCAATGTCTATTGACTTGCACCAACTTGTTGTATGAAGTTGTGAGAGGAGTGTATGGGACTATTCAAGAATTTCATGTGATGTTGATTGTTGCTCCAGAAGGTGTCTTTTTCCTTCTTCAGAATAGGCTATTGTCCGAAATGAGGGTAGAAGCACAAAGTTGTGTCACACTTTTAGTCAACTTATAAACACAACTGAATTTAAGTATTTGTAACTAAAAATCAATTTTGGTCAAACATATGATCTAGTAAGATTCATTCTAGCTAAGTTAGATACTTCCACAACTTTTTCAACTAAAATTGTTGGCTAAAAATATATGGAGCACCACTTTGAGTGCAATTTACCAAAAAAAAAAAAAGTTGAAAAAATTGAAGTTTCAATAACTCCTACTAATGAAACTAACATTTTTTTTTAAAATATAAAAATACCCTTTTGTAGATCCATAAGTGTTGTTTCCAAAAATATATTTATTTTAATAGTTTAATTATTTATTTATTTTAGGAAAAAGGCTAATAGCCTATATAATATATTAAAAATAATAGTAAGTAATTATTAAAGTGCCTAAGAGGGCCTAATTACAAAAGTGTCTAATCTCTGATAGTCTGGTCTGAGAATCCCACCATGCCATTAGACTCATCACAATCAAACATAGTGAAATTTTACTAACTCCTTTGTTTTTGGTAAACAATGACTGGTAAGCCTAAGGTCTAATCTCCAAAACTCTAAACATGATACCCAATTTATGCGACCTTTGCTAGTTCCAATCCTCCATGATCTCATGAAATTTCCATAGCTATCAAACTGTTGAGGAGAACTACACCAAAGTCTTGGAAAAACCCCAAAGTCCCACCGACAATGTTCCTCTAGCCTTTTATCAGAGTGTCGAGGAGACATGCTCCGATGTCACAACAACCATGCAATGTCTTTTTGACACACTTTCATCGGAGTATCAAAGAGACATTCAGAAATCTCACATCGAGGTGATCAACTCTCGTCGACAATAGCTTGCCACCAAGCTTGGGGTCTAATCTCCAAAAATCTGAACCTATTGCCCAATTTATGTGACCTTTGCTAGTTCCAATCCTCCACAATCTCACGACATTTACATAGCTATCAAACCATCGAGGAGACTTGCACCAAAGTCTAGGTGAAGCCCTGAAGTCCCACAAACAATGTTCCTCTAACCTTTTATTAGAGTGTTGAGGATACATGCTCCAATGTCATGGTGATGATGCAATGTCTTTCTAACACACTTTCATTGGATTTCGAAGAGACAATCAGGAATCTCCCACTGATGTGATCAACTCTCATTGAAAATAGCTTGCCACCAAGCCTGAGGTCTAATCTCCAAAGCTTCGAACCCGATGCCCAACTTTTGTGACCTTTGCTAGTTCCAATCCTCCATGATATCACGACATTGCCACAACTATCAGACCATCAAGGAGACCTACATCAAAGTCTCAATGAAGCCCTGAAGTCCCACTGACAATGTTCCTTCAACCTTCTATCAGAGTGTCGAGAAGACATGCTCTAATGTCACGATGACCATGAAATTTATTTCTAACACACTTTCATTGGAGTATCAAAGAGACATTCAAGAATCTCCCACTAAAGTGATCAAATCTCATTGACAATAGCTTGCCACCAAGCAAGCCTAAGGTCTAATCTCCAAAACTATGAATCTGATGCCCAATTTCTATGACCTTTGCTAGTTCTAATCCTTCATGATCTCATTACATTTCTACAGTTATCGGACCATCAAGGAGACCTACACCAAAGTTTTAGAAAAACCCCAGAGTCCCACCAACAATGTTCCTCTGGACTTCTATCAGAGTGTCAAGGAGACATGCTCCAATGTCATGATGACCATGCAATGTCTTTCTAATACACTTCATCAGAGTATCAAAGGGACATTTAGGACTCTTCGGCTGAGGTGATCAACTCTCATTGACAATAGCTTGCCACCTCTTAGCATTAAGCATGCCAATTGATGATGACTAACCTTAATTAGTACTTAAATCATGCTTAATTTGACACATTCACCATTTCCTTTACCACGATCCCTACTAAATTTGGAAATACTTCAATTTTACCAACATTTTCTAAAATAAATATTTCTTCCCTTTGACATCCCATGTTTTCCAACCGATCTAGTAAACAATTTCCCTCACAATATATATGTGAAATTGGAAAAGATTCAATTTTTTCTATTAAATTCCAGACACTCTGCATTATGTATTGAAGATGCCAATTATAATAACATTCTTTGCATGCATTTATTATTAATAGTTTGATTATTATTATATATTATTTTTTATTTTTACTAAAAGCAGATTATCAACACAAAATATTAGTTTTATTACAATGCAAAGCAAAAATATTAAAATTGATTAAAAAATATTGAAAATAAAATGATGCACTAAATAAAAAGAATCTATTTCAACATGGTATAATTTTTTTCTATTTTAGATAAATATTTAATGTTCATTTGGGTTATGTTTTTTCCCAGTTGACTAAGGTGTGTTTAGGGTTGATACATAGGAAAATGGGCTCACCATAATTGGAATAGGGGAATGCTATGATGCACCTATGTTCCTTAGTTCATTAGGAAAAAGAGATCCCCTAGGGTAATATTGAATTTCAACCCTTAGGTGAGTCAACCTTGACGGAGATCTTGTTTTTTTCCTTATGATTGAGGACAAGGTAAATCAGCTTGAAGTGCACTTTTGGGAGATAAATGAAAAAAGCCAAATGAATGAAATTATGCAATATAACACATGGAACCTCTAAATTAAACCTTAATCTGATAGAATCTAGGAATTTTTAGTAGATCTAAGAAGCCTATGAATTGATGTACCTATCACAAAATATTGTGCTAAGTGTCCTCTTAGGACACATTTTCCCAAAGGGTGAATGGGTCTTTCTATAGTGGTTGTGTAAGGTAGGGGAACCTTCATGTGCAAGGCCCCAAGTCATGGAGGGCCAAGATGCGAAAAGCTTCCCTAACTTACCTTAGCTAAATGTGATGTTTAGGGTATGAGGACCATGAGAATAATGAGGACTGTAAAGTCCCGCAACCACCCTACAATCCAGAGTTTCGATGTGGGGCTAGGCGAATCAGTTTTCAAGTTCAACACTACACATCAGGGAGCTCTCTGCCCAAGGATGGAAGTACTGTTCTTGGATGACAACATGATGCACTAGCATCTATAAAGTGCGCTAACATCCGTACGACCAGACAACAAAAGAGACAAGGTCAAACCTTCTAAAACAGGCTAATGGCCTAGCTAACTATTGTTAGAGGTTCAAAATAACATGATTAAATAAATGAAATATTCTCTAATATGATAAAGTAAGAATGCAAGAGTAAGGGTGGCGAGAAGAATCTCACAAAGGAACTCATTTTCTAGCTAGCTCCTTGAAAGCACGTCCACCTACACACAAAAATAGAGAAATTTTTGAGTTGTTGTATAGGGGCCTGCCTCAGTCAGACCCCCATTTAGGTGTTTCCACCTCCATGGATAGCCAAGGAAACGAGATAAAGAAAGTAATATAGTGAAAATCACAAAAGCACTACAAAATAGTAAAGTGCTAACTCAACCAAGTGATAGAAGGGAAGGGAATATTACCACCTCCACCAAGAGCACTCAAAGTTGCTTGGGGGAGAGAATGAGAGTACTCGAGCCTCTGCTACAATGGCATTTCATTCCCAACTTGTTCTACCAAAGATGGAGTATTGCGTTTGTTGCAATGAGGTGCTAGTATGCTGCTAAAAGGTTTGAAGTGAATGCAAAAGAGTGTGTTGAAGCTAGTGGAGTGATTGTAGAAGATGGATTGAATGCTTAGAAGGTTAGAATGCATGTTGAAGGGATGAATTTGAAGAAGGAATGAAAGAAATGACCATATTCAAGTATGTTGGCCGAAAAGGGCATTACAACTTGACTCCCAATGAGAAGTGTAACGCCTCTATAGGTTCAGCTTCAAGAATTTTCCAGAGACATAAGCATGTTGCATAGATGTTTGCATGTCACATAGGCATCCCTAAAATAAATGCCTCCATTGACGCTCAAAACAGGCGCCAAGTGGGATGCAAGTAGTAGGCTTAGATGGAATTAAGCCTTCAAACATGGATTTCTAAAGTGGAGAGGGAAAAAAGGGGGATTTACACATGGAGTGTAAATTCATTCCTATACATTTTCCCCCCACTTTAGCAAGCATGAATACTGATGAGTGCTCGATAAAGTAGATCAAGGAGAGTGTAAATTCAGAAATGTGTACCTAAACTGTCGAGGAAGCAGAGCTTGGTCGGGTGTACCTAAAGGTGCAGAGAAATAAAATGACTCCATAGCTACTCAGAACTATGAAGTTGAACAAAGAAAGCACCTTACAGGTTCTCAGTCCTATAAGGAATGTGTCCCCAAAAAAATCTAGCATGGAGGAGACCCAAAGGATGCACCCTACAAGCTCTCGGTCGCAATTTTTCCCAGCGTTGAAGTTTGTGTCTAGCATCGCTGTTTAATATTTTTTTGAAAACTTCTGCAGATCGGCGAGTCCAGCGGTGGAGTTAAAAATTTGAAAATTCTTGGTGGGATGAGTCCAGCGGCGCAGTTTATGTTCCCACGGTGCTATATAGTGACACTGAAGAGCTTGCAGTGCTAAAACAGGGACACTAACAAGCTTGTGGTGCCAAAAATAGCAACGCTAACTAGCCCACGTTGGAATTTCTTGTGTGTCAAGAAAACATAGAAATTTGAAAAAATTGTTAGAAATAATGATGTCAAACCCTCCTTCTACCACCAAATGTGCGAACCCTTTTCCTAGTACCTGCAAAACAACATGAATAAATGATTTATACAAGGAATTACAAGCTAAAAGAAGGATTCCCCATGAAATCCATTTATAAATCAAACTAGGAATGAAAATAATGAAGAACATAAAGAAAATGATAAAAACTAGATTTAATCCTAATTTAAATAGCAAACACTTGATCCCATAGAGGAATTGGTGCCAATTTGATGTGAAAATTGGTGCTTTCCCAATCCCTATGATGAAATCTTGATGTGTAGAAGATGATGTTGATCCACTTTGACAAAAGATGAGAACTCGAAGCCAAATTTGCAAAAAGCCTAGCTAAGAATTCGAATGATGGATGGAAATAGCTAAGTATTTTAGCATGGTAACTTTGCTTGGATTGTGGATGATAAAATGAGGAGAGGATCTCTTCATTTATAGGATTTCAAGATGGATGAATGCCCAAATTTGAGCAATGTGGGACTAACATTTATCCAATGATATGGTGCCACTTGTCAAGCTATAAATGGATCATGGATGTGCAATATTTGGGGTTTGTGCCAATAAATGCCAATATTTGAAATTCAAATTTGTTGAAATGACATGTAAGAGGGAAGGGAAAATGCAATAAATACCACTTGGCTCAAGGAAAAGGACATGTAAGAGGTTTTAAATGCCTTGTTGGATGTACATGTTGACTTGGAATTTTTGAATTCAAATTGAGAGAATATTCCAAAAGATGCCTTGTGAGGAAAATATAGGTTTAATAAATGAATTAAATCTGTTTTCATATGCAACTTGCATTATCTAGAGGATGTGACATGAGATGAGGTTAAATTAATCAAGGGTTAATTAATTTCACAGGAGATTAGATGATGTGAATTATTTGACTTAGATTTATGGGTTTATTTAAATCAAATAAGAGAGGAATATGATAAGAGGCTAATTAAATACTAATTTTGATTTATTTAATTAAAAGGGGTGGTGTTAGATTAAATTAAATAAGGTTTTAATTTATTTAATTTAATGGATAGACTTTAGAGATTTAATCAAATAAATGGATTATTTAATTAAATAGGGATAATTAGATCAGATAGATTGATTTAATTAACAAGAGAAATTGACCTAATTAGACAAAATGATTTATTTAATTAAGAGACGAATATTGATGAATTTAATCAGATAGGGGAATTTGATTAAATGGTTAGACCAAGGGATGATTCAAGAAAAAATGATGTTAGTAAGTCAGGATCAGATGCATGATGTCAATTAGTATATTTTACGTGTCTACATTTTGCCCCTCTTTGAAGCAATGCACTCGTTGCGTTGGTTCAAAGAATAAACAATTTCGATCAAAGCCAAATTGTTTTTTTGATATTTTAAAACTTGCCCCACTATTGCATGGTGAGAGAAAACATGCCATTATAGTGCCCCCTCGAGAGATCAGATGAAAATTTTAATTTTTTGGGTGATCTTGTGAAAAAGGTAACAAATTACCTAATAGGTCTGAAAGGGGTCCAAGAGGCTAGAAACGTGTCTAAACGCAATAAAACGATGAAAAACAAGCCTCAAATGGATGAAAATAGGTTTGAGGGACTGAAACCCTAGCAGGATAGCCATTTAGGGTTAAAAAACCCTAATTTTAAGGCTTAAAAGGGACCCGAGGGGTCACTTTCAAGTCATTTTCACACACCTCCACTAGCAAACCTTGAGATTCAAGCTCTGACCCTCCGATGATATGGCTCAATGACAACTTCCTTTACACATTTCTGACTGAGTTCGGACCTACCAGCGGCCACCTGGCATCGGTGCCCTGGTATGTGATCCTTACTGAAGCTTAATTTTTTCATTTAATGCATTTATTACATGTTTAAAAGAGAGCTCGCGTCTAGCGGTGCTATTATAGCGCCCCTCGGTGTTTAATGTGCACCGCTAATTACCTTTTTGTGCCACAGCGGTGACATTTGGTGCCACAGTAGTGCAGTTTGGAGTTTAGAAACTTCACCGTGGGCTTGGGCTTACCTCGGACTCGGCGGGCTATTTTGGAAAAAATGCGTCGCGGTGACACCCTTTTCATGAAAACTGCGATGCTGGAAAGCAAAGTGTGCTGTGTCAGCTCTTTTTGACTCAATTTTGGGTCCAGTGTCGAAGTTTGAGGAAACTCAAATTGTGACGCCATCACAAACTACGCTGTTGGGGATGAGTTTAGAGTGTTTGACGAGGAACTTTTTTTAAAAAATTAACGCGGTGACCTTCCTTGATGCAGGATGGGCCTAGGGAGCTTTATTCGCAGGAGCACCAGTCACAGGATTTGACGAGCATCCTACAGGACTTGAGTGACCGAGACCAGGACCGACTGGGAGCCACTGGCCTATGACAGATTTCCTATGCAGTGCCCGTGCACACACACCTTAGAATGTTGTCAGCGTTGGTGGACTGGTGGCACAACGAGACGTCGTCGTTTCATCTTCCCACTGGTGAGGTGACCATCACATTGGAGGATGTCTGGCGCATACTTTGATTGCCCATTCATGGCCGCTAGGTGATCTATGATATGGAGAAGGGTCACGAGTACTGCACTAGAGTCCTCACCACTCGAGACATTATTTACTATGAGGGGCAGATCGAGCTAGAGAGATATAGAGTTATAGCACTTCCCTTTCGCTGGGCAGTTGCAGCAATCATTTCAAGTTTGGTTGCCCCAGACCAACAAGGGTAGTATTTCAGTCCTAGCTGGGGTTACTGCTGGGAGAGGATGGTCCAGGACAGGCCGGTTCAGTTTGCATGGGTACCCGTCCTTCTGGCTTCACTCTACAGGGATTTGCATGAGTACGCATATATGGATGGTAGAGTGTTGGGGGCCGACATGACACTTCTTCATATATGGGCATGGGAGCACATTTCTATGCTATGTCCATGGGTGGTTCTAGTTTCGATGGGGACAGAGGATGCTCTAGTGGCACGATACAGAGGGAGTGTGTCATTCACCCACACCGGCGAGCATGGGATCCCCTACTAGAGGTGGGTCCTAGATGAAATACTTGTTTTTACTTGGTGCCCATACCTTGGTCAGCCTGGATGGGCTAACGATGTTGCTCAGCTCTTCTACTGCTGCTAGGATCGATACATGCAGGGCCAAGAGAACATGATGATTGAGTGATACCTGTCAGGGCACATGCACCGTTAGTTTGGAGAGCCGTAGGATCATCCGGATGACGATTATGTAGTCGTCTTTGCATGCAGTATAACACAGGTGGCATGGGGGCCTAGCATTCCTACTGTGGAGGTAGTTGACAACTTCCAGCAGTAGGTAGCCCGACCGTGGGCTTATGATCAGGGCCCAGTAGATCCAAGCACCATAGAGGCCTTCAGAGATTGGTTTAGATGTCCCCTATAGTTGACCATTCCAGGTGAGGATCCAAAGGCACACAGGGTAAGAGGCAGGGGGAGAGGACAAGGACGAGGACCCGGGGTTGCAATTTGGCAGGATCCACCAGGGGTGCCCCCAATTTTTCCAGGTCATGGGGACATCCACATGTAGGACGAGCAGCAGGATCTACTAGTCCCACCATCATGAGTGGATGGTGAGGACCAGCCTCACACACAGCCATGGGTACAGTCGGCAGGGCAGACAGACGCATGGGATTCCTTGATTTTACAATTACAGGCATAGGTTTAAGTAGTGATAGCTGAGAGGGACTAGGCATGGGCTGAGAGAGAGAGAAGCTTTGAGTAGAGAGGGATCAAGGTGTGTAGCAGAGACAGGCTACAGAGCTACAGATAGCTACAAAGCTAGGTCGCAGGCAGTAGATTGAGTGTATGATAGCCTCCTCGTCTTAGGGTACAATGTCGGTACGATCCTATAGGGATGTCATTCGAGAGGTAGAGTACTACCATCGGGCTTACCATGATACAGTGCCTCGAGCAAACTAGGTCCCAGAGTATTCAGACCAGGCCAGCCAGAGACCACCAGAGGGTCATGGTGATAGGGGTGAGGGTAGCATTCACAGAGATCGAGTGTGATCCAGATGATACACACTTTTTGTGCCTTATGGGCTCATTTTTGATAGCCCGATGGGCGTTTTGTACTAATTGACACATATGTATAGTGATCCAATTATTCTTTGTAATATGACAGTTGATGATATGATATATATATGAGCCGATTTTGATGTGATGCAATGTGTTCCTATATGATTTATTTCTATATGCTTTGCAATGATGTTTTATGGATGCGTTTATTTCCACTGATGTTTATGCAATGATTATGAGTAATAGATCTATATTATGATGACCTATGATATGATGTGCAATGATGTTAACTATATGATGTTTTATTTTATGCTAATGCAATATGTGAAATGATTTGATTTATGATATATGCAATGATGTGAAAAAATGCTTATATATGAGATGATTTATGGATGAATGTGATATGAAGCGATGGTTGTGATATCTAATGAAATGGTGTTATGAGATGCTTAGAATAACAAATTTTATTATCCTAAATGATGATGTATGTGATGGAATGATATGTTAATGCAAAGTGATATGGTGATGCGTAATGTAAACGTAATGTGATAATATGGTGTCATGATGTTATGCAAGTATTTATGACTAAAATGCTTATATACCTATTGCTTATGATTATGCAAAAATGATGATGGAATGTTTTTGTTCATGCTTATGTGATGATTTATATGATAAATGGTAATATGAAATGCAAATGAATGCTATACGATGTAATGGGTGAAAATGTAATGACATGGATGCACCTATTGAAGAATGTTTACGATAAACTATTTATGATGATTAAAATGCAATGTTTCCTATATGATATGCTTATGAAATATGCTAATGATTTGTGGATGCAGGATCAATGATGATGATGGTGATGATGGTCAACTGTCATAGTACCTTGTTAGTGCAGTTGGTAAGAAAAGAAGAAGTCATTTCAACAAGACACAAGATGACACAAATGTAGATGACGATGATTACTTATTGAGGAATTGGAATTTTCAAAGGGCCATATTTTCTTATGTTTGATAACACACGTGGTATGATGCATCAAGGTATATAGCAAACTAGGATGGTGTGGTACCTAGTGTGATGGACTTTGACTCGACAATCAGATAGGAGTATTCTTGTTCACACCTGACATACAGAAACCTTGCTAGGATGCACTTCAGAAGTTTTAGACACCTCAAAGAAAAACACAGAAAGGTAAACCTATCCCTGTAATAGTCAACAAGCTGCCCTAGACCTCTTCCATACATACCTAAAAAAGCAAGTATTCGCCGAGGTTGTATTGCAAGAATGTCCAACAAGCACAACAGACAAAAGATAATGATCATTGCCCCATTCCTATTTCTCTAAATCCACTATTTTGGGATATCATCGAGACATCCTTAGAATGAGCACAAAATAAGATAAGTCAAAAGATAAAGACCAAGTAAACAATCAAACTAATGCTCTTCAATACCGCTAATGGAAGGAGGATGTGTTTTCTAAGATGATAACCGAAACTTATTGCCAAAAGATAATTCCCATTGTAGCAAGGATTCATCCTAGGACATGTTAGTGGATGGCGGCACGCCATTTCATTTATAAGGGATGATGGATATGGGACCTATTTCAGATGATGTGTTATCAATGCAAAGAGATAGCAAATTTGCTTACTCACTGACTTAGACGTAAGACTTGACATTTTGAGTTTTCACTTTTAATCTTCTAGACTTGTTTCCGATTGTTTTACCAAAGGTTGAGGATGATGATCACTTTACTATGAGTGGTGTTTATTGCGGGTGCAAGCGAGATGAGATGGATGGATTTTTTCTCAAATATTTGGATGTTTTTGATGTTTTTGCAATGTTTTGAGGCTGTTTTTGGTATTTTTGAGATTTTGCAAATGTTTTGGTTTTCATTTTTTCAAATTTTTTTGGATTTTCTGAGATTTTTACCAAGAAAATAACCTAAAGACCTATCCTAGGGGCCTCGGGGGCTGATCAATAGATTAGTCTTGCCTACGTTATACACGCAGAGACCACGTAGTTTGACTGATGACTTGACCGATTTATAGATGGAGATATACATGATGAGATGTCAGTTTATTATGACAGAATCCTATAGGAATGACCTAAATGTCTTGGGGGATGATGAAAGATCAACCTTGCCTACGTTCAAGCTTAGAGACAACGTAGTTCGACAAGACGATGTTGTTTTTGGATTTTGATATGTTTTGATGTTTTTGGATTTTGTGCTTTTTCGATGTTTTTGGATTTTTTCATTTGAGGATTTTAAGAATATACATGAATCCGATCCGATGAGAATGTGCCCCCAGCATGATGCAATAGACTACTCCGATAAAGGCAGGATAAACTGACCTTGAGGATGGGTCGAGTAGTACTAGGAGGGATCATGATACAAACACAAGACCAAGCTATGGTGCAGATGCGAGTGGATATGTGATGGATGGAGACCTGAATGTGATGGATGATGGAAGTGAAATGGAGGGATAATACTGAACAAGCCATAAAGATCCTAGTGGATGGAAAGTGCTTATTTACATAAGGCACTTGTTTGCCAAGTTTTCACCAAGGTACTTGCCCAAAGTGCCACCAAAGTAGTTTTCACTAGAGGACAATTTTTTTGATCCTTTTCTTAATTTTTTAAAGATTTTTTACTTATTTTGATTTTATTTTTTTGTCACGAAGATGCCTGTTTGCCAGGTTTTCGCCAAAGGAACCATTTTTTAGGACTTTTTCTGATTTTTTGGATTTTTGGTTTTATACCCTAGAAGATTTAGGCATAAATTTTTTTGAGATGGGAGTTATTCATGGGCTCCTGTAGAGGTTCCCCTTCAGGTGTTGATAGCTGATATGCCCCTGATTTATAACTTGTTGTGATGATGAAAGGTCCTAACCAATTAGGTTCAAACTTGCCTTTGCTGCTGGGATTCAAGACATTCTTCTAATTTTCTTTTAAGACCAGTTCTCTGACTTGGAAAGTCCTGCTTCTGATTTTCTTGTTGTAGCTCAGTTTGAGTCTATTTTGATAGACTTGCAGATGATTCAAAGCATCTACACATCTCTCATCTAGTAGCTCCAACTCATTTAGTCTTGATACCCGGTAGTCCTCATTAGTGATGAGATTTTGCAATGATATTCTGACGGATGGGAGCTCGATCTCAATTGGGAGTACAACCTTTGATTCATAGACCAAGGAGAATGGGGTGTCGCCAGTGGGTGTGTGGATGCTGGTTCGATAGGCCTAGAGGGTGGGATTAAGCTACAAGTGCCAGTCACGACCTACGTCATTGACAATTTTCTTGAGGATTTTGAGGATGGTTTTGTTCATGGCTTCTGCTTGGCCATTGCCTTGGGGATAGTACAGGGTGGAGAAGTGATGCTAGATTTTGAATTTCTCGCACAAGTTGCAAACCTCCTGGTTCTTGAAGGGTGTCCCATTATTAAAAATAATGGCCTATGGGACACCATAATGACAAATGAGATAGTTTAGGATAAATTTTGAGACCTGCTTCCCTGTGATATATGTCATGGGTATGGCTTCCACCCACTTTGTGAAGTACTCAGTTGTAGTTATGATGAACTTATGGCCATTGGATCAGGTGGGTGAGATTTTTCCAATGAGATGGAGGCCCCATTGCGAAAAAGGCCATGGTGTGATGATTGAGTGAAGCTCTTGAGCTAGAGCATGGATGAGGTCCCCATGTTGCTGACATTGTAAACATCTTTTAGCATGATCATGCATTTCTCTTTCCATTGTGGGCCAGTAATACCCCATCCTCAGTATTTTCTTGGCGATGGTCATTCCACTCGAGTGTGAACCACAAATACCATTATGAACCTTAGTTAGAGTGGTTAATGCCTCCTCAGTGTTTAAACAGTGTAGAAAGGTACCTTCTATGCTTTTACGGTATAAGGTATCACCTAGGATGAAAAATCTAGATGCCTTTTTGATAAAGGTTCATTTTAGGCTCGATGGTAGTTCAGTGGGTATGACTCCTATGCAAAGATATGACTCAAGGACTTGGATATGATTCTTAGTTTCTCACTTTTGTGATTGAAGGATTCAATCATTTCTCTGTAATAGGCATGTGTGTCGAACTTCATTATAAAGCCTGCTTTATGATCCCCATCTAGAATGTTATCTCTCAATCCCATGAATTCTGAGAGTGCCTCATCATTTTTTAATGTATTGAGAACTGGTGGTCCTCGTTGGTCATAGTCGATCAGTTGGGGGTACACTAAATGGATCTCATGATTTTGATGATTGGATTCAAAGGAGAGGATGCTAATCATACACAGGGTGGTGTCCTTGAATAACCTAGGTAAATTAGATATGGTGTCTTCATCATGGCTACTAATATAGGGATCAATGATAAAATTATGTGTGTCACCACCTGTGAGTATTGGTGAGTGTACGTGTGCTAGTACTAGCTGAGGAGAAACATTAACCATTCTAACCGAAGGACTTTAGCCATGTATGTTTATACTCAAAGGGGTACGTCCAAGACCAAGGTTTGTTATGGGTCGCGTCTCTGGCATGATAGGTATTATGAGCCCATTGTCATTTTGTCCCAGTCATTGATTTCTATTGTAGCCCATTGCAAGCATCATGTGTAGGTCCTTGCTTCTTTTGTCCATTAGTAAATTAGCTGCTGATCTTTTATCTTGATACAACATGTGAGATGGATCTACTTCAATAACCTCATGACCAAGGTCTCCCCATCTTGTGAATTTAGGATAGTTTTGAGGATGGGTTTGTGATGTGGAAGCTTGATTTTCCTATGGGCATCCTCGTGATCTAGGAGATTGTGGTAACTCTCCTATCACAAAAGCATTGTTAGGGATCTTATAGCTTCCACAACCATCCTCCTGGATGATGAGCTTGATATCGGAGATGGTGGGGATGGTGGGGATGGTAGGTGTCTCTGTTGTAGAAATGGATGCGAGAGTGGTGGGGTCAATATATGGTGTGGATGGGCCCTCATCATTCTTTGGCACTTGGGGGATTTTGTAATACTTGGCCTCAAAATTTTTGCAATATGAAAATGGGTCAGGATCTCCATGGATAGTGTCCTCTTGTCCATTGTGTGTAAATTTCACATATTGGTGGAAGGTTGATGCTACGACTTTCATGGCATGGATCCATGGGCATCCCAGGAGGATATTATATGGCAATTCAAGGTCCAAGACTTGACAGGTGGTTTCCATGAGCGTTGGCCCTACTTGAATAGGGAGTTTAATCATGCCCTGAGACACTCTTTCTTGGTCATCATATGCTCTTATCATGATGCCCTTACCTTTGTTGATGGAATCTTCTGATATTTTCAACTGCTTGAGGCTAAGAGAACATATGTTCAAACCTACACCCCCATCCACTAGGACCCTTTTCATTTTTCTCTTGTTTACAATGGCTTCCAATTGAAGTGCATGATTGTGAGATGGTTGGGCGGGGAAATCTTGGTCAGAGAATCTAAGGAGATTAGGTGTTATGATATTTCCAACCATAGCTTGGAATTGGCCCGCATTGAGATCTATGGGGATAGTGGATGAGGCTAATGCTTCCTCGAGAATCTTTTTATGTGCTAATGAGATTTTTAACAACTCCATGATGGAGATGTGTGTTGGCATTCTCTTGAGTTGTTCTACAACATTGTAGCTATGCATAACGACTCTAGATGAAGGGATTCTATTAGGTTGGGATGATCCTACAATGGTGACTTTTCAGCCTCTTGTGGTGACTCCACAATCTTCAGTGTGGGCATCCCTTATGGTGATGACCATGCAATCTTCATTTAGGGAGGCAACGACCATTTTGTGCACATGATTTACACTGCCCTTCCCTTTATCATTTTTATTCCCTTTGTTGCCATGATTCCACATCAGATTCATGTAGATTTTTAGATTCTGATTTCCCGTAGGTTGTTCCACATTTATGATTTTCTTGTCAATGAGATTTTGGATGATATTTTTGAGTCTCATTCAATTTTTTGTGGTATGACCTTTGATTTTATGAAATTCACAAAGTTCATTTTGATTATACCAAGGGGGTTTGACGTCATGTTCTTGGTAATTTTGAAATGTAGGAGGTTTGATGAGTTTTTCATCTATCAACTTTTTCATTATGTCCTCCAATGGTTCCCCCAAGATAGCGTATTTTCATTTGGGATAAGTTTTACATTGGGGTGGTCCTCTTTGATCATTGAGGTTATTGATGGTTGGATTGTTGTTGGGTTGGTATGTTGTGTGATGAGTGTTTTGGCATTGTGTTTGGTTTTGCGGTGTGGGTGTACTTTGGTGAGGACCACTAATGACTACCTTGGCATTGAGGACACCATCATTAGTGATGTTCTTGTTTCTAGCCCATGTACGAGGTTTATCATTGTAATTTGATGGTGGGAAATTATTTTGTTCATGATATTATGTTGATTTTGTGGTTGATTCATGAGGGCTCTTTCGATGCTGAGTGCCTTGGAGATCAATTGTTCATAGGTAGTGATACCCTAAACTTTGAGATGAAATGGAAAATGGCCTTCAAGATTGGCTATGATGGTGCAAACTTGTTGTTCTTCTGGCATGGTCCACTTGCTGTAATTGGCCATGGATCACCATCATTGAAGGAATGAAGCAAATGATTCATTCTTTCCTTGTTTTAGAGCGTATAGTTCTTCGAGACTAACATCCATTCTAATGTTACATGTGTAGTTCCTAATGAATGCATCCTTGATTTCTTGGAATGTTCTAATGCCTAAAGGTAAGTGAGAGAACCATTCTATAGTAGGACCTTCCAAGCTTCTAGGAAATAGCCACATCAGATAAGTATCGTCATACATGACCTCCATGCAATGAACCTGGAATTCCCTGATATGATCTTCAGGGTTTCCCATCCCTCGATATTTGTCAAATTTGGGGATTTCAAATCCCTTGGGGAATGGTTTCATTTCTAAGATCCTATCAAATGGATAGGGACACAAGTTGCTTGGTGTTTTCATTGTTTTCCCTGATTGAAGGTCGAGCACTTGTTGCGAGAGCAACCTGAGTTGTGTCGTCACATCACTTTGTGGATTAGGGGGTGGGATGAAATTTTTTTGAGGTGTTTGAATCGTGGGTTGGATGGGTGGATTGTTTGGTGTGTTGTTCGATGGTATCGGTATGTTCTGGCAGGAAAAGTAGGCTTCTACTTGCTTTTGTATGAACAATGCTTGTTGTTGATTTTGCTATTGTTGCGCTAGAATTTGTGCTTGTTGTTGCGCTTGTTACTGTTCCAACAACACTTGTTGTGCTTGCTATTGTTCCCACAATGCTTGTTGTTGGGTTGGAAATTCTGTTGCTTCTTGTTGCTCTTGGTATTGATTTAGTGCTTGCTAATATGCTTGCACTTGTGCTGCTTGTGCAAGAAGTTGTGCTTGTGCTTGTGCTTGTTGTGCTTGAGCTTGAGCTTGTGTTTGAGCTTGCGCTTGTGCTTGTGTGGCTTGCACTTGTGTGGCTTGTTGCTACAATAATAGTTGTACTTGAGTGACCCTCTGTGCTTGCACTGTTTTCAAGGCTTGGGTGGCTTGTTGTGCTTGTTGTGCTTGTAATGCGGCTTGTGCAGCTTGAGTAGCTTGTGTGGCTTGAGCAGCTTGCATGGCTTGAGCAGCTTGTTGCATGGATTTTTTTTTTTGAACTTGTTGGTATCCTCTTTGAAAAGCAGCTTGCAATGCTACGTCATATTGGCTTGATGTGGTGAACGTTTGTGGTGGTGGTGGATTTGGAATGGTGGTAGATGATGATGTTGTGTTGATGTTTTGGGTGTTGGATAGTGGTATTGATGTGATTGGTCCTTGCGAGACCATGCTTTGTGATGTTAGGGGTGTGTTTGATGATGTTGCCATTGCTTGTGCATTTGTCATTTGTTGTTGCGATATCAATGACAGATTTTGTGTGTTTGGTGCAATGCTTTGATTGATGGTTGGGATGTAGGTTTGATTGATACTTGGTAGGCAAGGAAGCCCTAAACCAAGGAGTGGTGCGGATGATAAGGGTAATGGTGGAAGAGGTGGAAAGGTGAGGGGTGTGAGTTATTGTGAAAACATCGTGGTGTTGAATAAGCCCCCTAGTTCGAACGTATCTCCCTCTTCTTGTGAATTTGTGAGAAGAGGTGTTTGAGGAGTTGCGTGAAAGAATGATGACGTTGGATCATGATGAAATGTTAGAGGACCATTTTTGTGTAATGGGTTTTTGGGTATATTTTGTTTGAATGTGGTATTTACACCCAAGTTTTGATTATTAACAAGGGGATGTGATTGAAGAGCATTAAGAAATGTGTTTCCCTTATTGACATTGGGTTGGGTTGGAGCGAACGATGTTGTGATTTGCAGAATGTTTTGCATGATTTTTTGGGATGGAGGTGTAGATGAAATGGGGATGGTGGATGAGATAGGTGGAAAGGATGTCTCCACTATAGTACTTACAACAAAATCCAAAGGCAACTTGGCCCCTTTTTTGCTAGTTCAAGCATGTATAACGAAGGGTTGAGTCTCATCATGATGTTGATGATTTTATGATTCTTCGGATTTTGAAGCATTTTTGTCATTTCCTCACGAGACATTCCAAAAGTAAGGTCCTCTTCATGGTTTTCTTCTTGTAGATTTTGCGATGATGAGAGGGTCAATGGATTACTTGATTCAACTAGATTCATTTTTGCGTTTGTTTGGCTAAGATCGCTTGAAGCGGGTGTTTCTTTGTTGGCTTCCATACTCTTCTTGTATTGAGATCTCATTTGAACCATAAAACAAGGATCAATTTTTTAAGAATGGGAGATGAATCTATTGATTTCTTTGGGTCAATCATTATTTTATGTCCTAAAGTGAAATTTTTTAGGATGCCTTAAGGATCAAAGGTGATGATATGATGATGATGTTAGGGATGGATGATATGGATGTTTATGGCTTTTGATAAATCTTGAATGAGACACTAAGATTTTAGGACTTGCGGATTTTGATTCTTGATTTTGGATTTTTGAGATTTTGAGATTTTGTCCTTGATTTTGATTTTGATTTGGATTTGGATGTTTGAGAAAAAAGACCCTAAGATGTTTTGATGATTATCTAAGGGATAGCTTTTTTCAAAGGATGATAATTTGAATATGTGTGATGAGAAGGATGCATCTACCCACACCTATTCAAACAAGATGATTGTTTCACTAAGCATATGAAGAAGGATTCATCTACATATACTAAGCTAGACAAGATGATTTTGATAACTTTGACTAAGTATATGCAAAATGATGCATCTACACATACCTAAACAAAGGTATTTTGATAAATGTTTTTCAAGGATTTTGGTCTCAATGATATTGATGATTTTGATTTTAACACAAAGCCTAGTATCAAGGATGATTTCAAGATTTTTCAAAGTTGATGATTTTTTTTGATGTTTTGGAGGGTGGATGAAAAATATTTTGATGTGTTTTGATCCTAAGATGAACCTAAAAAGATACACTTTGTTTTCTTAGACCTAGGTATTGAAGAGTATGCAAATGCTTCCTAATGACCTTTGTAATCAAGAAATGATTTCATTTGAACATTCATTTTCGGATTTCCAATCAATGATTTTGTGCTTTTGAGGTTGTGAGTCTTTGATCATATATGAAAGTTCATTTTGTTTAGCTTTGCTTAATGTATTTATTTTACCAAAAACACTTTCTTCAATTAGGTTTTCAAAATAAGATGTCCAATGTCTTAATTTCCTTAAACCCCACAAGATATATTATGTGGAAATTCAATGAACTTAAGGCAAGGGTTTCCTATTGTTTACTTAAGAAGACAAATTGAGATATAATCCAATGCTTAGAAACCTCTAAGGATGTGAATCCCAGGGGAAAGCAATAACATATGGATTGAGTCAATTATATTTGTCCTCAAAAGATTTTGAAATTTGAATGATGTTAAGTGTTTGTTTTTGAGATGTTTTCAATCAAGCAATGCATTTTGTAACCCAAGAATAAGTACAATCCTATGGATGTGTAAGACAATATTTGTTGGATTCCCACTTGGACAAGTCCAGCTATGCTTATCTCTAGTGAATGGTTAGATGCTTGATCCCACTGGCTCTCCTCCACGACACTCACTTATATGGGGCAGCTAAGCATCAACACCCATGAAACTCCCATGGGATGCTTTCCATTTCTACTAGAAGACCTTAAAAGTGTGGGGTGGCTTCAGAACGATCGTTCTTACACCAACAAATAGATAGAGGATTTTGGAAAATTCTAGCACATGGGTTTTAGTAAGGACTTTCTGTTCGTCGAGATTGACCCATACGACAAGAGTCCCCTTTCGGATCCATCTTGTCAGAATCAACCATGTGATATTGGTGTTTCATCCAATATCCACATTTATATCCTAGCTGGAAATACTCTTGGCTTTAGAGTGTTACCGGTTGAGTCGTTCTCTTGGGTGAGTACTTTTTCCCCAAGGTAGACCCTCTAGGATAAACAATAGCGAATGAAGAACAATATTCGTAACTCGATCAATCCTTGTTGGCAATAAGGAGAGAGAATATACACAACAAAGCCCCCACTCACACTCACACAAGATTTTGTTCAATTTTAAGCCCAAATCGAAGTGTGGAGCTGATTGCTTTATCTTAACCCAAAGTCATGAAAAAGGCCTTTTGATTCTCAAGATAGCTATAAAGCACAAGAGAAGTGCATACGTCCTTCTTCAATGGCTTTAGTCTAAGTAAGCCCTCACAAAAACAAAGCTACACTTGTTCTTTTTAACTTCTCAAAGCAATATGTGAGTTCATTTTAGAGCACCAAATCACAAGTGAAAGACATTTGTTCAATTTGTTAATCCCATAAACAAAATCTAGTAAGTTGTTGATCCTAAGATTCTTTTTAATCCTTTTGCAAGAAATAAAAAAAATAACTCTTTTTAAACCTAAATGAAAGGTAGTGTTCCGAGGATGAAAAAAGATGACAAATTCCTAAAGAAGTGTTAAAAAAAACACTTAAGTGTTAAAAAAACACTTTGATAGGACAAAGTATCATCACCATGCTCCTCCTTCCTTTGTTTTTGATTTCCAACCTACAAATACGAAAAACAGTCAGATTCTAGAAAAAAACACAAATTAAAAACCAGAAAACAGAAGGTAAAGAAATCATAAATTAAAAGCACATGATAAAAAAGTAAATTTTCCCTTTTACTATCTTCCAACGTCACAACTCATGAAGGGGTCGCTATTTTTTCTTCCAGCGTCGCTCTCATAGCGCCACTGACTAGTAAGTGACACTCTATGTCAGGACACAGAGCTTGATTGTGTCGCAATTTCACCCAGTGTCAAAGTTTGTGTCCTGCGTCGTTGTTTAAGATTTTTTTGAAAACTTCTATAGATTGGCGAGTCTAGTAGTAAAGTTAAAATTTTGAAAAATTTGGCGGGATGAGTCCAGCGGCACAGTTTAAGTTCCTGCGGTGCTATATAGTGACACTGATGAGCTCGCGGTGCTAAAACAGTGACACTGACAAGCTTGCAGTGCCAAAAATAGTGACACTGACGAGCCCGTGTTGGAATTTCTTGTGTGTCAAGAAAACATGGAAAGTTCAAAAAATTGTTATAAATAATGATGTCAAGCCCTCCTTCTACCACCAAATGTGCGAACCCTTTCCCTAGTACCTGTAAAACAACATGAATAAACAAGTTAGACAAGCAATTACAAGCTAAAAGAAGGATTCCCCATGAAATCCATTTACAAATCAAACTAGGAATGCAAATAATGAAGAACACAAAGAAAATGATAAAAACTAGATTTAATCCTAATTTAAATAGAAAACAATTGATCCCATGGGGGAATTGGTGCGAATTTGATGTGAAAATTGGTCCTTTCCCAATCCCTATGATGAAATCTTGATGTGTAGAAGATGATGTTGATCCACTTTGACAAAAGATGAGAACTCCAAGCCAAATCTGCAAAAAGCCTAGCTAAGAATTCGAATGACGGATGGAAATGGCTAAGTATTTTAGCAGGGTAACTTTGCCTAGATTGTGGATGATAAAATGAGGAGAGGAGCTCTTCATTTATAGGATTTCAAGATGGATGAATGCCCAAATTTGAGCAATGTGGGACTAACATTCATCCAATGATATGGTGCCACTTCTCAAGCTATGAATGGATGATGGATGTGCAAGATTTGGGGTTTGTGCCAATAAATGCCAATATTTGAAATTCAAATTTGTTGAAATGACATGTAAGAGGGAAGGGGAAATGTAATAAATGCCACTTGGCTCAAGGACATGTAAGAGGTTTTAAATTTGTTGAAAAGGACATGTAAGAGGTTTTAAATGCCTTGTTGGATGTACATGTTGACTTGGAATTTTTGAATTCAAATTGAGAGAATATTCCAAAAGATGCCTTGTAAGGAAAATAGAGATTTAATAAATGAATTAAATATATTTTCATGTGCAACTTGCATTATCTAGAGGATGTGACATGAGACGAGGTTAAATTAATTGAGGGTTAATTAATTTAACAGGAGATTAGATGATGTGACTTATTTGACTTAGATTTATGGGTTTATTTAAATCAAATAAGAGAGGAATATGATAAGAGGCTAATTAAATACTGATTTTGATTTATTTAATTAAAAGGGGTGGTGTTAGATTAATTCAAATAAGGTTTTAATTTATTTAATTTAATGGATAGACTTTAGATATTTAATCAAATAAATGGATTATTTAATTAAATAGGGATAATTAGATCAGATAGATTGATTTAATTAACAAGAGAAATCGACTTAATTAGACAAAATGATTTATTTAATTAAGAGATGAATATTGATGAATTTAATCAGATAGGGGAATTTGATTAAACGGTTAGACCAAGGGATGATTAAGGAAGAAACGATGTTAGTAAGTCAGGATCAGATGCACGATGTCAATCAGTATATTTTACGTGTCTACAATAACAAATTCATTTTCTAAAACTTGAAATGTTAGAAAAGAATGATGTCACACACACAAGAGACAACTCAAGCAAAGAAGAGAGAAAGATAAAGAGAAATCAAAAGAGAAAACACAAACAAAGGGGATAGGGGTAGCCTAATATTTTGGGGTCAGAGCTACTCATAAATATATATAGATATGTATAGTAATAGTATATAAATGAACTATCATCAACCCCCTACTATATTAGACCACTTGAAGAATGCACGAGAAGACAAAGTAAAAATAAAAAATTGGGTCAACATGGAAGGGAAGCCTAAATACGCCCAATGCTTTGTATCTTCCCTAATTTATTGAAAATCAAGCACAAACATGGAAGAATGATGATACAAGTAGAAGAAGGTTTAGGACACAAAAACCACACTTGTATCAAAGCACTAATAGGGGTGATGAGGGTCATCCAGGCACACATAGCATGATCACAAGGGAACACGTCACAAAACACACTCACACAAGATCAAGAAGAGGCCTCCTGCTAACATTGATCAGTGAAGAGGTCATCTACTTCCCACTCTAGATCATCATAGGGGGAAGGAGGATGAGCTTGCAGTGAAGGGATGTTAAGAGGAGGAGAATTTGGCCCTCCCACAACAAGGGCCAAGGAAGAGGGCCCCTCAAGGTCATCTCCACTAAGCTCTTGTGGTTTCAAGGTCAGTGATTTTGCAAACATTTCTAACAAGACTCAAACCTCATCCATAGAGTTAAACATGCACCCCATGGGAGTGTCATGTCTAAAATTAGTGGATGGGGTAGGCTAAGCTTGAGATTCACCATTGGGCTCACTGAGTGACTTGGGAGTGGTGACGAACTTAGGGGAGACTGAGACTGGTTCCATCACTAGGATAGAACAAGTCAGCACAGGACCACCTTGTGAAGAAAGTGGGCTACCCTTACATCCTTCACTACTAGAAGGACCACTCTCCACCTCTTTCTTCACTGGGGGAGATGAACTCCCCGCAGATGAGGCTAGAGGTGCAAAGGAGGAGGAAGAAAGGACCACAATGGATATTACCGAGGTATTAATCATATCCATGGGTTTTGGAAAAGGTAGATGTCCAGAATAGACATCAGAAAAGGTGGCTCCACCAAAGGAGAAATGAACACCTGTACCCCCTTGGGGTTAGGTGCATTTGCACTCATAGTGGAAGCCAGAAGCAACATGTGACCAAAATGAAGAGAGGTAGGAGGGAAGGAAGAGGGTGACACTGCAAGAGGCCCTGAAGTAGGGGCAACCATCTCTTCCTCCTTTCTTTGTGAGGAAGTCTGCTCAACTAAGAGGGCCTTCCACCAGCGCTTGCACTTGCACATAAGGTAGTTTCTTTGGATCTTAGAGCTGGAGGCAAAAGGTTGTGAAGGATTAGAGGGCTCTTGCTCAACCATAGGAACATCCACTATGGCTATTTCTTGAGGAGGAATGGATTCCTAAATGGCAGCAAGAGGAATAGGTCAAGTAGTAGTAGGAGGAGTTGGCTCAAGAGCCTCAGTAGTAGGCCTCTACTTGCTCACTACTTTGGGAACAATAGCAGTAGGAGGCCATAGATTGAATTCCCTTTAGGAACCTTTCTTTCTACCATAAAAATTTTACCATAGTTTGGGGTATTCATTAGGAAGATCGATGATCCTGAGTTTGGGCCTATGCCAAGGAGGAATCATCAAACTTAGTAGATAACCACTAGGTCTATTCATCCAATACTCTTCCTAGGAAAAGGGAGAGGATGAGATAGCCTGGGGAAAAGTCACCTTCTCTTTGTCTTTACGAGAAGGAGAGGGAGTCAGCATAGGCTTCTCCCTTTTCTTCTGAGAAGGGGGAGCAATCGGTATGTCCTTCTCCTTCTCCTTTAGGGAGGAAGAGGTGACTGATGGCTGCACTGTAGGAAGGGTCAGTTTTAGATTTCCTTTTCCCCTAGTCTTATACTTTACATAATTCTTGTAAAGTAGGTATGTTCTTGGAGGAAGTGAACCAACTACCAAGGAGGGCCAAAAATGATCCAATGAGTATCCACCATGGTATACGAAGGGTTCATATCTAGAGTCATGCACTACATGCATGACACCTTCATGGGAAAACTTTAAACATTTGTGAATAACAAAGGAAATTCCATTCATGGAAGCTAGCTAAGGAATTCCTAGCTTCACCCTGAATAGGTCTGACTTTAGGATAATATCAAAAATTGTGTCAACAATTCTGGTTCCAACCAGGATGGAGAAGGTTATCAAGCCGTAAGGTTTAAGACTCATACCATCGCACGTACGGATGGTAGATTTTGTTTCTTCATAATTTTCCTTTTGTAATGAATTTAATACTAATGTTTCTTATGTGATAACATTAATGTGGCTCGCAGGGTCTACCAAGACTCCTATCACAATTTTACCATTGATGCAAGAAGGAATGTAGAGAGCTAAGGGTTTATTGTTTAAGGGAAGATCCTATGATGTGAATGTAATGACTAGTGAACCAGATGTAGATAAGGTAGTGTAAGTCACCATGACTATGTTAACATGGGCCTCAGCTTGCGTAATAGCATCATTGGGATATACAATCATGTTAGCATAATGCAACAAAAATTGATTCATGTATATCTGCAATTCACTATTAGCTTTTGCCACTTATTTGTTACCATTTTGTTTATTCATGTCAAGGAAAATGCTACCATCCTTGATGTGGTCTTGTATCTCATGATCCAGCCCCATACATCATTCAGTATCATGTGCATTAACTCGATGGTACTGACAATAATCACTTCCATCATACCAACTAGGGTAAGGTTCCTTAATAGGCTTTGGAGTCGGCAAAGTTATGATCTTATCCTTCAATAGCTTTTGCAAGATACAAGAATTAAATTCCAAAAAATTTGGTGAACTTTTGGTTATTCTTGAGGTTGTTGTTTTCAATAGCAGCCACTAAATTTTTAATTGTCTTTCCTTTCCCAGAGCTTGATATGATGGATTTTCCCTTAGAATGGGAGCATGAGGAAGAACCCCCGAACTAAATGACCGTCTGCTGGTATTCTCGCAAAGTTGCACACAATGCACAAAAGAAAGGTATTTCATAAGGGATAAATTCTCTTGCCAAGGCCTTTGTAGGTTCCCTATGAATACTTTCTGCACATTAGAATCAGATAGCTGATACAAGATTTGTGAGAGGAGTGCTTGGTAGCATGCTATGAAATTAGTAATTTTTTCATTATCTCCTTGTTTACATTGGATGAGATCTGAAAAGGTCATCTTCAGCCCAATTTTTGCTTGAAATTGTCTAAGAAACTGATTAACAAGTTGGTTGAATGAGAAAATGGAATTATCAGGCAAGGAACAGTACCACTCGAGCACTATGTCCTTGAGATATTGGGGAAATAGTTTTTTTATCAACACATCATGATGAAAAAATTTTGTGCACAAGGAATTAAAGGTAGACATGTGTGTCTATGGATCTCCTTTACTACCATAATTTTCAAATTTAGGTATCTCCATTCCCTAGGGGAAAGGAGTGTTCAAGATTGTGACCGACAATGGGCTATGCCAAAAAAAGGGCTAGAAGATAGGCTAGGTAGAGGCTTGGGAAAGACTCGCTAACTAGATCTGTATCTTACCCATATTATGAAGAAGAGTATTTAGAATAGGGTCATTAGAAGATAGAGGACCAGAGGAACCTCCCCAAGAACCATCGCCAAGGCCACCACCAAAACCGCCATCGGTGTGACTTCTACCAGAGCCACTACTAGAGTCGTCGCTGCTAGTAGGGCCTCCGCCAGAGCCACCACCATGAGCTCCACCAGAGCTTACTCCACTAGCACCACCTCCACTACCAAATCCACCACCACTACCAAATCCCCCACCACTCAGCTTGCCAAAGCCTCCACCACTAGAGGTGATAGGGGGGTGAAACTAAAGCCCAAGGGGATCTTATTCACTTTGATAGTCTCAGGTTGTTTGGAAACAGAAGGGATACTGATAGAAGGGACCTCATCGACCATATAAACGGAAGTGGGAGGCATTGATACTCCTAACTATCCTTCACATTCTTTGAAAGTGACTCTTTGTGAAAATCTAGGGTTTCTCAAAGGAGCGCATGCTTCAGTGAGACTAAGGAGGCTAGTCAAAAGTTCTATGCCTATTCAATCTTTTCCCATCATGTGTTTCAACTCACTAACAACCCGAGCGGCCCTAGCCATCCTTGGATTCCTTTCCAAGTGGTTTTCTAAGTAGCCTAGTCCTCTAGCAAGGGAAAACACATATTCTACAGGGATTTGAATGACCTCATGCTTGTCCACTGATGATGGTGTAGGAGACGCATGAGGAGTGGGAAAATGATCAATTTCATCAATGAATCCCATATCGTTCCTTGAAAACTATTCTTGCATGACCACACTAACAATAGGACTAGAGAAAATGCCTATAGATAACCCAATAGAGACCTTCATCATTTCCATCAGAAGGTGTTGTACACTTCTCCTAATGATATACACAAAAGTTGTGGATTGGGTTGTGATGCTCATAAACCTTCCCAACACTCAAGAACACAATAGTCACAAAGTACTCGAGGGCAGCCTTAACACTAAAAGATGAACAAATGTTGGTTCACGTTAGGTTTAGGGTGATCCAACAATAGTGGTTTACACTTTTTGGCCAAACTGGACACTAATTTTTTTTTAACCAAATCTTCACATTCAAGCACCTATAGCGGTTAAACCGTGAGTAATTTGAAGTTGATACAAACTAGAGTATTGTCGCATTTTTTCTGTAGATTCTTAAAATAGTTTTTTCAAAAAATTTGGAATTAGATTGCACTTCTTTTTCCATCTCCCACTAAAATTGGTTTTTTTCAAAACACATTTTTAAAAAGTGACACACACTGTATAACACATAACTTTTTTTCCTTGAAAGATAAAATTCTAATTCTTTTCGAATTTAGATTTTTAACTCCGATAGCTAGTGCTTCCACTTGGTTAGATAGTTTTTTATTGAATAATTTTTCTTTAATCAAGTTTCAAAGTCAAATCAATTACAATTCAGACATAACGCAACCGTATAACACATAACTTTTATTGTATGTATTGAATTTATTTTTTTGTTGGATCAAGGACTCCAATATCTAGTGCACTCATATTTTTTTTTTTAAAAATGATAATATTTTATTTTTCCACATGTCCAAAATAGAGAGTTTTGTTTTCGGTGAAAAATCTATATTTAATAAAACTTAAAAAACAAATAGATAATATAATCAAAACATATTAAAATTAAATTCGTTGGATAGCTCATTTTGAGTGCAACCTGATACTAGTTGGGTTTTTGAGATCTCCTCCATTTTCATTCTCAAATCGAGCTTCGAAGTGCAAAATTCTAAGCAATTTTGGTGCCTAAGAGGATGTGGGTGAAAATAAGTGGGTTCGGTTGAACAAAAAAATAATCTTCGATCAAATATGGGTTGAAATGAACCATTGTTCGACCGAACCCATTTAACATACAATAAAAATAGATTTGAATGGGGTTCAGTCGAACATTCTAAAGATGTTCGGTCAAACCCCCTCTATTGAAAATTAATTTTTAATATTAATATAAATATAAATTATATTCTTTTTAAATTATGACTTGACAGAGAGAGATATGGAGGGAGTGGGAGAGAAAGGGAGAGTGGGGGTGGGAGGGAGATACTTGAGAGAGAGAGGGGGACTGGGAGAGAGATAAAGGGTAGTAGGTGTAAGGGTTTAGGGTTTAAGGGTTAAGGGTAGAGGGGAGAGAAGGAGAGGGGGTAGGAGGGAGAGA